>JTDE01000332.1:0-36127 GCA_014338405.1 Paragonimus skrjabini miyazakii
TACAGTTTTGTGCACATTTTCATGACGGCCGGGTTAACATGGGTTAACAGCGGCAATCTAGCAGCATGGTCTAAAAATTAGCAACCTCTCTAATAGCAGTCGAGCGAACTTTTTATGGGGCTGGGAAAAGGTGTTAGTGAAACGATTGACGAGAATTGGCCTGACCTTGTAGAATCGTCTTTACGGATTGTTAGGCGCATCGAACTTTAATTGGACCAGTTGCTGTCGGTTAATTTTATTCTGGCAAAAAAAGAAATATGTATCATGCATGAGATACATCGAAGAAATGGTCAATAAGTTACAAGATATTAAATGTATAAACAAAATCGGTGTATTTAAGGCACAATACAGTCGGCACAGTGGACCTACTGTTTTTAGATTCTGGACCATATCCAGATAATATTTAACACTTAGATGTCAAGTTATTTACTGCTTGTCACGCTCTGTCTAGCCTACTTCTCATAAACAGAGCTTGGTAAATCAACTGTGGAGTAAGGTGGGGTGCAAAGTTCCGAACCACGAAACGAGGAAATACTTCATACAAACAATAGAACTGATTTCAAGGTAACATAGACTCACAGTATATAATGAAAACTTTAGGTTCCAGAATATGCTTACACGGGAATTTTTAACCAAAGAAATGAACTTTTTAATAAACAAAAATCCTCCAGTTCATGCAAACACATCGAAAACTACATCAACATTTGGTGTCATTCAAACTAATTAGTTCACAAGGTTGCGTACATTTTTCTAAGGACTCAGGAAAATCTCCACCTCCTAAACATTTACAAAGCACAAACTGAATGTTGCCAGTACCAAGTTAATCTATTGAGCTCACTTGCTGATCACAAATGCAGGCCAAAAATGTAACCGTTTCATGCCTTTTGGTCAATCAACAAGCAACCAATTCTTTAATTTTAATATGGGCGTTTTGTGAGCATTTGAGACAAAAGAACGTATTCATTTCCCTGACATAAAAAGCTAATTGTTTGTCTCACAAGTCGAGAAGTTATGCTAGTAAGACGATGGTACCAGCAGCAACAGACAAACTGTACAGCAGCCCAACTTGTTTGAAGATGAATCATCGAATTAATCAATCAAGCGAATTGGTGAATGAGTAAGTGTTGGTCTGCTTGAAAACTAACAGATGGCCGGAAAATGTTTACAAGGACATTAAAAAACACTTGATGGCCAACTGATCCTAGACCGATGGGAATAAAACAAAACAAAATTGAAGGTAAATAGCAAATGCAAGTGTTAGTTATGATACACCTGAAAAGTCACCCCTCTGGGTGCGTAGCGCATTTTGTTGACTTCTTACTTGACTTGCTAGTTAACTGTAATATCATTGTCATAATGATACAATCAACTTAATACGGAGGGTCACATGAGTAGACTTTTGACGACAGATGGTGTAGTATGCTTGCTGTTCACACTGAACTAGCAAATGAAGTTCGGGATATAATCTACTTTCATTGCTCCAACTTACCTTTCTCACGGTCTTCAGCTGTATTGAAAGGAGAAAAGTAAGCAACTTTTCATTTACTTGGTGACTGGAAGTCGGTCTTTCATGTTCATTTAATTTAGCTAAAATTATTTCGACAATTTAAGCGGTAAAATCGATTACCAAATCCTCAAACAAAAATAATCGTGGCACTATTCTGATCGGTATGTGGTGACAACAAGTCACATGCATCACATCCTATGCATATAGCGCTGGCTTGTAACACCCAGATGACTGACCTTAGTTCCTTCCAGTCCGAGTTTACCTCTTCATGACATCGTCAAAACTAGTAATACATCAACGTTTATTACTGATGCTCAACTGTTGTACGGCCGTGAAGAAAAAATGCTATCAATAAGTCGAGCCACAGTTAAGAGGAAGGCATTTTCAATAAAAGAACTTCCTTACGGTTTTCATTGCCCAGTATTATAAAGTGCACTTGCTTCAGGGTTAAACAACAACAACATTCACACTGTTCAGCCAGATTAACCATCTAACCTGAGATCTCTAACCAGCGACTTTGTGAGTCGTGAAGACCCCAACCCGGTAGATGAACCTGACTTGCAGTGGTCAACCTCTTGGTGAACGACTTCATTTATCTACACTAGGTCAATCTTTGTTCACGTCGCACCTTACGCCAGTCGGGCGCAGCATCGGTCAAAGTGCTCGGTGGCAGATGACATCCTTAGTATACGGCCTAATTAACTAGTGCTACGTAAAGGGACTCGCTTAGCAATCATTATCAAATACTCGTTTCGTAACCTCTTTCGTGTTTACCTGTTGGAGCCATTTGACGCCTTTGACTACCTTATACTGTCGGCGTTATTGTCCAAGTATAACCAGAAGAAACAAACAGGGTTTGTTTCTTCTTCATGGTTGTGTGGCAGTTAAGCATCAGTGTGAATCACTGATGTATTGCTGTCTATGATGATGATGATGATGATAACCAGGGAATTGAGCTAAAGTTTAAGTTATGATGACAGAAATCATCAAGTTTTCTGAGTGATAAGTTTACCACTGAGGGACGGTAAGAGATTTATTTGACGATTCGAATAGCCCCATGAGTTTATTAAAAGTAAAAATGTGTTCTAGCGAACAGTCTGTTTTGTTTATTCATTATCGGACCCATGACATAACATGTTATACCATCATGGTTAGCAAGCAATCAAAATCAAAAGCAATTAGTCATATAATTATGTCACGCGGTTGTAAATTAGGGGGAATTAGTTGACAAAATTGACCGCCGGAGGTATCAAGTCGGTTACGGGGGCGTGGTAACCGTAGGGCCTGTGGATTGCACGACCAAATTCCGATCGCTCCCGCGGTGGTCAGAATACGAAATTTGACTCCTCTGGATTGACGACTGGGTAGGCGGTAAATGGGATAGAAAGCTACTTCAGGTGAGAGTTAGTGCTCTGAGTCAACAAGGTGCGCCAGAACTGCACTCGAAATGGACTTCAATTCGCCCTTAGCCAGCCATCTGGGGTGGTACTCACGTATCCTCTGAGAAAGGCGATCAGTTCTGCGACCGGAGTAACCTGCTCCACAAGAGCATGTGAAACAGTAAACACCAAATGAGGTCACAAATTTAGGCAACGTGTCTTTCAGTTCTACGTGGACTACCGGGTCAGGTCTGAACAAGGTTCGTAGTTGGCTGACATAAATCGGACAAAACTCACAATTACTTTCTTCCTCAGCTTCTTCTGCCAGAACCTTCAGAAAAGAAATACAATCCTAGAGTTAACCTTCTGTTAGAGCTCGTTAGTGGTACAAGTACTTACCAGAGCCGGGAGCCGAACTGCGAAAACGCTTTCATGAGGTAACCGCGCTGACCACTGCGCCAATGATCTTACATTGGTCATGGCACAATCATTTTACGCAAACTCACGGTCAGGTCCACCTGTGAGCAGTGTTCAGGGTGCCAGAGGGTTCCATGGGAGCGTATTTGAAATTCATAGTCCAGCCTTGACAAACACATACACCAGCAACCAGTTCTATAAGGGTAAAACTGGAGTATAGTACTTCGTTTCGCTGGGATCTAGCCAAAAATGCACGCGACAATATGGAAGCCGGGGTCAAATGTGCGTGATGTCCATCCTAAGTTAGTCAAATTTCCACTACATGCCAGTAATCAAAACACTGCCGAATAAACCTCATGTATTTTCAATAATTTCAACTTGAAATCAGTACATAATCGTGGGTTCTTCAGTTGCAGCTAACAGAGCATCCAGTGTCCCGTCTTGGGACGATAGAGTAACCTGACCAAACGACGTTAGCAGTCTTGGCGAAGTTCACCGGTATGATAGTTCTGTTATAACCGAAATGAGGTCAAGGGCGTTGGAGCCGTCACAGCTGCCGGAGTTCAAATCCTGGCCTTGACTTGGATGTGAGGCACTGATGAGTTCTAACAAGAGCAATACTCATTCGTACTACTACTTTTTCAAATTGTTCTGACTGAAAAGTTCGTCCGAATGCAAGATTTGCGGTCATATATGATTGATGTTCGATTTATATCGATCAACACCACAAACGCTTGTCAGAAACTATTCTTCGATAAAGGCTATTCAAGCTAACTCATTGAGTGTTTTCAACGTGATTTATTTGCTTTTGCGCTGAGCGACTGCTGACAATTTAGTAACTCGGAAAGTATGGCTGAAATCAGTGAGGCCTTATAAGTTGATTGCGTGATGTGTAATTTTATATTTTTATATAGAATGGGACATACGGAGACTAGGCATTAGCATGTTTACAAAACCAGACACTGTAAGTCTGCTAAAAATGAGCAGCGTTTTATAGCGTTATAAACTTCATTCTAAAGTTATGCATCACCTTATCAGACGGTCACTTCTGAATGGAGCTTCGTAGGAAACTAACTTTCTAAATGCAAATCAAATGCTGTGCCAAGCTACTTCACTGGCGAGTAGGCATCCCATTCAAATAAGACCAGTCATTTCTCTGCTCATATTTGCAAGTTACAACATTATTCGCGATCGTCCACCATTTTGGATCCGGAAACCTGTGACTTCGAAAATGTCCTTGTAGTTAATTCATCTGAACTCACTTTTAATTCATTTTGTTTGAATTAGGTGTCTAGTTGGACTTTATGTTATTATACCTGAACGTGGTCCTCAATCCATTGGCGTGGATGGACAAAGTTCACCTCAGATTATCGTTGGCTTCGATCGCAAAGACTAGAACTTGTGTTGGAGATGTTTCATGGCACTTCCAGTCGACACCCCAAGAATGGCTTCGTCCTAGCTTGGACTCCTCAAGAGGAATCGAGCTGACAAACTTTCGTGTCTCGATCCGAAACTCTAAGCCGCTTGGCCACACTTTAACGGGTGGGAAACAAATTCGAGCGTGCTTAAATGTGAATTCCCCTGCCACATGCGACGCTCATTGGACTGGTAACCCAGTGGATGTGAGTTTCGGCTGGTAAGGGTTGCCAGTTTTACTTCCATTCCAACTATTTCCATCTGATAAATCCGTAGGGGAACAAAACTAGTTGTGAAATGAGAGTTAGGTTGTAAACATCATGTATTATTGTAGGTTGCATACCGCTTGTTTTCTATGAATGACTCAGTCAGAACGCAACCCGCAACACCTGATTTCTTTAGTTTTGAAGTTTTGAACAGACCGGTTGGTTAGCAACTTCCTGTTAGAAGGACAATGAAAGCGGATGATACTGCGTCCTCCACGATTCTTCAACTAATGTAAAAAATGGTCTATAAAATTTGTTTGCCGATTAGTAAATGGCCTTCATAATTCTTCGAAATTCGTTCACAAAATCTTGATGTTAGACGACCTCAGACCATCAACCGAATACGGTTTCATGTTTTTCGGAGTAGTGAATCCTATCAGCAAACAATAGTGGTTGAAGTATCTCAGCGGGTCGCCTCGGTCCTGAATAAATACTATTTGATAAGATTATTTGCAGGATCACCCACCGTCTGGTTCTATTTGTCCAAAGCAAATAATTGCTATGTTTTGTGTTTGTAACAATTGGAAACGAGCGAACTGTTAACCCATCTGGATGTATACCTCTGTTATGTAATGGTAAGTTTGGACGTTCGTCAAGCATTTGCTTACATCACTTATGAGTGAAAAAAATCCATTTTGTTTTCCTCAGCGTTGCCAGTATTGCAGGATTTCAGAAATAGTATGCCGACACTTGACATAAGTATTTGTTGCTGAATACCTGATAAACTCAACAGACATGTTGACAATTTAAAAAATAGCGATAGTTTGTTCAGTCTGCTCAAGGATTGTTGTGAATACTCAGTTATAACGGATAACGTCACAGTTTTAATTTTAACGTTGACGAAGTGATTTCCGTCATCAATCGCGTCACCGGATTCAAACATTTATCTGATGGATCATGATGAACAAGGCAGTTAATTCTCAATATCCTTCATGAGATAAACTGATTCACTCCATGCGTGTTAGATGAGACAGTCAAGATCTATAGGTGTTCAGTCTGTATAACCACACAAAGCTTAAATTTCACTTCTAAAAGGTATTCATGATATAGATACATGTAAGTATTTATAAACTGCGGTAGCTTAAGTGGTATATCTTTATGACTTAAAGTTTGATGAAGGAACATTATCACATTAGTTGCTGTTGCTGTTACTTAAATACGGACTAGTCCTCGTAATCGAGAATCTGGTTTAAACAGTGGAATCAACTAACAGGAGAGGTATAATATCCGCTATGTTGATAAAATGGGCCTTGCTTTTGCTATCGTGCGTTCCCGATAAACACATGCGTGGAACCCAATTTAAACAATGCATACGTAATCGTTATACCTATCAAACCGCTTAGTGTATACTTGCATGGTCTGTCGGTTTGTTTTTGAT
Organism: Paragonimus skrjabini miyazakii; assembly: GCA_014338405.1. Classification (NCBI taxonomy): domain Eukaryota; kingdom Metazoa; phylum Platyhelminthes; class Trematoda; order Plagiorchiida; family Troglotrematidae; genus Paragonimus; species Paragonimus skrjabini miyazakii. The sequence goes on from JTDE01000332.1 coordinate 6,364, forward strand.
GCATCCGAGATGCACTGTCCACACCGCCCCGACCTCAACACTTCGATTATCTCCCTGAACGGAGTAAACATAGTCAATATCAGTTATCCGTGCTAGAGGTGTGTATGCTACAGATAAGGTTATTCATTTGTGTGACTCAATTGTAAAAACGTTTACCAGCACCGTGATACAAGCGTAGACCCGTAAAAACAACCATTGCGTCATGTGAGCAGACCTCACCAAGAATATCACTGCTGTGGGCCTGCACGGTAAACTTAAAAGAGGTAGCTCTTTGAATCTAATGTTCCATCCGTAGTCATATCAAGTCTTTCATGCCCCTTAATGGTGTACTTTGTTGGATAGATTGGCACTAGGCTTAATCCGTCAGATAACTGCACACCAGTCAGGTCAGACGAATTAACGAAGATGTCTGTGATTTTATTAACCCATCTGACTTGCTCGAATTTTTCATATGTAAAACGCATGTACCATATGTAATTGTAAAAGCCAGATGAGAATTACCGAAAACAGTTGTTCGCATAATTGACTTCTTACAAAAAAGTGATGCGTCACATAGGTCAATGGTCAGGAAACAGTTGCGTTTAACGGTATAAGTGCGTATGTATCCCCGTCTAATATTTAAGTGAGTAGACCCTTGTGGGAGGTACGGTTATTTTAAGGAATTCCCTGTAAATTCCGCCTGATAAAGCGACACGGAATTATGCTACCAGACGGCGATTGAGTCGGTTTGAGATAGTGAGCACAGCGTGAGGGACCCAGACATAAGCGACTGGATGTTTGGGGCCCAATACAGGATCAGGCAAATTCTGTATTTGACTAGCCTTCTTTCACAATTGCCTATATATATATATGCCTTATATGTAACTGCTAGTTCAGGGAAGAACTATAGAAGACAGTTTCCAGTCTCACTTCAATTTCTAAAACAGAAAGATTTCTGCAGAATGGGGCGTGTATTTCACTCGACGCTCAGGTAGAACATCGCGCAAAGTCATACCTTCAAGGTGAAGAACCAAATGGATTGTAATGATAATTCCAATTTTTGGTTAGCTTTACTTTTCAGTGTAATCACAAAAGCAGCGAACAATCTTGATATATATATATTTGTTTGATAACGGGTCCAAGTGCGGATTTGAGACGTCATAATAAATCGTTCACTAATCAGTTTACTTTTTTTAAAATACTATATATAGATAGCGACTCACTAGTTCAAGTTGTCAGTAGATGATAACGGGCCGCAAAGGCAGAAGGCAAAATATATTAGAACAAGTCGTAAGCCACCGGTACGTTTGTTCCTTCACTTCCGGCGTAGGAACTTCTTTGTAACCTACGGCCTAGTCTGACAGCAGATTAGATAGAAGTGACTAGTACAGGCCGATTTTCTGGGTCGTGGGCCGACTGTAGATAGACTGACCCAAAACTAAATTCTAATGACTGATTACGACATATCGAGAAACTCAGGAAAATCATATGGACAGCAAGGCAGAAATACTTGTGATACCGATCGAATGCGCTGATCATAAGATCAGTTGGTTTTGAAGTGGGTTGAATAAAAAATTGGAATCCAGATCCGCTGGAAAAATCATTCCATTCAACGGTTAATGCACTTTGATTTGATCAGCGAAAGACCGACCGTCTTACGCGAGAGAGTTCAGTATCATCAACTTTGGTCTTGTAAATTTCGATAATCTTCGCAAATGAACGCACCTATACAGTCTGAAGCATTCGTTTAATGATCACAAAATTTCCACACCCGGTGCTGACGTGTGGCTAGCGACTGTTAAGTCTCTGCTCCCCATCTGAGGTCCAAGCAAATTTCTTGGTGATATCTTAATAATTCTTCAGCGGTCAATCATCTCACCTGCGTTCTCGTGTTGACACTCCAGTGCAACCTTGAGAACAGCCTCTGAATTTTATTCCGTCTACTCAGCTCTCAGTGTTCTCATTAGTTGAAGCATTTTTACCACGCAGTCTTCCGTTTTTAATGGATACTTCCGGCACCCATTCCGTTCAAAGTCTTTCTGATATCTTAAGGCATCCCTTTCTCGGATGGAATAACAACAGCCATTCACTTTTCTGATACTTTTGCTCCTGATGAGACTGTACCTACAGCTCCTGGCCACCTAGTTCAATTATGTTGAAATTAGCTTTGGACTTGAGCAAGTTCAACATGGTCAGCCAGCCTGATAGTGATATCACAATTGAAGCTGCGACCAAGCAACTGAACCTATAGGTCAGCAAATCCTACACCAAAAACTGGTTTGGGAATTTCTAGCTGTGATGCGGTATTCTACGGAACAGTAAACAGGATAAGTAGGTATTTTTCCTCGAAACTGATGAACGTGATGTGCAATCCTTGAAGGAGTTTGCATTCGTCGAAAGTGCAGTCAGGTTTGATACGCTGAAGGGGCTTTTAGTGAGCCGTGAACTTTCAGTTGAGTTTTTGCCATACCATGCAGTACCAAAAGATCACAATTCATCCGAAAAAGTGGGTGACCTGACGAAGTTATGATGGTTGACAATTACACTGCATTATAACAGAAGAGGGTAAAAAAAAATCTTCGACGCAAGATGCTTCAGAAGATAGTTGGAAGTTTCAGAGTCTAGCTAGATGTGTTGCCAACATGAGGGTTTTGTCACAACGACCTATAATGAGTCAGTGGTACTCGTTTGATTATGAACATCGAGGCCGATACCAATCTTTCGCAACCACAGAAGTCTGGGCAGTTAAAACTAACGGTGGCTCCAAAAACTGTCAAGAGATATCTACCTTGGGATAAATTCGGCCATCTATTTACTTGCCGTTTTTGGAGCACAATCCAGCACGTTTGCAGGTCACATACGAAAGGTCTGCTCATTTCCAAAGGTAGAGATAACCGATCATAACGATGAGATCAGCCTCATCTACATAGTACATATAACTGTAAGTGATCTAACAGCACTCGCCACGCTGACGTAGTACATTCACTACCTTCTGTACAGTTTCATTAAATCGATCAAAATTCGTTTGCTAACCAACGGTGGTCACTGCCAAGGCCATTGCTATTCGATTAGGTATTCGATTAGGTATGAACAGTAAAAGTTGGTTTACTCGCTCCAGCCGCCCCCGTCACTAACTGACTCACTCGACTAATACATGGACACCTATAACCCGTTAATCTTCGTATGTATGGTGGAAATGGGATAGCGATGTGAAATGTGACGGCTAGTGAGCTTTGTATATGAGCGTTTTAATTTTAGGCTTTTAGCATCCTGTTGATATTTTATGAAGATTGTATGCTTGCTGTATTTCGTGTTAAATGAATGGATTGGAAGTTTTGTGATAGTTAAGCGCCTTGATGTACTGATACTTATTTCTTCTTCGTATACGAACGTGTAGCCAGCAGTTTTTTTAGTGAATACCTTAAACCACGAGCTTTAAGCAAAATCTTTCTTTAATCCCGATCTGTTAAGTATGTTGAACTAAGCCATCATTTAACGTGATCTATTCGCGTTAATAACGCTTTCCTTGGGGCAGAAAACTCACGTTTGTTTTTCGGGCGTCAATTTACTTTCAGCCCCGTTTAACTAATCTCTCATGCTGAGTCTACATCTGTGCACTCACTCATTGCGCTTCTCTCTAACACTTCTCCTGGTCGTTCGGCTGATGGTTATTAACACTAACTGGAGCTCTGAAGCAGTTGTCCAGGCATAGTGATAGTTCACGTTCTCTTGTCATATAATTGATTTGTTTGAACACTATAAAGGTGCCAAACCGTTAGTTTTCAGTAGCTTCAAAAATCCAGCCATTCATTCATTCCGATCCTTCTCAGTGTGTATTCACGTCTCCAACAAGGTCCTGTCACACCCACTAAACATGGACGTATTCCCCCTCACACTTCTACTGTCCCTAGATTGGCAAGATTTTTCAGTAATCCAGAAATTTCGTCAAACAACTGGCTGTGAAATGATAGTAATAGCATTTGAAGTACTGTTTGTTGACCACGTGACTAAGCCCAAGCCGAACGTTCATCTCTTCGTGCGCATAGAGGAATTTTCCGGCTTGACTTGACAGTGTGCAGAAATGTAGACACAAGCATGTAATTGAACCACCCCAATATTCTTGGCATTATGTGGCCGATTAGTCACGACGTTGGCGTCGTGTGGGTTACCAACATGATAACTGTAAGCCATTAAATGTAGGGCATTGGATGACATGGGGATCCCACACACTCGTGTCCTTTCAATGTTAATCGTTCACCATGTTCACAATCCAGACTGGAATGTACTTTACGATCGAACAGGAAAGTTCAGTGTGCGATTTACTACGGTAGTATGGCCGACCATCGGTTTTATGTGGATTATTAAACGGGATGAGAAACAAGAGCGTATCACTGTTTGATTCTGCTCGACTCCAGTTTCCGCCGATCACCAGGAGCACGCAGAATGCTTGAACTGAAGAACATATACCTTGGCGTGCTATGCTACCTATTTCAGTGCATTAATGAATACGATCCAGCAGGTTGCAGTGGCCACGATCACAACTGATATCACGGTTTGTTTTGTTAAATTCAACCGAACGTTGGCAATTAGTGGAAGAAATATTTTGGTCATCTAATCACATTCATTGTCCACGAGACCGGGGTCTGGTGATGTAGACTGCTGAAAACTAAGGTTGCCAGGGTGACTATTTTTTCAGTTACCCTTATTCAACAGGCAAAGAAACGGCTCTGAATTAAGTTTTACAACGGCGTTCGCCAAGATGATGATTATGTCTCTAATTCTGTTTGTGATCGGTATTTCGGGTGCACACCATTTTAATGAACAACTGTAGTCAATTACTCTCCATGTGGCTTTCCGCAACTACTAGTTACTGCTCCATAAGTGATGCTCATCGGACTAGTAACGTAGTGGATGAGAGCGTCGGTCTGTAGAGGCTTGTATTGTAGGTTGAGTCCACATTCCGACACTTTTATCCAGTTGAGACCAGATGAAAGCAAACTGATCGCGCCGGAGAATCTGTCTGAGTAGTGTGAGTAGTTTAACCATGAGGAAGAACGCACAGTAAAAAAGGTGCCTCATCATCAGGCTAACTACAACGCAGTTACACGGGTTTGCCGGGGGTAGTACATCAGTGGGGTTAAGGATAGTAATCATTAATGTCATTAATGTCATGAAGTTTGATTATGTGACACCAATCATGTGGGTTGTAAACGTTTTGGAAAATCGACAGTGGCTTCTGAGAGAGCCAGTAAACAACCTTTGACCCATTTCGACTGACGAAGCACTGGAATCTGTCCTAAGGTAAACATCACAGAATACGTCAACTAATGTGTCTGCTTAGGAATAGTCTTTGCACAGGCCATTTTGCATCGCTTGAAAGTCGAGCTGTGAATGACCAAACAAACAAGACAAACAAGACCGAATGGGAGAAAATGTTCTAACTTACTCATCATCACCATCATCATCATAACAGCCATGAGCCGGACCAAAAGGTACTGTGGCTCGGGCCGCCGTTCACCTCAACAGTGACGTAGAATATCCTAGGAGAAAACGTTACTGAGGAGGCTGAAAATTAATGAGAGAAGACTAACAGGAAGAATTAGAAATGGTATGGATACAGGTCCGCCATTGACTGCGACACATCGCCATCTCGGATAGCGTCTCTAACCAGCGGTTTGAGTGATCACGAGGACCCCATCCAGGCAGGCGACACCTATCCACGTTGCTCAATGGAGCAGTCAGGGTCTTCATATTTTGTGACCACGTTGTTGCTTGACCACCACGTGGTTTGACCCAACTGTTGGTGGCCTCAGCATATAATGCCCGGTACGGTAAACAATCAGATAACATACGGAGTACGTGACCCAACCATCGCATACTGTGCAACGTGATTAGTTGACCAATTGATCGCGCATCCCGAGCGTTCCGGAATACGCGCCGGCGAACTGCCACATTGCTCACGCGATCAGTCCACTTAATATGGGCCAATTCGCGGAGACAATGATGGTCAAACACAGCAAGCCTGTTTATGTCTTCTTTGTGAACAGGCCACGTTTCCGAACCATAAAGTAAAATGAAACGCACACAGGCATTATATACCCATCCTCTCAGCGACAACCGGACGTCTTTTCGACGCCACAGATGACGCAGTTCTGATATCAACCTCTCCCCACCATCCTTGAAAAGAGAGGGAGAGAGGAGATCTGGTCCAGGAGCCTTATTACGCCTTAATGATTTAAGCTGCAGGACCACTTCTACTTCCGACGGAGGACCGTCTGGAGTGCAATAACTGACCAATCGGGTAGCTTCGTCCACATGATCTGGTTGAGGCCAGCTGAACTGTTCTTCAAAATGTTCAGCCCACCTGACTGGTAATAAGTGAACCATCTTTTTCACATATGGTCTCACTTACACCGACTCCATGGCCAGTACAACCACGGATCAGGGAAAATAGCTTTCTGCTATTCCTAGATAAAAAGGCTTTTTCCATCTCCTTTGATTGTTCAACCAAGTATTGCTCACGGTCTTTACGCAAGCTTTTAGTTAGCTTGCGTTTAAGTTCTTGACGGTCATCATTATATACGGAACCAGGTGGGATCGAGCGACGCTTGTTCATAAGGTTTATCGACGTGACAGAAATCCAGTTCTGTCGCAACTGAACAGCCCCATCAGAACATGCCTGTTCGCCGCATGCCTTCATAGCTTCGGCGATTTGTTCCCAGTGTTCATTAGGATCCTTCAACTGACTCGAACTGGGTAACTTCTTTGCCAACGTCTTTTGGTAAGCGTTCTTTACATCCTCGTCACTCGAATGCCAGTTAAGCACTTTGCATTTACGAGCGTATGTCCTCTGGGCAAATGATAAAACAAAACGGGCGCGCACAACAGCATGGTCCGAGTCCAGGTGGTTGCTCCAAAAGGCACGACAGTCCTTAACAGAGTGGCGCCACCTGTAACTAACTGCTATATGATCCAACTGTGTCCACGGTTGGGAGGCACACGGAGGTCACAAAGTAACACAGTGCTTTTTTCTGTGTTGGAATGCCGTGCTCGAAATATACAGACCGTGGGAAGCGCACAGCTGCTGCAGTCTTTCACCATTATCAGTGCGTTGTGCCCGGACACCAAACATACCTCCTAGCCGCTTCTCATCCGAAGAAAGACGACCAAGCTGAGCATCAAAATCGCCCGCTAGTATGATGATGTCTGAATGTTTAGTTTGCCTCAGAAGGTCAACGAGGGCGTCATAGAACGCATCCTTGGTAGCATCCGAACAGCCGTCCGTCGGAGCGTACGTCGATTTAATGAATACACAACACCTTTCTGATTTGCGTCGACAGACTTTTACCCATGTATTGAGTCTGACAGCGCACAAGCGACTATTCACTGGGATCCAATCGAGCAAGCATTGCTCCGCTCTGGAACTCAGTGCGATTCCCACTCCAGCTCGACCGCGAGATTCAGCTTCAGCGTCACCAGAAACCTTGAGATAGGAGCGCTTGGAACGACAGTTTTCTAGAGGTGAGCTCAAACGGATAATTGTGCTAGAATCGTAGACTCGCGTCTCCGACACACAGCACACATCAATACCCAGACTTGAGAGAATACTTGCCAGAGCAGCTTGCTGACCGACTTGTTGGAGGGTGCAGACATTAAAGGCGCCAATGTTTACCAGTTGTCTTGGCCTCAGAAAACAATTATCGCCCGAAGGCATATGGAAGGCAGAAGGATTAGGGGGTAAAACAGTAGGAGAAGGTCGAGATCGGCTAGTAATGTCACTGTCGAGAGAACGATAACTTCTGATAATTCCCGGTCGTTTATGCCGCGGAAGGGGGGACCCCACCCCCGAGGAGGGATCCCACCCCGAGTCTCTGACTCAAAAGTCTGACCTGCGAGACAACAGGATATAGGGTTTCCTTGGGGGAACCCACCCGGAGCCAATGACTCAAGAGTCTGATTCACTTGGCAGTGAGGGGCTTGCCTAGCCCGAGGGCGCAGTGAATAAGACAATGATGTCTCGTTCTGAGCACTGCTGCGCGCAGTGGATGTACTCGAAGCTACATCAGGCTTTTGAGAGGTAACATGTTTTTCGACCGTATTGGATAATACGCCGGCGTTCACGGTCAACCGTTGGGCGATCGGAATGCTCTTTGTTTGAGGGTACCTTTTCTAACCCCCTTCTTCCTGATACGGAAGACAGCAGTGCCGCAACTATGAAAATAGTTCTGCTGTATGCATCAAGAGGGATTTGAACTCCGGTCCACCTTCTCGAAGATCGCTACGCCGTTGACCTCAAAATAGGCATATCCAGACTATTGTCGCATGAATCATTCATTTTTTAAAATTCATGTTTTTGATTTGGTAAAAGAATGTGCATATTAAATTGTCCTTCATCAGCGCAGAAAGAAGACATATGTTGCGATATGTTAACATTTCGTTTACTCTCATCAGTCACAAACGTAAAACATGCAGGTTATATATGACAGATTGTCCTTCACAAAACTGACTTGTAGGATATGGGACTCAGTCTGGCACCACTGCCGCACCTACTTTTCAACTTGTGAGAGCGAGCGCATACCACACCACTTACAAGGAACGAATAGCTGAAGTTCACGTGGTCCCACGAAGGTATAGGTCAAAGTGCAACATGCTTATCTGTGCACACGCTCAGTTTTTGATGTTTCGGCTTGCTTAGTTCATCTTAGTCTGTCATTGTTAACCTGTTGGTGTATGTTGTTTGGCTATAGCGATGTGCTTAAACTAACACTGATAGCCAGTAGCGTCTTTCTATCATCAACACGTAGGGCATTCAGTCCTAAAACATAGGGCATATTCGGATTTTATGGGGTATCCATGTACACTGTTGTAGCATTTGTTTTAATAGACCATATGGACTGTAGGAATTTAAACATCAATTGTACAACCCTGTTTTATTTGAAACAGTTAATTCCCTTTATCCAGTTCACTAAGACGGCAAGAAGACATACATTGCGAGATGCAAGCATTTTGTTTATTCTCATCAGTCGATTACATAAAACATTCAATTATATAAGTTAAGGGCTTAGCGACAAAACAATGAAATGAACGAAACATCACATGGGAGCAATCAGGGTTCACTGCCACGGTAACGAAATTGATTGCGTCAGCACCTTTTGCCAACAGAGAACCGGTGCGTAACGCTTGGTCAATAATGCCTCGGAGAATGCCAACAGCCTGAGGTTGCGGTTGCGTAACAGGACCGTGAAGGAAGTGACGGGGTCAACCCCATGACTTGTTGAGACTAAGTGTTTCGGAATCGAAGACGCCGGATTTCTGTTCTAGTGTTGAGTCATTGTTTGCACTAGCTACTTGGGGATGTGCTCCGCCTTCCTTTGTCGTAAGTTTCGGTCATGTGGTTGACCCCGTCACTTCGTTCATGGTCTTGTTACGCGACCGCAACCTCAGGCTGTTGGCATTCTCCGAGGCATTATTGACCAAGCGTTACGCACCGGTTTTCTGTTGGCAAAAGGTGCTGACGCAATCAATTTCGTTATCGTGGCAGTCAACCCTGATTGCTCTCATGTGATGTTTGTTCATTGCATTGTTTTGTCGCTAGGCGCTTAACTTATATAATTGAATGTTTTATGTAATCGACTGATGAGAATAAACGAAATGCTTGCACCTCGCAATGTATATCTTCTTGCCTGTTTCATTTGTCTGTTTTCTTTAAATGCTTCCCGAACGGGTAAGGAGATTAGTCCCCTACTGTCTACCTCTTAACAGTTCCGAACGTTTTGATTTGATTATTTCATTTACTTATTAGCATGAAGAAATCTCCAACGTCTGCCCGTCTCTTCACTTAAACAAACATTCTTAGTATTATTTATTTTGGTAACATATCTGGTTCCTTTATGAAAATTTTATTTCTAAAAAGGTCCACAGTCACAAAATCCGTCACCTTATTAGAACGATCTTGCCTACATCCAGCATTGTTCGCCTGTTAGACTTCCCGATTGTTTCTTGAGAATGTTCAACCTTTTATTGAATATTTGAAGCACCAGATAGAATTTTCCTGCGGTTACGTTTTAAGGTTTATCACTTTTCGTCTCTTTATTACATACACCGAATTTACCCCAATCAGTCAGCCTGTTTCAATGCACCCTATTAACGCCGATCTTTCTAAATTTATTTTTACAGTGACCGACACAAAGTGAAGAGCACCAAGTCAGACTTGTTAGCTTCCACGAACAGAACATGGACGAGACACACTCAATTCCGAGAAACTTTACGTGTACACAGTCCATATATTCACGCACCCAAGGTGAAAGAGGTAGGCTATTATTGTTAGTGGCATTGATTACTTCTTTTTACCACTGGTATACATAAACTTTCTTGAAAAAGGTCTTTGCCAGATACTACTCGTTCAGGAGTGCTAAATTGCACTTTACTCAAATCAATTCCATTGAGCTGAGACTCAAATAGCAAAATTTGGTGATTAGTTGGTGTGTAGAATAGTAGCCAATCAACCATTGTTTTGGTACAAAGTCTTAAGCGGAGGAATCAGTATGATGAAGTTCAAGATTGAGCAGTGCGACGAGGGTGTGGACATCCCCAGAACGTAGTGAGATGATAATTCAGTGCATGCGCGAAGAGCTATCTATTCAACTGTGAACAATTAATTGGTTTTTTTGTATAACACCGTCAGTGGTCCGAAGTAAATAAATCACCGTGTTTTGAGAATAATCAGGTATTTGAAAAACGAACTGCTCGAGCTGAAGCCGTCTTACAACGAAAGTACTGCTTTTTTCACCAGAAATTCGCACTGGTTGATTTGTTAACATTTCTGTTGGATTGTTTGTGATACCCAAAATGTGTCCAGTTAAACAGATCGGGTCAAGATCAGCAGGGTTTTTCGAGGAAACAGATTGCCCGAAGAATCCAATAGTTACTCGATTGATCGGTGTCGAGAAGCGAGTGCACGTACACAAAGTGCAGTGCACTGAATTAAGAGTGAGAGCGATACCGATTTTCGTGGCAGGTCCGAGACAACCAACCGATAGTAACTGAACTTGGCTGTTCGTCTGCCCCAGAAGTTTACGTCTATGTATACCATGTACAAGCTGATAGTTGGAAACTGTCCTACTCTTCAATTTCTTTTTCAAACGTGCGTACCTGGATAAAATCGCCCACATAGTCCTGTCCAATATTACTGTTCTACTTTTTCCTACTCAGCTGATTCTTTCACAAACAAAATGGTGGCGTTTTAAAGCAACCAATGAACCGATTTATTAGTGCTTTGTGATTATGTTATTTATCCCGATCAGTTACGCTGACCAAGTAGGTTGGTTGAAAATCTGTCATCCTCTGCCGCAAAATGTTACATGTCACAAGCAGGGTCCTGAAAATTCTTGAACCTTAATGTGTTTGCTAAGGAATACCGGTCTGTTTACCTGTTCATGTCAGTATAACGCTTGTATATCCTAAAACGGGACTTCGCAGCGGATACTGCTTACCTTAACGCTACTGGATTGTGGTAGCAGCCAGCAAATCATTGTCACGCATTCGGTTATTCGATTTGCCAACGTTGCGATGACTATTGGGCCAAACAATTTTGATATATATCACATGTAAGGTTGCTTTTCAAGTATATGACATTACGGTGAAGGCCCGGTGTTTTGGAAAACTTTCTTTAATTTCCTCCTTATTTTGGTGTATACTGAAAACCTACCTGTGTCTGTACAATCGTTATGGGAATAATCTGATATTCTAAGGTTTTACTGTTATTGTAATAAATGCCTTGGCACCAAATATCCTAATCCTGGTTTGTGTGCCGTAGTCTGTTTTAACTCCCTCTACGAGTATTGACGTGTTCTAGCCACAAGGTAAGCCAAAAATCAACCACATATTCGATAACTAGCAATCCTCTTATATTTGGTCAGCCACCCAAAAATAATTTCAACTATTTGGAAATAGGTATTACGTTTTTTATATCACGTTTGGCGTATTCCTGATGGTTTTGTCGAAGGCGGACGTCATTTTTTATTTGTGAGAAACATTTTATATCATACTATACCTTTAAAAGTAATTTACTCTTGGTTGCCGCTTCACCAGATTTCAAAAAACTGCATTCACATTTAGTATGTTGAAGTGACTGTTCTATTCACAACAAGAGGAAAGTTTGGCAGATAACAAAAAATACATACACAGAAAGAGCAGTAAGCTCTGAACGGAACCATTTGCATTGTATATTTGACTATCATTTCCGAGGCCCAGTTATCCCGACGCTCAGCCGAGTATAACAGTGCATCTTTAGTTTATGGTCGAAGCCCATACTCAGTGAATTCTAGTATACGTGATAGTAAAGCAGCTATCACCGACAGCAGTCAGCCCAACGAGTGAGCCATGATAAACAAAAATAAGTGAAAACTGCATCTGTCTGAAGAATAGAGCAGAACAACAGTACACTCAATACTTTTGTAGAAGACTCGTTGTGTTGTGGGCTAGAACTTTGGTTTACATAATCAGGAACATGATCACCGGTTCTTATGCGAAAAGTTGACAAAATAGACTTTGTCAGAAATTGATTTTGTAAATATAACAGTGTGCATAAACACCTGTGGGGACGCAACGAAAACTGGTATGGAGTAAATCATACAACATAGTGTTTCTGAATTGACTCCTTTCAAACTTTTCTGCACCGAGCAATTTTTCGCAGCGAATGCATCAGACACTATCTTTCAGCGGTTATTGGCCGTAACTTTGTTTACATGTGTGTGTGTTTGAGTTACTGACCAGTATATACCAGGTCAGGTTGTATTTGCCGTAGTTGGCTATACCGTTGACACATCCCAAAAGATTACAGTGTGCAGCATTCAAAGATTGCGAGAGCAAGCTCAGAATATTTCAGCGACAGTTTGGGACAACTTAGGTGAAACATGTTGACTGCATATGAAACTACGAAAGAGTTTGAAAACCGTCGGATAGAAACAATGTCCACTTTTGTTTTTATACTCCATGTAGAAAAGTAATTTGAGTGATAGAAAAATGGACGTGCGTAGTTTACATGTTATGGACATATAGGTAAAACATCCCGGTAGCCTCCAATATTTTTTGAGTCCACTCGTCATGCATGTGTTATATAGACATTGAGCTAAAGAGTACTCAAAGTATGCAAACAGAAAACGACCGAAAGTTATCCTGGAGTTCAACAGAAAAATCTACAATTTTAAGCGTGTGTAGTATAATGGATAGCTTTCTTAAGGTTAGATAGGTCAAAGAAGCTTGATTTCGAGGTAAAACTTGGCAAATGTAAATTAATTAGGTTCAAGGAATGGCCTCACCCACATTTTGATTACTGACAAGATCGGGAAGATGTTAGAACCACATGTGCCTACGTTGATTAAGACCTATTACGATAATAGTTTATCGTATTATCGCGCACCACTGAACAGTTACAAGATTTAAGTTTACAGTACAGATACTCATACTTAAGACCCTACCTCCTCTTAGACTGAGTCACTATGTAATCAGTAAACTCTCATGTCACTCTAACACATCAAGAAAAACTATTTTCAGGAAATGAAGTGTTTACTTGTTCTAAAGGCTTCACAGCGAATGAAAAATGAATAGTTTTCTTATCATGGAAATGAAACCAAATGATTTCAACACAAAGAACCTGACAATGAAACATAAATGTAATTAAAAAAGAGATACGTTTTCGATAGGGTAGGCGAGTATGTGAGAATTCATAAAGACGATCTTCTAGTCTTCCTTTAACGTCTTAACGACAGCAGACTATTGCGTTTCTAGTTTGAAGAAAGTAACTCTACAAATGTTTTTCTTACCAGTGATAATTCTATAACTTCTTTTGGCAGAAGTTACCGATCTTTTGAGAATTTTTCCCAAACCACGCAAAAATCCCGGTGTAAAATTCCATTTGCAGCGCGTCTTCAATCATTACATTATGAATCCTTTTGAATCATTACATCTTGAATCCACTAGTCTGGATCGGTGGATATCAAGAAATTTTCCAAATTAATGTTATCAAAGGGATTCCAGGGACCAATTTACCGATCTATTTTCACATGTACAACTCGTTCAGTAAAATATTCATGAGAACTTACTAGCTGAGTTCTTGTGACAATATTGGTGCACAATCTTCCACGAAGACGTTGAGCAACGCGTAGCAATAAACCAACGATCTAAAATGGTCAAAACAAGATTGGTTCACAATGTCACGGTGCTATTGAATGAATGATTAAAGTTATTGAGTAGACAACCTCAACGCTTTCGATCGACGGATCGTTTCCAGGCGATAATTACAATTTGATGCCATATAGGCTAAAGATGAACTATAAGCACATAATATGACATTCATACCCAACAGAGTTCTTCCGAGCAGTCAACAGATTCAAAATCATTAGGGATGAGGCGAGCTCCAAAAAGGTGATGAACGCACCACTCAAGCAACGTACAAAAAGCGACAAGTGGCTATTCGCACAACTGTCAATTGACGCGATAAAATAAAAACATCTAGGTCAAGGCCAATTAACGGTCAGAAACGGGGGCGGTAGAATATACAGGGATAAACGTTTTTGGGGAATTGGGTTGGGTCGGATTTTCACATGACTGTGGCTCCGAACTTCGATAAAATTGATATTTCGGTTGTTAGTTTTTTCATGGAATTAATTGACATCTTTAGGAACTTAATTTGTTTTGCTACCTATCATGAAACACCACCTTTTCGAAGCTCAGAATTCAAATTATCCATTGTCAAACTCTTAGTGTTTTCTTCATGTCGTAAAATATGTAGTCACTTTCTTTAAACCTATCAACAAGAAAACAAACTGAACATCAAATTTCATTCGAAGAATATTTCAAAAACCAATCTTCGCTGTTCTTTTAGAACTATTTGAATCATGCCATACAGCTCAAAAATATGACGGAGCATTTTTCTTTCTATGGGAATCTCACTTCGGTAGGTGGATAAAGATTAATAGGTGCGACATTATTTTCATTAAATTAAATAGAAAATATTCTCTCTTGTAAGAATTTTGTTTTGTTAAGGTTGCCTAATGTTAGTACCTCAGTCACGGTTGACTGTAACTATGGCCTCGTGCTTATGCAACGTGATTCTCTCTATGAATAATTCAGCGAATGAAACTGATTTGGGGAGCCAAGTACAGCAATGTTAGTTCAACGCCACCCGCATCGTCACTACAACCGTATTGTTTGCATAACTGCCAACAAAAATGTTGTCATGGTGAATGCTACTATTTAGAATATTGTTAACTGTAATAAAAGTGTACAAAAGTCAGTGACTGCGTTGAAAAACAGCGTCTTTTCCAGCGCTTCATATTAAGGACAAAAAGTGACAAGTGACTGGGCAGAATGATTTACAGTTGTGGATTGGTCAAGTTAACTAATGAGGCAGGTTGAAAATTTTGACTGAGAACCCAGACATTATGACCTGGGCTATCCCGGATTATTCTTTTAATAGAGTATCAGGAAGTAAACGTGCAACTTTAAGTGTAACCACACAGATTTATTCATTCATGGTTTCGTATAGTTATTTGCTGTGATGGCAACCAACGACTGATCATCTTTATAAGGCAGTATTTTTTGCGACTATACTTGAGATCCGCAGATATGCCTCTTGAGCATTCAAAATATATTTGTATACTTGAATATGTAGTATAATCTTCCTATTTATTGCAACTCAAATCTTCAGAACAAGTTAAATCTTACTGTTTGTGTTTTGTATGCAAATGATGCAATGACTTTTCTAATTTCACACTTCCATTTGTCAACATTTTCGAATACAGTAAGCAAGTCGGTATCCCCCTTTTATCACTGGCTTCGCAGACACATCCGAATCAAATATGTTTCAACATATTCGCAGTCCTTCCATATTGATTTATCGTTCGACTTCCTCGAATGCTGTTTTGGTGTAAGGTTGTTAATGTATTCATATTTCTTGGTGTTCTGACATCAACTTATGTATGCTCAGATCACCTTCATTCCTCAATTAATCTCACAAATTTCAGTGAAACTGACGCTTGCAATAAAAAAAGTCCACGTAAGCAGCAGGGCGGGTCAGATTTATGTGCCAAAATGTTGATATAGGACTTGGTAAATCATCAAACTTATTCACATGTGTGTTGATTACACAGTCATTGAAATGAAATGCAATCAAATTACAAAGTGAACACTAGTCAGTAAGTGCCATAATGTGACTGGCACGGTCAAGCGGCGAGAAATTACTTGAGCAAAGGCTGAGTGATTTGCGAAGAGTAACGACAAACAGCCTTTGAGCTGTGATTAAATTACGCACACATTTTTATCTGACTTGTAATGGTGAAGTGTGCATGATAAAGACGGAAAGTTAAGAATAGTCATTGTTGAAAATTTTCCGTTCACTTTCGCCAACAAATATAAACATTCGCGACGGCTGTGCTCGTTTCCGAAGACCACATACTAGTCGCAGCTACAGTTTGTGCACTTCTGATTACAAGGCGATAACAAGACGACAGTCGATGGTGTAATGATGCAGCATATCATTGAGGGGGTGTAATGAAAGTTGACTTCGTATATAAACATGGCAGCCCGTTTGACAGCATCTTCCCAAAATGAATGGCTTTTAAGAGCTTATGTCAATAAAGAATGTGGAGTCAACAGCTATGGGTTGATATACAGAATCTGCGACGGCATATTATGAGTGTCAATTTTTTTAGAACTAAGATTAAAGTGCGTGGATATTGATGAGGAGATTTCCTACAAGAGAAATCGTTTTATCGCAGGATATGTATGCTGTACCATGTGCTACGTTACACGATACATTTGCCGGAATAGTGACTAGCACCTCTATCCAGAGTAAGAAACTGAATGAATAGTTGGAATCTTCTATGCTCCAAGTGAAAGCTCACTGAGCTTTATTCAGGAGGCTGAGTGCCCGACACTGCTGGTATGCAACCGATCATGAAATGGCGTCAGCGAACTAGGCGACGAATATCGCTTCACATGTAGCCTTGTGTAGGTGTAGGGTTGTAATTCAACCGCTTCGATCCAGTGAGAATTCCGCTAGCGTTGGTAGCGTAAAGACCATGTTAGGTGTCAAATAATCACAACAATTCAAACGCGGTTAGTGACAAAACGCTATAAATGCACTCATATAATATTTTACTTATGTTCAGGTCACATTCTGCATCCCCTTTTTTCACATTTTTATAGCTTCTTAATGTGTATCTTCTTACCTTTCGTGCTAAGCCTGTTCTACATGATCACTCGCAGCATTCATGCTTAACCGTTTTTTATTGTTACAGGGTGAGACTTCGTTATAACTTTCAATCCACTCTTCAGCAGTGACAATTATCTTCAAGCTGAACCAATGGAACTCTGATAACCTCCCGACAATAGTTACTCATTCAGCTTCTTGGATATACATTTCAAAAAACTGTCGCTGGTTACGAGAAATCTTTGTTAATTAGGGCAACTTTGGTGCCTCTGCGTGCAAGGTTTTTGAGCCTATTGCCTACACCTGGTGACAGCTAGTGTTAGTTACTAGCCCAGAGTAAGCAGCTTGATAGGTTCGTTATGCTTTAAAAATAACATCGACAGAAAGGTAAGATTAATCACCACTTCGTTTCAATTTTTACGGTTACTTCAGTTACCCTCCAAGCGATTCTCTCGTGTGATTCGTATTCTAAACAATAGGCTGAACTTGCGCTTTCATGGACGTAGTGTGTGGTCACAATCCACAGAGCTCAGACAATCTGAAAGAATGCGTAGACGCTATGGGATGCGGTTGCAACTGATAGGTAGGGAATAACTTTTCATTCCGTGCTCATCACGTGAATTTTTCCGAATTGTGTTCCGCTCGGAACCGTATACGTCTACGGGACCTTATGCACCATCAGGTCAATAGACAAGGACAATCGTTAGGCGCGTCGTAAACGAAAGTATTTGGTTCTGGTATAAACGGTGTTATAACGAGGACAACAGCGTCAATTTATACAGTGCGGTTAGTGCATACTATTGATAAGCCCTTACTAAAGAGGTCCAGATCAGCTTCACCGTACGCAATAATTATGAGGAATTTATTTACTTTCTCTCTTGATTAACAAATCTTTGTGTGCAACTGCGTACTACACATGAAGTTCCCAGTGATCCAACTGCAAAGATGAGCATCGGTGACCAACTGTAATGTGATCCCGTAACATGACTACACAGAGTCAGGTACTGCAAGTTTTGTAGACCGACAAGCTTCTACTGTTTAAAAGGACTTCATTGAGACAACTATGAGCTGAAACCATTAGTAGTAGAGCAACACATAAATTTATCATTTTTCCCAAACACCTCTTACTATTGTGATTGCTATTCACCAATGGAATGACTTTCACAAAAGATGTTTGGCGACAAACGCCACTTTTTCAATAAATTTTACGTCACCTGTCACATTCAAAGCAAGTTATAGATCGTCCGTGTAAATAACGACCATTGGAAAAAAAGCTACATCAACGAGCAACTATTTTAAATGGCCCTTCAAATATTCTTCTAAAAAACTTCCCACAAACGTAACTTCAGTCACAACCTTTAAAACTACTATCGTGCGCGATAACTTCACAATAACCGTATTGCGATCTATCATACTCACATTTCAAAATTAGATAACTAGGCTTACTTTTCTGACCAGTCAGCTCAGTTACATTGCCCAGATCTACCTACCCGGGTTTAAGCATGCTTATCCAGAGCCAACAATAACACATCTATAGAACGACCAGGCGTGTTTATCAAGCTAATCGATGCCTGCTCGACTTTAGTGAGTTCATTGAACTGTAAGCCCCAATAATGTCTGCTTTAATTGAGGTCAGGTGTTCAATCGCTTTTAGGTTGGTTTGCTTAAATTAGATCAGTAATCCGTTGTACGTCGAATGCCCCAGGTAAATCACGATATTGATAGTCCACTGGTATTCTCAGTCGTCTTCATGCATTGTCACAAAAACCTATTCCACTTTTCCAAGACAACTGCTACTGAACGACTGAAGCCGCCAATTTGTATGCAAAAAGAATTATCTTGATAGTGCTCGTGGATTTTTCCATAATTGGACGAAACACTCTGTAAATGACGATTTCACACATATTTTGTAATTTCCATTTCTGTCGTATGTGACTGATAAGATGCAGCAAAATCCGTTCAAACAAAGATGGTACAACATAACATTACTAGTTTGTCTCTTCACGTTCACTTGATCAAAGAAACTCATCCACTGTTTTCGGCTTAATCGTTTTATTGTTCCGAGCGTCCAACTAAAAGATAATTGTACCAATCATTTCTTAAACAATTTACAGCAAAGGTTGCACAAAATGTGCACTTAGTAATTTCCCAAACTTATTTATTGGCTTTTTTAAGAAGTCCTCGGATGAATTTAGAACAATCAAGTAAGATTATATAGTCTGAATTGTTCACTAAAGTTCAGAGTGATTTGTGGACTTGTCTTATGTGAATTTTTTCAGTCAAATTGTCACTGGTAGTCTGTAAACTTTTCACTCTGAGGTTTTTGTCATTCTTGACAGCAGGTATGTAGATTGATCTTACCGGAAATCTGTCTCAACTTCTGGAGGAATATGATACGGAATGATTATGGTTCACTGTCATTTGTTTTGTTTTTCAAAATGTCACCGCTGGTCAACTAATAAACTAACACTTGACGGATTTTCTTAAGGTGCACAATTGAAACAGCACAAGTTACATCACATTACGCTGTTTAACAAACGATCTCTTTTGTATACTTACCGTATCCATTAACGGTCAAGAATGTTGAAAATACTGAGACCATCGATCAACGGTGTTTGCTCTCTGTCTCAAACAACCGGCGACATCCTCCGAAAAAACAATGAGGAAGTCGGGAATAAGGCTTTTGGTAGAGTGAACCAACTTGGTCCTCCACAAAACTCTTGGCTTCCTTTTTATACAAATGGTTGAATCAAAACTACCAGACGAACGTTTAACCTACCGTGCACTGTGCACTGAGCCCTCAGCTCAGTGGCACATGCCATGAAGTGTCCGATAGGTAACATGGGGAAGGGAAAACGAGACAGTCGTCAATAGTTTGAGAGCTGTTGGTCGTGGTCACTAAACTAAATGGAAACCAAATTGTTCGTACACATAATCTGCAACTGGAGATAGTAACTAAGTTGGTGGATAGGCGGAGTAGATGACGTGTACGTTGCTCCACTTTAACGATTGATAGGTGAGGACATTTGTGTCTGTGAAGCCGGACATTGAAAACAACGAGAAGGCTATCATGTAGGTGCTGTTTTACCAAGTGACTCGATTTTACCGTTCTCAAAGTATTGATGAGTTGGCTGTGATTGCACAAAATCTTAATTATTTTCAAGAACTGCTTCCTCGACCTTGTCATCATTGAAGACAGCAATACATCAGTGGTTCTCACTGATGCCCAGTTATCACACAATAATGATGAAAAAACAGACCCTGAACACGAATGAAATACAGAGGGTGAGGGAAAAGACACCGAACTACTAAAAGTAGCTAACCCAATGTTTAGACGTTTATCACTAAGTTACTTACAACATGTAAACAAACAACCCAGTTGTAGGTGAAACGAAGGCGTCATCTGCAAGATAGCAAGCTTCCACTTCCCTACGTCATTAAGTGTACTCACTCCAAGGACAACTCGACCAAACAACTACAACATTTACGCCATTGATCGCAATTAATTGCCACCTCATCTAACGTATCCAGCCGTCGGCCATATGGATTGCGAGTTCCCCATCCCGGGAGACAAACACGACCTACAGTAGCCGGCCCCTTGGTGAACGATTTTATTTCTTTACGCCAGGTCATCATCTGTCTACCTCGCATCTTACGCCAGTGAGTCACAGTGTCGGCAAAGGGTGACCGATGTGACAAATGATTAACTGGCATCCTTAATACATGACCTAATCATCAAAGTCTGTGCAAATTTAACGACTGAGTGAAAGAACTCGATTGACAATCGCTACCAAATATCCGCCTCCTAACTACTTCGTTGCTTACTAGTTGGTGTCACCCTATGCCAGCGATGGAACGCATATATCGCTGGCCAAATACCTGAAGACAGTTCGTGTCTTCTGCCCCGAACAGCAGAGTTTCACAGCCGAAAAGTAATACATCGCTCACAAAGATGCCTCTGTTTCGCCAGATGTGTCCTAGACTTGAAAATACCCGCTTCAGTTTGATTCCCTACGCCTCCGTCGCCGCCGATGCAAATTTCTAATTAAACAAACCGGTCAATAACTCCCATCACTTCCTTATAAAACATTAAATCTACATACTCACCACAGTCTTGCAGGGGCGCCTTTCACTTTAGGACTGGAAGGCGCATTTCGAAGTACTTAGGAGAGTGAGAAATAGCGCCTAATTTTGTTTGTACTGCTTGTAAGTTGCCGAACAGCAACACCTTGTCGTCAGCATAATCAAGATCAGTCGGCATTCCACCAGAGAGAAGGTCTATACCGGCATGTCGCGAATGCCGTAGACGATCCCTCAGTATTTCATCTGCGGCAAAATTAAACAAGATGAACCTAGACAACCTTGACGTACGGCGCTCATGATACTGAAGCTGTCAGACAGTCCATCGTAAATCCTAACCTGAGCTGAAGTATCCAAATAAAGGGCTGATAATATGTTTACATATTTGGTCGGTACACCTCTGCGTTTAATTGAGTGAAAGTGTGGATCGATCCGCCGAATCGAACGCAGTTTTGTGATCGAGAAATACAGTAATTTGTGGCCGATGGCACACATGAATCTTCAGAATTTGGTGAATAGTAAAAATTTGATCAATGCATCCTCGCCCAAGTTGAAACCTTACCTGTTCCCTAATTTCTGCCTCTCGAGCTGCAATGAATCGACGAAGTGTAACGAATGCCCGTACCCTAGTAATTACTACTGTCAGACTAATTCCTCTATGGTTTCCGCAACAACCTCGGTCAGCGTAAACTTGTTGGTTTTCTCAGTTCACGGAGGTAATTCATTACTCATGACTCACAGGCGAAAGTGGTTGAGCATTCACACGGTTGCCTCGTGAACAGCGTGGCCGGGGTTCTAGTCCCGGCAGTGGCGAGGATATGCACTACTGGCGAGCTCTGATGAGAGCGAAACTCGAGTCTAATGCTTCTTTTCGAAAGGGGCTGACTGGAAAGTCTATGGGAATGTGACAGCTACGATCAATTGTGGGTGATGTTCAACTTGTAATTCATTCCGTCTATTTATATTCTCCATGTTTTGGATAAGCTTGACACTTAATTCTTATATCTTGCTTTTATGTTTACCGCCTAACAGAGTGACAACAGACTAATAAAACGGTTTATTGCGACAACAACATGAGTTGGTACGGAGCAGTCAATCCAACACAAGACAACACATACTGTGTGAGCAGAAATTTTGCGTACGATCAGTTTTCACGGTCGATAAGATGACCAACCCTAATAATTGTCGACTGGTCGATAGACACACACACACACAACTTGTGTGGAACAGTCGGTGACATATAACGCGGACGTATCATCTACTCACCTCGTTTTTGTTTTATTAAACTAAATTGTCGTTAATCGTCTGCGGCGCTAGTAACCATAGTTGCCCTGGACTTCTCGCTTGACGGTTCACCTCTGACCTTGTTTGCTCCCTTCGGGAACCCATGATTTTGTTGAGCGAGACTATCGGCCTGAACGGTTTGCTGATTATAATAATTTATGCATTCTTTTACTAGTACTGTAGAAACATTCAGGTCAAATCTTGTTTTCAGTTTGAGGATCCGTTTCCAGGTTACGCGTAACTCAACGGTCAGACCCGGATCGTTACAGTCAACTTTGTTTTCATAGTAGGCAACTTCGATCGAATTAAAATGTGTAATTTTAGTATGATGCGATCTCTGCCCATTCGCCTCCGTTCCCCGATCCAGCGATGGACTAATTGGTTTTTCGTTATAGTGCCTGTATCTATAATGACTTAGCAGAATTTTATTGTTTACCTTGCGCAAACTTGTGTTAAGGTCAAAGCGGTGAAATTTCGTTGAAAAGAACCATAACTTAAACAGACGTGTAATATTCGCAAGGAGTGGGCATTAGAAGACAATTGCCTTTGAGCGAAAGGATTTGGAAGAAATCTTAGGGAACAGGAAAATTTGACAAGTCTGAACCGTAGATTCAGTCAGTTTGAGTGGATGAACGGAATATCGATACGCCTACTCCTGACTTCGTAACCACTAGTTGAAATCTTCCAGAGCAGCATTAGTCCACGGATTCAGTCGGTTAAGATTACATTCGAGTTATCGACTTCCCTTCAGACTAGCGCTGATGCTTCCTAGATACAACAACATGTCAATTCCTGAAAAACCACAAATGTCTGATGCACCTGTATGAGGGAACTTCAGTTTGTTTACGTGAAGTTATTACACATAGCTGTAGAAACAGTCTGCCTGATCTCTTTACTCCGGTGACTGACAAAGACTACGGCCAAGAAGGAGGCTTCACAATTGATTACGGTTGACCTTGACACCTTTCTTTTACAAGTAATACTTGTATTGTTTATCTGGTGATGACATCGTTCCACGGGATCACATTTTGAGACTTCCCATCCAAAGGATTAAGTAACAGTGAGACTCGTGAGCATACTTTTATTCGCCCAAGTAAGATTAAGCGGTGTGTATTGTGAGTAAAGCTGCCACCTCTCTGAAAGAAAACGCGCTCGTTATGTTGTGTTCCAAATGAAAGATTCCCAAACAGTTGAATGCCTGTCCAGTAAGAACCAGGATAAACGTGCCATCTTTTTACACAGAGAGCGTGGGGATCGAGATGTGTTTGACCACACCACAATAATGTTGTTAATTGGGCTGTGAAATTCATTATAACACCAAGTAAAACGTGCGGCAAATGTCACGGTACAGTTCCAGAATGTAAGTAACGGACAAGTGGTGCCGACATTATGGACAGTGGTTTACAGAGAAACGGCTACAGCACAAACCCTCAAACGAGGGAAAGGAACTAACTGCTGAGCAAAGTGTGATCAAAATCTATTAAACTGAATGAAATAATGAAGCACACGCGCTGATCTGTGTCATTATTTAGCGCGAATAAGTAGTGGTGCCCGCCAAATCAAGAAAACCTGAGAAGTTCGTTGTTCTCAATCAAGACATTCTGCCATTGATCATTTTGGCCAGTGGCTAATCAGCACAGAGAAGGTTAGGCAACAATCTTGAACTTAGCCTAGTGCTCGCAACCCGATCGGCTGGGCTGATGTAACGTACAGTCAATTGGAAACAGGTACCTTTCGAAAAAAATAAACTGAGGTAAAACATAGCACACTGTATGGTTTATTTTGATAAATTTTGCTGCATGTAATCAGCTACATTCTAAAGTGGTGGTATGCTTATAGTAGAGTCAAACAAGTTTGTTGAAAAGGAAATGCCATATTGCACACGTAATACTTTTGTTAACTTGTCACGGTAGTTTCAGAATGATGAGAACGTCTCAGTATTGGCAGAAGGGTGGCTGTCACATGTGGATAGCGACAACCCCCGTGAATCGAAACAATCTTCGGCTGCTAGTTGTCTAAACGACCTTGAAGTCAATGGCAATACCAACCCTGTGATAGTACGTTGACGTCTGGTCGAAAACGCTGACTGTCTGCACTTCGCAGATCTTGCAACGTTATTTGCTCGGTCCGGCTTCGTCTCACGTTCAACCCAATTGAAACCTATTCGGTCGCTTTATTACGCGACTGCCGTTCCGTTCTGCCTACTTGGATGGTCTAGCACCCAAATCGAAGCAGTGTGATTCGACTTGCGGCAGTAGCACACGTTCACTCGGGGAACTGGTATATTGTTGTCTGAATGAAGTAACATGACGGAGTTCGTGTGGAATGTTCCGCTGACTGCTTATCGAAGCCGCCGGCTAATTTCATCCGTCAAATCATCACTTTTGTAAGTTAATTGTAGACTGAAGATCCACTTAAGCACAGGTATTTTCACGTTGAACCAGGCTCAAAACCAAGGTGTCGCTCAGTGAGTGCAGGCAGTAGTTATTCGATTGGAGCGTTGATTGCAAGTTCATTGTGCAAGGTAGCTGAGAAGCATGTTTTCTTCATACGATGAAATAAAATACGAACCATAGCGCGTTTTAACTGAACTTGCCTAAGGTTATTAGTGTCAAACTACCGTCTAGTTCAATAAGTCTTTATGCGAGCAACTCTCTTGATTATGCTTTATGATCATCGAGTTGTGAAGAAAACTCTAGATTCATCAGTCATATTTCGTTATGAGCGCAGTGTTTTGATGCACTTGACATAAACAACTGTTGTCATGCTTGTAGCAGGCCAGAAGAGCTTTCTGAGTGCGTGAGCGTTACGATGCGTGTGTCCACATCTTATGTGAATGCGCCAACGCGTTGTGCTCGGTGTGTACATATCAACTCATCATCCCATGACACAATAGGAATGCTGTGTGTGTGATGTCGTCTGATATGGCTATACCGGATGACCATTTTAGGTCAAACATATTGAGCAGCTGGTAATTACCAAGGGGTTCTGGTTGACATAAACTGAATATAACTCCTGAATGACTACAGCTTTTCTATTCGCACAGACTTTCCAGCCAGCTTGTTACAAAAAGAGAACTATGTTGGAGATTCGCTCGTCTAAGAGCTCATCGGCAATGCACATTATTGCCACTGTCACAGGCACGCGTTCAAGGATAGCCGCATTGACTTCACAGTAGGCACGATCGAATTATCGTACACAAACGCACAACCATATTGGGTAACGTAGTCACGTGTGCAAACGTGGCTACGGGTTGAAAAGTGCTGAAGAGGGTTAATTAGGATGGAAAACATGCAGATCTTGCTACCGCTAGCATTCTCGAGCAGACCTTCGGGTTTGAGCGTCAGAAGTTAAACAGGCGCATTACGTGCCAGTTCTTTGGTTTACCGTCTGAAATCTAAACAAATACTAGAGTCGTTACTTGTTTTATCTAATCTTCTTCAATTAACTAATGGTCGTAGGCGTCAAATGGGGGACTGTGCTTTTGTTCAGTAAAAATTTACCTATCTGCACTTCTTGGCTCAAAGTTCAAAATTCTTATCAAAGGCTGCGTTTGTAATTTAAAACGCTACCACTCACACACCCTTTCCGTAACATATTTCTGATCTGCAACTGTGACTCCATCATTCAATCAAACTGGCTTGTCCAAGTACCACTGCATGAATCGAAGGATGTCATTTCTGAAGACGTAAATACTTCAAATCATCATCGTAATCCAGAATGGATGTCAACACTCAGTAAGCATCCAGAAAAACTGAAGGATATAGAATGCCTTGATGTCATACAAAATGGACATGACATTACGGAGCTTAGTGGGATAATAAGAAGTTACTATATCCTGGTGGCTGAACATCCATCTAGACATAAAGAATGAAAGCGGAATAAAGAAAGCAACAAAATATGTGAGAGTTCTGTTTCATTTACAAAGTGATGGGGCTGAATTAACAGAACAGGAAGCTGTTCACAGCATGCGTTTTTCATTTCAGTGGTGATAGTGACCACTCAATAGATAGATGGTGATTGGTAAGTGCTGCCGCCAATTTTCACAGTGCACGCAAACAAGTCGGAACAGTCAACCGCATGAATTTGAAGGTAGACTTACATTTTAACCGACTAAGCGGATGAAGTGAGCTGTTTAACAAATTAAAATGTTCCCGTATATTTTCGTTTTTCATGCAGTTTTGTGAATCAGTGCAAGGGACTATCCATATATCGTACTTACCGTAACGGGTGAATGAGACGTCTATGTCTCATTCGCCTCATTTTTGTGATTATGTTGCTGAGTACTTTGTAACTAATCTTCTACTGTGTTCTCTTTCTCACTTATAATTTGCGAAATATCGAGGCAAAAAATGAGGAACTTCCCACAGTCAAAACCAAGTTTGACACGCCCATTGACCGGCACGTAGATTTGCGTGTGTGGTTTCGTGAGATTTCGTTTGATAAATATTTCATTAGGCGGGAATCTGCTTTCTTTCTCTCTTTCAATTAGATCAAACCCACCGCTCCAAAGAGCCGGCAGGTATATTTATAAATTAGGGAGTACAATGCAGTGGATAAAGCATCGTCACATCAAACGTTCTGTTTGATTTTCGGAGTGAGTCATCATCCAGTGATTACTAGCTCTTAAGTATATACCACCTGCCGTGATAAACTGAACCATATCTAGCTTGCAGAAACAAACAGAAGCAAACGAGGTTCGGACAATTACACTCAGCAAATGTTGTACTGCGAACTAGTTGTAATCTGGTGTAACAACAAACAATCGGAGATGACTGACGTTATGATGTTTTCAGAAGCACCCGAAGCCCAAATGATAGTCGAGGTAGGCGAAATGACCAATCACTCCACGAATATCTTTTTGGCTCTCATCAAGTACTCTCTAGAACGTAATCTACAAACGGAAGACGGTGAAGTGATATAGTCACCCGACTGAGAGTCAGTACAACTGTAACAAATTACAACGAATCCAGGTGAGTAGATAGTTAGAGCAAATATAAAACAAAGGCAGGTAAGTTATTGGACACTGCATACAAGATAAAGAAAGCGTTGGTAGGCTGGGACAAACGACCGTAGTCCTCCGTGAGCGGGTGTGCACATCTAACTGCTATCTGAAACCTAAGCTGATACCGAATGAATGTAAGCTTGCGTCGGTGATTTTATTGTGAGTAGAGGTAGAGATGAAGTTATTTTTTGGCTAAATGGGATAGTATTGACTTAGGCTGTCCTGCCGGTTACAAACCGCAAGTCAGCTGACTAATCATTTAGACAAAAATGATTGTTTGAAACCGTCAATTTAACAGCGATAAATCGCGACCTTAAAATAATTATGATAGTTAAACGATTGCAGTACGAAATAAGTCCTCAAACAGAAACTAAAAACATCGCATCAACGCTTATTTGTGGATGTTGGTATAATAACGCTTTTAGTCAGATTAGTTTGGTGAGAACTGGGTTGTGAGAGTTTCCGAACTACCAGTAAATAGATTCTCACCTAGTGGTCTTCTACCTACGACCGCTGATGGTGAAGTCTGCTGGAAACTCCCATGCTCTTAATTGTCTTATTTCGATTTGGTTTGGATTAGTTTAATGAATATCAAACTTGTTAAGTAACACGTATCTTAGAGCAACAATCTATTTTTTCTTGTCAGTTACATACGTGAAATAATGAACAGGCAGCAAACGATTGTACACAAAGAAAAAATACTTAATCTTCCCTAATCACCTGTCATCGACAATCCTAAAAATGTACGTGCAACCTGTTCATATATTTAGAGACAATTGCTAAAAGAAACGGGACAAGTACATAGTGGACCCAGTGTTAGTACATAGATGACCAGGTTATTTGCAGTTGCAAGCATAGGTTACTCGATCAACAGAGAAAGCGAGCAGAGTACAACCGATCCAGATGTGTTGGAGTCTTGTTGGTAAAGTGAAACAAGACTGGTAAGAAAACAGTGGGAAAACGGGGGAAATGGAAAAAATTAAAAACAAAGGTAGGAGGGAGAAATAGTATTATTATTCCACTCGTATATAACAGATTACCAACGTTGTGTTGGGTTCATTGCCACCCACTCACTGGACATACAAGTGTGATTCCTTACGGTGTACAAATGGTGCAATTATGCACAACTTGACAAATTGCATAAAAATGCCTCTTTAACTCAGCTTGGGCGAGCGTTTCATTGTGGCAGTCCTGAATGAACCAATTTTAGCAATCAGAGGAAATTCGGGGATATACTTCGAAATTTGATGTGGTAGTGTTCTCACCGTGTAGTTTACTTACTGCAACCAGTATATACAAGTGAATTCTTAAACAGTATGTGAACTGGAGAGTGTCTACATTGGATCTTTTCGCAGTTCAACTTACAGATGATAGTTTATTGTTTTTGTACGTGTTGATATTTGAATTCTGAAATGTCTGTTATACACTGTACTAGGAGCGACTAAAACTACTCAGATTTCCTGTGTGTGCACGCTCGGTTATGTAATCTTTCAGTTAACTGTTCGTATATTAAACTGATAAAGACAAAAAAAATGTTACTCCGGATTACATCTTACTTAACAGTGTTTGTGTTCGACAAATTTCCGTGATAGTAATACTATATTGACTCAGTTTTTCGTAGTGGGGAAAGAAAATAGAATTGATGTGGGACTAAACTAAAACCGCTTTAAGTAGCACCTACAAACCACCTTCAAACAACACTAGCTGCAACGGTTGGAACCGGCGTGAAATGACTAAGACTTCAAACTGACCATTTTGAAAACCGGAGAGAATGCCAAAGATATCAGTTACATCAGTTATTAGCCTGTGGTTGCAAATTCAGCTGGAGTGAAGAGACCTGACATAAAATGATACATGGTATTTTCATGACTTACTGTTCACGCACACGTTCAGGTCAAGTCTGGTGATATACATAACTGTGATGGATTTTAATTGGATTTTCGTACGTACGCACTACGCACAACTCCATAACTGAAACACTTCGTTACCTTGCACAGTGTGAACAGATCAGCTAGAGCACGAAAACTGGTAGATTCAAGCAATGACGTAAATGGGTTTTTTATAGCGAGCAACTAGGGGGGTGGATAATCGATAGGCGGGTTAGAATAAGTCATTAAGACCAGGGAAGGGTCAAGTTCACGAATAGTTGTTTCTGAACACAGAGAGCTGGTTTGAGTCGGTTGATTGTGACTGCCTCGGCAAAC
>JTDE01000332.1:36227-60270 GCA_014338405.1 Paragonimus skrjabini miyazakii
GTCATTAAGACCAGGGAAGGGTCAAGTTCACGAACTGTTGTTTTTGAACACATAGAGCTGGCTTGGGTTGATTGATTGCGACTGTTTCAGAAAACCGTAGGAATCTTGAGATAGAGTGACGTAACAGGACTCTGAATGCACAAGGTGGATCGATAGCGTGACCAGTGGTCAGGACTTGTCTATCGATTGGGGAACGGGCTGTTTACGCGTCTCAGCAACATTGCCGTTTTCCGGTACTACGGACTTCTGCACCCATTTAGGTAAATGTTCCTTGATTCTGGAGCTCAAACATCTCTCGTTCCTGCCTATATAACTTTCTCCACAGTTACATACAAATTAGTAAACACAATGTGAGGTGGCACCGATAGGCTGATCTCCTTTGATTGAAGGCACCGGTAATTTCTGAGTCCGAGCGATTACACGGAGTTAAGCTGCATTGAAAGTTGGTTTAGTTGAACTTCTTAACCGCTGTGTTGTTTGATGTGGGATACAATCATCCCTAAAAGGCAGCTCTATGTAGACCTTCTTATTCTGTACAGTGATCACCTCTTCGGGTGGTACTTTTTGTCTACCGTGCCAATCTATAAATCTTCTACGGCAACCATTTAATTGTAGGACACGAGTAACCAGGTTTAGTTCACTTGCATGGCTGTCATGTGTAAAGATTCGCCTTGCTCGTGTGAACACAGTATTCACTAGTGATCGTTTATGTTGGACCGGTGTGATTGCTCACGCCATCAATCCACTTAATATGGGCCAATTGGCGGAGACAACGATGGTCGACCACAACGAACTTGTTGATATCTTCTTTGTGAACAGGTCACGTTTCCGAACCATAGTGCAACATGGAACGCACGCAGGCATTATATACCCTTCCTTTCAGCGACAACCGGACGTCTTTTCGACGGTTTTCAAGGGTTATTTCAGATGTAAACAAACTTGACCGATAAAATCGCATAGTAATGCGAAGGATGTATGACATATCAGCATTTTGTTTCCATAGGATCGCTTACTGTGAAGAAATTAGTATGCAGTTTATCTGGAATAAAAGCCAATTCTTAAGATCCTTCCTAAAGTAGTCGGTCAGGAAACTTAGATGAAAATTTAAAGGTATAACACTACAGAACATGACAATGACGTAACAATGTTAAATTTACATGGAAAAGAGTAGGATGTTTGGGATATATTTCTAAAGCATTATGGTAGTTATGCTATATAGACGACACATTGATACAACTCACGCGTGGTCAAAAATATTGATAGTTTACTGCTGCTTCAGACTATGGTACGGAATGAATGGATAGAAACACGAATACTCGGTAAATTCATAACATACCAGCATCAGTCCCGACAGGATGGACGCTTTGGTTGTGTGATTTAGAAAACGATACAAACATCGGAAGTGACAGTCACATTGAAGCCAACCCAATATATGCGTGGTCACCAGATGTATTACATATGCAGGCGATGCATTAATTCTATCTCCAAAGTGTAAACTATTAACGTCGGCTAAAATGTGAAGATGAGTCAGATAATTGTCTGTGGATCTACTAGTTTCACAACGATGACATTTAAAAGCCTGTTCGGTATATGTTGGCTGATGTGTTTCAGATGTTGGATTTAGTTCCATCGACATATTCGTGCTCACCGACACAGTCAACTTTGCAACTGACAATTAAGCTGATGAGTTCTTCAAAGCGTGACTGACTGGGATGAGCACTTCAAAGAGACTAGTTCAGCATTGTTGGGTGTAATCGTGACTGTTACTTCTGTATAACGTGATAATAGCATGGCAGTCGATCTGTTGCTACGTCTTTACACGTAGACTGACTGTGGATGGTACAGTTTACCATTTCATCAGTGTAGAAAGAAGACGTGTTGCGATATGGTAATATTTTGTTTATTGTTTTCAGTCGCAAACTTAAAACATGTGCGTTGTGTGAGATGCAAATGAAGATAAACAGGGTATGGACACGCATGCAGTCAAACAAGGGATTATGTCATCAACACCACGACAGCCATATGGGTTGCTTCAATCACTTTTGTGCACATAGCGCCGGCTGGTGAGTGTTGATGGATCAAAACTCGCCAGCCGGCGTTATTTGCTTCGGTTAAGCCTAGTAGCTTCGCGTTCTGATGGCGTAAAAGTATTTTGAATGCGCTAAGTGGGTCAGCACCCATTCGTCAGTAGTGTTGTTTGAAACAGCAACACTACAATAGAGAAGTTCTACAGCTCCAAAACGAAAGGCTTTTACATGCTGTTAGGGGGCCCAACCTGTGACCGTCCCAGGGCGCCTCCGTCGCGAGAAAGCAGAAAAAAACCGCTTGACTCAGTCCTAACTAGCGGAATTGTTCAAATCGGTTGAGACTTTTTATACCACTATGCACATGTGTGATCCTAGCTCTGTCTCATGATGTGGTGGGTATGTGTGTTCATGACGTGCCCAATAAATACCTTGTACTTGTCGCCCTAGCCGCTTCCCGTTTTAGAGCAGAACAAAGCTTCTTATCTTGAACGCGTCTTTTGGCTTGCCTAGGGTGCGAATACGGGACAGTCGCGGCATTATTCGGGACCGAGTTTTTCGTGTGAACCGGGACGATAATCCGATTTTATCGAGCACACCACTATACCGAGATCGAACCAGCGTATCGTTTAGGAGGGTTTACAACACATAGAAGGTACATTCTTATGCTTAATGAAGAAACCAGTATAGAAAAAGGTATAATTACGGGAAACTCGAGAGAATTGCGTCACCTGGTTTTTCTAAAGTCAAACAAAGGCTCTAGCGTTTTCCATTATGAGCAAGGACGATTGTTTAACAAAAATGAGCAAAATCTTGGAAGACTAGCGAAGTTTAAGGGGGATAGAACGACGGAAAATACCATACTGCTGAGAAAGCAAATAGCGAGGCAACTCCAGATACGGGTACTGCACGGTCATATATCTGAAAGTCAATATAAGTGCATGAAGCCAATTGGCATGGGAAACACCACGAATGAGGGGTGTAGCAAAGATACACGAGGAGGGTGCATCTCCGCCATCAATTTTATGTATATACAATTCAGTTTATCATGAAGTTGCTGGATGGCTGGTTGACATTTTGGACTCCATTCGAAAAATGTTATTCCATCATTGTTTAAAAGATTCTTTTGAACTGGCGGATGTTAGAACCCGTGTCGGTGAGTTCCCAAGCTGTGTATTCGATTGAGGTTGATTCTCTTTATATCAATGTTCCTCTCCGTGAAACGGGTGAATTTTATGTGATTTTTTCTCTAACCAGAACCTTGATGTAAGCATCCCACTTATCAGAGAGTGGCAAAACACGTCTCGAAATGGTCAAAACGACCGAAGGCACAACAATCTCAAACCGGTGAATCCGCCGCTCGAAACCGCCCACCATCGATTGCTATATATCTCATGATAACAAATCCCCAAGTTGACCCATTCAGCCCATTTACTGTGTTGTTACGCAATCAGAAACCGCAGCTTGTGGTAGTTAGCGAAGATATATTGATCAGAACTCATCAGCTCGTTTCATCTCGTCATGGTATGACGTTATCAGGACAAATATAGAGTCCAGTGCTTACTAAACGGGACTAAGACACACGACATTTATTTCACATCCAGACAGTCAGAGAGGCGCCTTAGTAACTGTTCAAGAGATGGTGCACATCGGATTCTTCGAGAGCCTGACGTCCACTTTACCAACTGACTTTGCACTGGCAGTTCGGCCTAAGGGACATCTTGCATTGACGCGGTTATTCTTCCCATTTGCATGTGTACTTCCTTTCTTATAACGGTCGTCCAAACAAAATAAAGTATAATGCTTTCTAGGATGACATCTGTTTGTTGTTAAAAAATATTACAGTTCACTTGACGATAAAGATGATATCGCTAAAAGATAGGATGGTTGTGTGTTTTAATCACTTCATAATTATGTTTCGGTTTCAATGTACCATTTTTTGTTTGATTACCAGTGTGACTGCGTCACGTGACTACAACATTGAGCCCAGCGCTACACCACCAAGTAGAATTGAACCTCCTGTTGTAGTTAGCATACACGAACTACTTTTTGACCACAGCCAGCTGTTGTCACTGGGTGATATCAGGCCTGTCCACTTTGCCAGTCTGTGTGCTTTTTGGTTTCATGCCCTCCCAAGGTGCTCGCATTAGTGGATATTTTTTCGTCTTTTAAGCATGAAGTTTCAATCATAACCATCTGGCCCGAAAAGAGAAGCTTCTAACAGTCACTCTTCAGTATTTGGTCTCCAGTCTATTGAGTTCGATAGAAATTTCCGTCCATCTTCATTGTTTTTTTGAGGTCTTCAGTGTAAAATTGAGAAATTTTGTTCCGTTTATCGATTAACGCTTGATCCAGTCGGAATAGACTGTCAATCCTAGTGCTTTCGATAGAAGTATGACCTTGTCCATCACAAGTGTGGCCTGCCGGATTAAGATCTGATGAATGAGGAAGCAAAAGTGATGTTCGAAACCACCTTACTCCCACGCAAAAAAGGTAAATTGCGTTGTCTCTTTGAATTATCCGAACAATAGAGTTATCAATCGTATGAAACAAACGGTTTTTCAATACGTTCTTCTAAACTGCATCATATACGATCTTACCAAGACTAACCAGTTGGTTTCTTCCGTTCATCACATAACAATTCCCATATGAAGGAATGCTTCAGTTTCCCGAATAACGGAAGTAAGATGACAGCTCCTGTTAGTTGATAGATTGAGAATACAGTGTTATAAACAAGTTATGTTATTGTGGGTTTCAGACACATCAGATAGCTCTCCTCAAGATTGTCGCGAAGGAAATCCTATCAACAATGGAACAGAGATTAGTTGAAGTGTACTTTGGTGCGGATATACTACAACTGATTATTGGTCGTCATTAGGTTGCCGTGCTTTGGCAGGACCCTGCCGTGAAGTTCAAAACAAGATCTAGGGATCTAGGGAACTTTGATCCATTAATGTTGAGATCAAGCTCAAAGGCGCATAGTTCATTTTAGCCAACGTTACCTTTGATCACCCACTGAATTTGGGACAATATGTTCCTTTCGCGTGCACTCTTCTTATGCAAGTTCAGCTCGGACTTGGAAAAGCGCCGATTTGAGACAGCGTTTTTACTAATGTTAACGGGTTCCCTTTAGTTAAAGTGAGCGTCACT
The DNA here is from genome assembly GCA_014338405.1 of Paragonimus skrjabini miyazakii. NCBI lineage: Eukaryota > Metazoa > Platyhelminthes > Trematoda > Plagiorchiida > Troglotrematidae > Paragonimus > Paragonimus skrjabini miyazakii. Next base: position 41,402 of record JTDE01000332.1, read on the forward strand.
ATACTTTTGAAGTAACGATTTGGCCAATTTTATCTTTGCTTGGAAGGTAGCAGGATACCTATTTCTCTATCGAGGTTTGGGAAATCATTTTGGGACAACCATTTTATGCGATCTAGTGTCTTAATTTACTTACCTGAGGATGCCATGCATTTTTTTCAGGCTATGCATGCTTTCTACACATGAATGCCATCAAAGTATTCGATTAAATGTAAACGGACTTTCAAAGCACCATACATTCTACGTACAACTGTTGAACTTCTCAATTACACGAGTGGAACCAATCTTTGTGAACAAACCGTAGTTTAACATGTGGGCACCACATTCGACAAACCAGCAAAATGATAACTGGGCTTGAAAATGTTGGTATTATGTTCAAAAGATGTCTGTTCTCACTCGGGAGAGTTACGAAGCCTTCCATCATTCAGAATCTCTGCTTGTCACACAACTTGGACTAGTTCGGAAATATGTCATCGTCGACCCATTAATGACAGGAGCATCACGAAAATCAAGCCAAAACACACAACGTGTGAGTCTGAACATTCTTATTATAAACTAGGTACAATTGATTTTTAGGTATTCGGTTTTTTTCACCAAACTTGGAATTTACATTGCAAATGTCTCACTATCCCTCGGCGCGTTATCATCAGTATTGTTGGTTTTGCTAGTTATATCAGGTTCACTGGAGTCCGTGGAACATTTTCGACGTTAGGCGCACTGAATAGAACTATCCAGAAACTCGATCTACTCCAGGCCCCTGGATGTTATTATAATTTTTGTATGTTAAGATGTGGTATGTATTCAATGGCGGTGATCTTTGGATACCACTAAGTCTGAGATAAATGGCAAAACTAGTTCACAGATGATTGAGAATGTACAACTATTTGCTCTCCCTATAGTAAGTTGTGTGGTCAAAGGTCATCGGGTAAGCGTACCTGCTAAGTGACAACATTCACGAAACCTGTAGTGTGCTTCCGGCGAATTTTGACCATTAAACATACTATCGCCAGTGATTTTAGAATTCAACCTGTGTGCATTGATACCTTTACCTCGAGTGGTGATAATAAGTTTACTATCCAAATGCCGAACTTAGTGCACAACAGAAAAACTGAGCTATCCATCTGAGGTGCCCAGTCTACTTGTATTCTCAACAACCTCGAATAGATGATGTTGTGTGATAACTACGGAAACTGGATCTTCATGTTTAAGTAAGTCTTAGTTAAATGATATGTAGTCACAACTTACTGTATCAACAGATCAGTGTCTTTCGGTAAGGATTGTCCTACATTCTTTTGTATATTACTTCCTTATATTACATTCACTGTATACATATTGCAACTCAACATCGGACTAAAAGGTCAGAACAACGATAAATTCATGTGAAAATCTAGACAAATTGTTAGAATATCGCAACACTAAGCGATTTTGGCAGACATTCTAGATGACTTGCTGACATTTCCCAACTGTCACTTTCCAAAGGTCTTATGTAGATTACCGCAAACATGTTTCTAAAATCCTTTCTGTATGCTTTTTTCGAAAGACCACTGAACTTTCCCTTGTAAGCGTATTAAGCAAATCGCAATTAAATAAAAGTCTAAGCGAAATCCGGTGAAATAAAAATTTCTACATATAAAATTTTGGTGATATATGTCTACTCGGATGCTAGGCATCTTTTATGGATCGTTGTAACGTTGCCTATTGCTTTCGTTATTAATCAGATTAACCGAGAAGTGAAACAGTAAATCTTGCCAAGCAGTAGAACTGTGAAATTTGGCTAACATGTGTGTTCAGTCGCGTGTATCGAATGAAATTTACCGATTGTTCACAATGAGGTCAGAAAGATGCTATTCAATGGTGACGTGCAAACGATTTTATTCTATCATCCATTAAGAATGCATAGACTTGAGTGGTTGAGTACTGATGAGTAGTCATGTATTTGCACACAACCGAAAGTGGTTGAGCGTTCACATATGATAATTTGGTCGTGTCTAATGTGAGTTCAGTGGCGTAGTGATAAACATGGTTGCCTCATGAAAGCATGATCGGAGTTCTAGTCTTGGCAATGGCAAGGATATTCACTACTGACGAGCTCGAATGAGAGCAAAATTCGAGTATACTGCTTCTTCTTTTCGAAAGGGGCTGACTGGAAAGTCTATGGGAATGCGACAACTGCGATCAATTGTAGGTGATGTTCAACCAGAAATTAAACGTTTGTTACCTACCCCCTGCCGATGCCTCATCCGAGTGGTGTAATGCACAACGTAGGCAAACGATGAATTAGCTGAACGAAGATAACTAACAGCAGGCTATTCGTTGAGTGCTGCATGTAGGTGGCCTGGCTGGATCCTACATTACCCACCGAAACGGTGATTAGAGAATTAGGACAACTGAAGGCTAAGCACGCTTTGTCACGCGAAGTTTGTTTTTTGTATGAACGGTTGCCAGTTTTGAACGGTTAAATAAACTGGGGGATGAAAGCCAGGAGACCGTTCTGTAGTGGACCTCCTACTCACAAGTGCAAATCAGATAGTTATCTGCAAGATGTAGCTGCCCGATAGTGAATTTTTTAGTTTAGAAATAAGAATGTTCAGCAGTGAGCTTCCATTCCTCATGCTCTTTATCGGAAAACTCGAGCTGTTTTATCCCCTTCCTTTTCTCGATCACAGAGTAGTCAGGACATAATGCAAACCGTTTACATAACACCAGCATTAATAGAGATGCGGATGACCACGATGGTGACCCGAGTTTCGCTCCTATTAGAGTTCATCAGTGCAGTATATCCTTATTTGGACTGGAATCGGCACTCCTGCTGTCGTTTTTGTGAGACTAGTTTGTTAATTTGAATGCCAGTAACTTCTAAATAGGCACGACCGAATGACCATATCCAACCGCTTATCCACAATCTTCCGTGAATAGTGTCCAGCCTGCTAGGTAATTTCACTGGAGAAAAAATGTGTTGACTAAAAGTTCTGTTACTAATTGCAGGCACTCCTTTTCTAGGAGAAGACAGAGTTTAAATCCAAACTGGCTACCACCGAATGTTTTGCTGTATCGATTTATTGAGACCTATTAAAATTGCTCCACTTTCCTAGCATACCTATAATCATTAAACTACTGGGTAGCTCTACAGAGCCTGTTGGAGTCGATGATTGCCGGTTGTTCATACTAATGATAAGAGTTACGGAGGATTCAGGAACGTCACACTAGGAATACGATATAATTCATATCTTCACATGCTTCTAGGTTCACCAGACAAAAAGGAAGGTACACATGCAATACAAATTGGACGATCACCTGTGAACAAAAACATTATGTGTACTTGATGGTTCTAAACTTGCTTATCCGTCAAGGATCAATATCAATGTCTAGGTGTCATAAAACGAGCCAAGATAATTAATGGCACATCACGTGGGCTTCACACAGACGATAAACGAACAACCATCAGTTTTACTATTGCTCTCAATTGCCAAACGCATTCTTTGCATGAGTGTCCTACTAACGAATTTACATTTCTCGCAAGTTAGTTGAAAGATAAAGGGCAGGTTATGTGAACCACGGATACATCCATAAAACTACAAACATCTGGAAACCGGGCTTTCACAGTTTGAAATGGGGAGTTTTACATTGCGCCGCGATTTAAAAGTTGAAAGTTCTTTTCTTCGCAAAATCATACATTCGGTTTCATAAAGTAAGCAAATCTGTCATCTTTTTAAAACAAGCGCGTCGGTAACCAGATAAACAGCATGTTAACTCATACTAATGGGACGGGTTTGTTAGGTGTACGAACGCATGCGTTGTTATTCTTTCCATTTCCGCACGTACAACAAAATCTGACCGATTAGTGATTATTTTCCTGTTGTGTTACATAAAGTAACTGTCTGGGTCAGTTGTCGAGCACCGGCAATAGAGATAATGGATAACTCTGACAGTTTTGATTGACAAGACAGGTGTTGCAATCCCGTGACCTATGTTCGCATGCGTTCAGTTTTGATGACCATAACGTTCACTGTGAAATGCGTCGTCAAAATGACTACCAAACACCAAATTCACATACAGCCGTAAGCTTCCCACAACTGCTTTGTCGATTGCTTGACAAACAATAGCCACAGGTAAATATTAAATAAATATAAATAGTTATATTACGTCGTACTGAATCACAATTATCTTTTTTGCCTTTACTCTATGTACACAAACTAACCGTTCACAAGCCTGATATCAAATATCATAGTGGTATAACACGTGTCCCTCACTTTATTCTTATAACCCTTCTCTTTTCTCTATCCTCTTCAAGATTGGTTCACGTTTTTCGCTGCTTGGTTCAGAAGCGACAATACGAAGTGTCATATTCTAATATTCGATTCCTCATTGCCAGATTTAGCAATTCGTAGTGGTAGAATGCACGGGCTTCGTATGACACAAATTGAAGATCACCGGTATTTGTCAGCAATTTCCACATTCGTATAGACTTCCAGTAGACCTTTTTCGACCCTTTTCTCATTAGAGCTCACCAATAATGTGAAACCTCGCCAGGACCTGCATTTGAGCTGCAGCTACGCTTCCATCAGACAACCACCTGCGCGATTGGCCTTTCACTAAGCCTGACGCAATTATCCCATCTAGTCACATAACCACATTCGTTTATATGAACATGGCCGGTGTTACAACTCCAGTGATGGTGGCGTGTCATGGGAGGGTTGATTTTCCACAATTTTGTCCGATCATACGCCTATTTAGTGAATTCCATGGAGGTAGAAACTCCAGGAGAGTCCGTAGTAAGCCAGCTTATTTCGGCCACTGATTCAGTTAATCGCCCATTTATACTGTAAACTGTAATTGTGAAGTGCAGCGGTCATTTTGTGATTACACTTCCGTCCTACGTTGTCCATTTTGGAGTGGGCACTGTCAGAACATTTATTGACGAATTACGTTCTCTGTTAGTAGTCACGGTTCGTGGGTGTGACTACTCGAATTTTGATCAACGTATTTACGTCACGGGGTGATGTAACCGTAAGGGTAGAAAATAAACATTACAATGTACATACAGTTCATTTACTTTCGTCGGGCACACCTGTGAAGCATACACATTAAATGTTGTTCATACATAGTTACAAAACATGCAGAGAGACAGCTTTGATGCGTTAACCAGAAACAATTGGCGCCATAGTAAGTTGATCTCTTTCATATAAACTTTTTCTCATAAAACACCGGTTTGCTGGTTTTGCGAAACGGCATTTCTATGAATAATATACATACCGAACCTTACGTTCAACTCTTGGCGCCATTTAAACATGGGTGCACGTTTACTTTTGTGTTTAAATGTTAACAACGAGGGTACTCGCATGTATTGTTTTGACTACGGTAAAGCATCCATTACATCGGGTGAACATTGTTTGTGGTTTCGACTTGAACTCAACTTACCTTAGTTGGCTCTACAATTATTTGACAAATCTTCTAAATCCTGTACGATTTGTTCGATAACAAAAGCCCTGATTCACTGCTAAATCCTATTTGTTTCGCCGTTCGCACTTTCAGTTAATCCTTCCGATAGGGTTCTTTTGACAAATATACTTTTGAAAGAAACAACCAAAGGGTGTAATTCGTTTGACGATTCTTGCATTTATATTTCATACAACCTGAACAGCAATTCGGCAGAGTTTGTGGATTAGATAAGATTCCGTTGTGAAAAACTAGCGGTTAGGCTGAATTCCAACTAGCGACAGAAACGGTAGGCTCAAACGCGACAACCGCTCTACCAGTTGAGCTACAAAAGCATGACAAGAGCTCGGAAATTTTAGACTTAGACTCTGTTACTTACCCATCCCTCTGTCTCGTAAGGAATCCATCAAATGATCCACCCAGCCGAAGCTCCTTTTGTCACAATTAAGTCTCATCAAAGTTATAAAATCCGCCAAACTACTTGGTACTAATACAATTTCTATGCTCAGTAGTAGGGTTGGTGGATTTAAGCGTGAACTGTTCGGAAAATCCTGCCGGGGGCAGTCGATCCTTTGGATCATTGATGCAATCCCTATGAAACAGTGGGGCCGGTGGACAACAGAGTTCAACTGTGAAATACCCGAGCTCCTGGCTGCGTTTGGGCATGCTGCTTCTGTCAATGGTTCGAATCCAGCCGAAGATCTGGTTTTCATAATTGGCTCTCATCTAAACAAATTAAACACACAAGTACACATCAGTGAAACATTACAGAAGCAAACATAACTGGAGACAAATATAATCATGACAACAACCTCAAAAATTGATGCAGTCAAACCGTAAACAGAACGCTCCTGAAAGGACATAGTGGCGCGTTGCTCTAGTCAAATTCATTCACTGTGTCTGGTTAAACCCCAATCAGTTATCAAGCTTGTTAAAAACCACTGACAAAGTGGAAACGTTGCAAACCTTACGATTCGTTTAATTTCAACTCATAGTGGCTTAACCAGGGAAGTACCGGATTGGTCACAACTGTACGAGCACAAAGGGGCGCTTTTCACCAATTCTTCCCGCAGAGTTCTGATCCACATAAATGGCAAAGGCATCTTGTAATTTACTATCAATCACAATCACCAACCCATCTTAGTATGGTCGGAAGCAGTATGCGTTGAAGCTCTAACTGCTCTGCAGCTGCGCAACATGATGTTGGATTAGGGAATTGAAGTACCTAATCATGTATTTGTATAGGTGTCCTGATCATATGCGTCTCCTGCTGTGCTTATGGTTCTATGATACTGCAGTTACGTGCACGCTCCAAGAACAAACTGAGATCACTAAACAAAATCAAGGCAAATTTTGTTTTCTTAGATGTGGTCAAACTAACCACAGGACTTAAGCAGGTGGTGGTTAATGGCACAGGCAATGTTGACCCAAACGGTAAACGATCAAACGCTTTCTGTCTGTTGCGCTATGTTCTCTCAGACATTGCGGAGAGCCTGCTCGTTACCGTTCAAGTAAATGTATCTTAGTGTGTTCATTTTCAAGTATATAAAATTTGTTGTAATCGGAAATTGTGAAGGACACTTTGTTGTTATCTTGCCATGCTGATCACTCCGTTCTATTTTTTAAGACTAATGTACGTTGAATTCTTAACAGGAAGGTTCTCAAGTGCTCGGTCAAGAAGCTGCTGCTGATATGACCAGTAACCGTGTTAATGATCACTGTTGTGGTTCCGGTGCTTACCTGGACGTTCTACTTGTGAAGGAATACCGACGTTAGAATTTGATGCTCATCGTGTCCCTTGGCTTTTTGGCTGATTCACTGTATGAGAAGTCTTATAGAAGTCATCCACTTTTCTGGAGTGCAATACGCTGATGTAAATCTCTCTGTTGACCTAATTGCAATAAACCCGAGCGATTCAGCACATGTACTGAATACGCACAAACAGACTCATTTATGGACGTCGATTGTAACCACCTGAGGGACTTTCAGTACCACCTGTGTTTTCAGGTTGTGCGAAATGGTAATCCGAACAAAGCTGCACTAATTACGTAACTTGACTGTTCTGTCAAAATCAGACTGGAATTTACTAATTACTTTGTGCAGTATTTTCCACTGGTTTTCATCCTGACATTTACCACTTAACCATAACAAATGCCAGAATGTATCATTGTCATTGTTTGAGCGCTGTCGGCTTACTGGTTCTATTAACAGTTCGCTTACCCTTTGAATACACGGAAACTATTCATTCCGCTGTGATTACATTAAGCATTTAAGTATCTTCCTTACTTATGCTTTCAAGCAGAACAAATCTTTTTTCCGTTACTTATTAAGGTTAACCTTGTAGCATTTTGTGTTACGTGGTCGAAATCGCTACTGGCTATTTAGAAGTTTGTATGTACTGTTCCTCAGTAGTTGAACTGTTCGCTCACCGCTTTCGTAGGCTTTCTGTTAGAGAATGGGGAGGCAATTCTAAAGTCTGTGGCGATTTTGCTATAGTTAACCGTATTCATCGTACGTTTTTGTTGTCATAGTCCACAAAAACAGGTTGTATAGAAGAGATACTATTAGAAAACATCTGAACTGCGGCTGGATTCAAACCAGCGACATAACCGGTATGCACAAACGGGGAAAGCGCTCTACCGACTTAGCGACGAAGGCGCTATAGAAGCTCTGAAATTACACATTTGGACTCAACCAGCCACATAGCCCACGGTCTCATATGGAATCAGTGCTTCGTATCCAAACCAAGCCCAACGTTCCATCAGTTGAATCTCTCCCAGGTTAACAAACCTCCCAAATTACTAATTAGCTGAATAAATTGTGGTGAACATTTAGAAGCAAACCATATTTTAGTCACATCAGTTTGTTTCATCCTTGTTTGGAAACCTCTTTATCGCATGCTATTAGCGTACAGATCATCAACAATCTCATATTTCTCTCGTTTTTTATAAGACGATACTAAGCTATCTACTCTAGCATTTTGTCTACCCAGAAATTGATTATCTCTGTATTCGCTTCATCACATTCAAAGCGAAGATAGATTTATTTGAAAAGGTTCTTAGTTTGTCAGACTTGTCAACAACGTTGAATCGAGTGAACGACAGAGCGATTTGACCTAAGCGTCTGTAAGTTTACCTTTTGTTGACACAACGATGCTGAATGAATTTGTGACAAGTCCCGGTGGGGTGGGTAGATAACAGATTCTATATATGAAAGTTCCGAATCGTTTGTGTCTTTATAACTCATCTGGTAGAACACTTGCTGTGTGTGGGCTTTCTGTTCTTGTTATCAGTTTGAGTCCAGCCGTAGCCTAGATTTACCATAAGTAACGTGTTCTAACGTGTGCTATTGTTAAGGAATAGTTACTAATCGAAGTCGTTGAACTCTTCACTTTTCTGGCTACATTCAAGTTCCATTGCTACCTCGTTTGAACGGAATAGTTTGGGAAATGTTCAAGGGTCCGTTGTAACAAACATCGATTTCTTCTTGTTGTGAACTTGTCATCGCAACTGCTAGTGAACATCTGAACAATACAAGAAACAAACAGCTCAAACGTTCTCAATACGACAAAGGGCACGTTCTTCGGGTGGATTGTTTAAGACATATAGCTTCAATAGTGTGACTGACTGCATTACTACTAGTTGTGTTAAAATGCCTGAACCATTTGTACTACTGATACGGTAGCCGCAGTGTGTGCAACAGTTGTCTTTTATCCAAAGTGATTCGGTGTTTGAGATTTTTAGCAAATTTCGGACTCAGATATACATTGTCGTTGAGCTGGTTCTGACGTAACTTGAACCTGGGGAGTAACACCCTGTTATCATTTTATTTTCTCGGGCACCTCAAAGATACAACACAGTTCTCAGTATATAAAGTATTTCACTGACTTTCCTTGGCTTAAAGACAGTAGCGATTAAGGGAAGGGTATTCCGAGATTTCAGCTGGTCGAAATCATTTTAGAGAAAACTTATAAATGGCAGTTTTCTGTGAGATAAACGTTTTAGAAAGCGCAATATTGGCTTTGACGTGGTTGCTCTTCATCAGGTGTGAGTTTCTGATAAGCCTGAATCACATACCGTATTGTGAAAATGACATGTTTTAGGTTAGGAGGACACCGTATTCACAACTAATTAGTTCAACTTGTTATCCTGTGAAAACCGGCTTGACCTTTCTCGAATCCACTGGGTGTATGGTAATCAGATAATATTAATCAGCAAGTTTTGCGCAACAGTCGATGACCTATTCACTTCATATACCTTAACAATCCTTATCTGATTTCGATCAATTTTCTCGGTCCAAATAGTCCAAGTTCACTGTAATCGAAGATTTTTTGACAAGAAAGATTAACGAAACATTGAAAATTCCTTTCCCGCGTTAAGTAGGAAGAGTGAAGTCAAGGAAGCTATGCTGTCCAGTTTATACCGTGACCAATTTTAATGCGCCTTCACAAGTGTTTACCGCGAACTACTACATTTATCAAGTCAAGTACAAACGGCAAACCATGTGAATCGTTTACTAATGTAAGCCTACTATCATTGTTTTGGCAATGAAAACTCAAAAACAATTTCTTTGATTGTACAGAATGGGTCTACGTTTTCCAGTTACACTTGCCTCGACATATCATCTGGAAAGAGGTGTTGATTGGTCGTGCAAATGACCTTGAACTGTTTGGTCATTTCGTACTGATGGTGCGTAAACAATATTATACAATGACTGAGACTAGCGGCCGCAGAATGGGATGGTTGCCGCGATGATGTCTGATAGAATAGCAGTTGGGTGAATAATATGAAGTTTGACCTAGCTGCATATATTCACAAAGGTCTGCTTGCAACTGACGCTCGGTTTTTCCAGTGCCGGAGACCCCACGTCAAGATCGATGCTGATGAATGACGTGCGATTTTGCGGACGAAAACAACATCTACTTGTTTCCTGGCATTGGAATGAAAAGTTCTACAAAATACAGCAAGTCGAGTAGCATTAAAAACTCACCTGTTGACTAGCTGACGACAGCTCTGCGTTGGTGAGCTCGCATTATCCCTTGTATATGAGTGCTTCCGGACTGCACCTTCTTGGAAACACCTAGTTCTACCTGTCCTCACTGGGCTGGTTGACTGAATTTTTCGTTAAACCGAGAATAGTCGGTGTTCATGGGAACATCCTGCAATTTATACAGTTCGGTTCCCAGTAGGTCAGCAGAATAACTGTCCCTAGTTCGTTTGAATCGTGTTTGAACTAGAACGCATCCACTACTGACCAGCGTGTTAAAATGTACGTAGCAATCAGTTTGAGTGTTTGACGAAATATCGAGCAACAGGTTGCTCCACCACGTGTTCTGCCAAAGTAGACATTAAGAAAGGATGGCGAATTTTTACGTTCTTCTTGGTGAATCATTAGAATGTTGCCTAGTACATAGATCCTCACATCTGATACTTACAGCATATGCTACCGTCTGCTCGCAACCACAAGTCGTCAGTGCTATGAAAATCCGCCCAGAAAAATGAATGTTCGACTTCCACAGAAATATTTATCACAACTAGTCTTAGAGGGTTCCCCATAGCTACTCCATCTGTTTGTCTGCGAGCTTCTTCTTGACACACGAGGCTAATAACCGTATTGCACAGACCTAAGAGGAGCTCCAGTTCACTAGTGGACAGGGAGGTATTTGCGTTGCATCCCTCAACAAAATCCTTAATTTATTAGGGCCAGGGACGACTTTGATCGAAAGTTGTCCCATCCGCAACTGACTACCGTAACACTCAATCATAAAAGTACAACTTAACACAGGAAAGAGTTGTTTATTCGTTGATTTCAGTAAGGTCAGCAAAAACGGAGGCGTCCAAACCATTGAAGATTAACGAAATTGCCAATTCTCTCTACAGATTGTCCGTTCATCACTGTTTTCAGGCTCCCAGAACTGTTTGTATGCTTGTAATGAAGTCACTAACCACATGCACCTTATGTTTGCAAAACAAAGCCACAGTAGGCTACACCCATTGAATTTACAGGAAATGAGAGTATCAGACGTCTGTGATGACATAAGGATTATTGAGTAACAGTTCATTTATTTGGAAAGGAGGTTGTTCTCAACCACTTAGGGGAATATTGCGCAAGGTGTAGAGACAACCCAACGATCTCAGGCAATAAAACAAGACTGGATCAATAATGAGAAGATACTCTGAACAACTAGGCAAAATGGATAACTAGCCAACCTCAACAATTTCGATCGTTAAAAGTTTCCAGAGAAATGAAATACGAATCGGTTCCGAACAGGCTAGCGATGAAGTAAAATCACAGTGCGCACAATGCACTCCTTTTAAAGCATTCTCCAATGTTCGATATGAAATTAAATGAATAAGTATAGCAAACGTTCAACTTTGGTAAGCAACTTGATTACTTCAACCACGTTTTGATTGAAAACACGTAATGTAATGAGGGGTACTTTTGATTGGAAACATGGCTGATACGTAACTGTACCATAATATCTGTTCATCTTCTCTTTTCTGTTACTTTCGTCTTCATTAGTAGGATTTCTTGCTAAAATAACTCCTATTTTTTCACTGCTTTATTGGTATCTGCACTTTCAAATATTCCGTGGTACATGACTGAGAAGCCTCTGATATTACTCTATAATTTTAAGTTGTAGTATGTGCTTAGACTGTTTTCAGTGAAATGTATGTATGTCTTTATTCCATTTTGAGGAACTGGATAAAGGGAACTAAATGTCTCAAACATCTTATTACGTTTGCCAGCTTAGTAATCGGAGAATAGCTTTTTTGAGTGTTGCGTGTTGCGTTTGCTCTTAGTTTTCCAGCGACAATTTGACACAAACACTGTTCGTATAGGCTGATCATCACCCACAACTGATTGCACCTGTCGCATCCCCATAGACTTTTTAATCGGTCCATTTCGAAAAGAAGCACTAGACTCGGTTTTCGCTCTCAATAGAGCTCGTCAGTAGTGCATATTCGTGCCACGGCCGGGAATAGAACCCCGGCCACGCTTTCATGAGGCAACTTTCTTTACCACTGCGTCATTGACCTCACATTAGGCACGACCGAATTATCACATGCGAACGCTCAGTAACTTTCGTTTGTGAGTAATGATCGGGTTGCCCAATCGCCTCGAGGAGAGGCAGATTTACTGTCTGTTAACTCAGATCGATGGCCCTCGACTAGTTGAAATCATAGTTGAAATCATAGAAATCATTAACTTGTTAACTGGTATTTGATTACTGGTGAGTAATAGAGAATTTTGATTTTCATATGGATTGAACATATAGACTGATAGTTACTCACAAGCGAAAGTGGTTCATCGTTCACATGTGATAATTCGGTCGTGCCCAGTATGAGGTCAGTGGCGCAGTGGTAAACACGGTTGCCTCATGAAAGCGTGGCCGGTGTTCTAGTTCTGGCCGTGACAACAATATGCACCACTGACGAGCTCTCATGAGAGCGAAACTCGAGTATATTGCTTCTTCTTTTCGAGAGGGACCGACTGGAAATTCCATGGGAAAGCGACAGCTGCGTTCAGTTGTGGGTGATGCTCAATCTACATGAAAATCAAAATCCCCTACTACTCATCAGTAAACAAACATTGTTTTCACCAACTGGTAAGAAAACATGGTACACTATTTTATGGTAAACTGAGTCACATTAATATTATCTCTGTTTCCAGAGTATTTGCAATAAAAGAAAATTTATAAGGCAAGAAACTGACATATTTCCCACTACTGAAACAAGAACCTTTGAGAGGTCATGTGCTCAACTCGGGTAATGGATTACGCAAGTTAATCTGGAGATACAGTTGCTTTACTGTTAGGACCTGGGACATATTACCCAACTCTGTGGTCTCGGCTGAAGTGGTTGAAAGTTTTAAGCTGGTACTTGATCGGCACACAGATGAGAGACAACCTGCAATACAAGTTATCCAACCGTTTTACTGGCCCAGTCTCACGGGTCGTTAACTGTGCATGTCCGGCTGAATGTTGTTCCACTGTTCGCCGATGAAATGATTACAGCCAATAGCTTCGTTGGATTAACCTTTTAACTAATTTTAATCCGCTTTTCTTTACATCAGCGTCTTAACAATAACGTCATAGGAGGCATTGCCGTATAACCACATTTAAATGCTATACAACGGTTCTGTGCTGATAGATGGTTTTAATTCATGAGTTACTAAGAAGTGTATTACTTTATCTTACTTTCAGAACCCTTGTCAGTGCAAGCTTTTGCCAAGTGATCCACACAGAGCAGGAATTATATTGACCAATTGTAGTTTCGAAGCATTCTTTGAATAGACTCGTCAAGCCAGCAATTTTCAGAAATCCGCAATTAATCTGGGGCCCTCCGATTGTATGCAGGCCTCTTCAAACCATGAATTTGACGGAACACGATTTCCAGTGGATACTAGCTAAACTGATTTCTGTCGTCGTCAGTAGTACAAAAAATATTGCATTGTGTATTGTCTATCACATTGCATACATGTATATATAAATGACCTACCAAAAACTCGTGACAATAAGAATTTTCTTTAGAGTCCCTGACGATAATGCAGTCGTTTCCATGCATAGCCATTCGCTATGCGCGGACATTTGATAAAGCGAAATTCCACTACGGATTTCTGCTTTGTTTAAGAACACCAAACAGAACAGGCTCTGAGAAGGTTTAAGCCGCCAGTGATAAGTCGTAAATCTCACAATTCCTGCTCTTTTGCTGCCTCAATTCTTCAGAATCGTTGAAAGATAATCCGACAACCGTGCCACCTGCGGTAGCTGTCAAATAATTTTGCACAAACTGCTTTATTTAATCATCTTTGAACTTTTCATCTACCTATACAAAACGAAGTCAATCTCTAGGCTACAGATATCCATCCATTTGCGAGTTATTTGTGCCGTTTGTCTCAGACTCAGTGGACAACGTAGACCAGTGCTGACGATAACAGCACTAAATGGAACAGTAAAAAAACTCATACACTTAGATTGCGCTACAATTTTACAGTCATTGTTGGCATAAATAATATGTAGTTAATTATCAAAATTCGTTGGAAGCACACGGCCCGTTTCGTGGTTGTTGCCACCCACCAGGTATGCGTACCCGGCGCACTTCGACCACACCTCCTACCACAAGGACGACAGGTGCTAAGATGTTAAGGTAGTATGCTTATGATGAATTTTAACCAATAAATATACTCATGGTATCAAACGTCTTTACTACAAATACGAGGTTATAGCCAAACATTTTTACTTCCTGTAAAGTTGCTGACCAAAAGTGGTGTGTTGTGGCTTCAGGTAAGCTGAGAGACAGGATTGCGTGGTTTCCTCCAAAATTCAAGATTGTGTTGCACTATTGGCATCCATACCGTTTAACAAAAGAAATATACGGGGCGGTTAGCAACAGTATACTGGCATGAAGTGAAAATCATGGAACCGTTCTAATTGACCACATGCAGCATGCATTGGTTGACCCGAAGCAAACATAACAGATCGTTGTTGTTGTTGCTACTGGCTCCTTATTAACGATCGACTATATGACACTTGAATGCTGCCTCTCATTCAGCTGGTCACAAGTTCACTTAAATCAGCATAATTCCATCGAACTCGACAAGTTGGTTATTAATGACCGAAATCTGGCAGATGATTTTAAGTGAAAGGCGGGTAACTTAGTTACAAGTTCGTCACAAAATTTAGGTGGAACAGTACGCGTGTAGGCCCTCAGGGTTGACAGAAACATTCTAATAATGCGGCGCCGTGATGATTCAGTCGATATATGAGTTGAGGTGAGCTGGAAAAAATGAATTATTCTTTCTGGCTCCAAGCGTTAATTATTTAGACTATTAGGAATTAATTCAGTCATATTCATTGCTATGCAGCAGGATATTGTTGCTAATATAAATTGAGCGTCACTTGCAACTGATCGCAACCATCACGATCCCATAGACTCTTTCATACAGCTTATTTGAAAAGAAGCATTAGATTACGGTTTCGCTCCTGCCAGAACTCGTCAGTAGTGCATACCTTTACCACGGTCAGGACTAGAACTGCGGCCACGTTTCCATAAGGCAGCCTTGTTGACATCTGCGCCACTGACCTGGGAATGAGCTCGCCGAATTATAATTTGTAAATATTCAACCATACTCACTTAGATTGCCCGATCGCTTTGAGTGTAGACACGTTGAATGTACTATTAACACCAATGGAGAATCCCACGATCAGGATTAACGGGAATGGATTTCGGAAAAAGCTGACTGAGGAGTATGTTGGACTGCGTCCATTGCGATCAGTTGTGCATAATGCTTCGTTCATACAAACATATTTGTTAAGAATGCCATCCATCCGGGCTGACAAGACATTTTAACGTGGTAATGCTTTAACCGACGGACACAGCCCAGTAAGAAACTTGAAAGTGTTCTACAACGAACGTTGTCCTTTGTAGGAGGATGTCCTACTGACTGCGTCGTTTAGTTTTGCTAGCGGTTTGGGTTACTAGGGACATGTTGCTCAATCAGGCTGATATATGATGGGTATAGCATATCCATGTGAGCAGTGAGTAATGAGAAGCTACACGGCATTCATTAGTGGTCAGTTAGTCGGTCGTTGCCGAGCAGGCTCTATATAAGTGTAAAATTACAGCTAATCGAGTACACACCGTGTTATGCCAAATAAATGGCACTGACCGACCCTGTCTGTTTGTTTCGTCAATGAGTGGACAGCATGGTTCGGGGATAGGAAGTGTTAAGAGTTAGAAACTACCCAATCTACTTTTTTGGTCAAGCGTGTGAGTTGGTTAAACAAACAAAATTAAATTCATTCCTCATTTGTTTTGGATGTATAAAACCAACGCTTGGATGTTGTGTGCAAATCTATTAGCATATCGATTGTAGTCTGTAAAGAGGCATTAAGTGTAATTCGTTACCACAATCTGAAAGTGTGATGGATTTGACTTAATGCAGTTATTGTCTCTTTTAACGGCATTTGTTTTGGCTATATCAGACAGATGACATCATTACCAAGGTTCAGATGTACTTTTGTATACTAATTTCATAATCATGTCACACAGTAACATTGAAAATTTGCGGCGCTTTATGTGCCAATATCACATTTTTCTGAACTCACTCGCTGTATTTCCAATTGTCCGCTTTCAATACTTACGTTCACAAGGTTTACCAGTTTGTATTGAGCAAATGTTTGATTATGTCTGTCTGTTCAAATGCACATCTCACTGGTTTTGTCATTGTTTTGACCGCTTACCTAGATGAGAAGGAATGATTTTGATCCGACCCGATGAACTTCGTCCGGTGAATTAATCTCGTGCGTATTTGAATACCGGATGTATCAGCATCGCTTGTAACCGTGTAATTAGGAGCAATCAGGATGACATGTTAACACTATGTTAACACATTATGTCTCACTACACCCACAACTGTTTTAAGTTATACAGTGCTGCCCCTAAATAAAACTGTCTGTTTCTAGTGGCGGTGTTTATAGTAGAGATACTGGACCATTCATTGTTCACATATCAGCTGTAAATAACTTAACTAAACTTCAGGCAGTGTATGCACTTCTTCAAACAAACTGACTTGCAGTTCTTAAGTTCCCGATGCTTCGAGAATTATGAGACATCCCCTGCACTTGAAGCAACAAGAAACGAAGACATAGTTGGTAACCAAATAAAAAGGTAGGAATCGGTTTTGGTGCCAAGTTATACTTCTTTCTCTCACTTGTAAAAACCCGTATCTCATATTCCACATATATACTTTATACGAACGCTTCTGGTTTGTTGCACCAAATGACATTGCTCATTTTTCTTTCACGCTCAGGTGTCTGTAAGTGAGTGGTGTACTTCGATTATTTTAATAATTCTTTCACATATAATGCAACGGTACAGTTGGCTTTATGAATGAGGTCCGAAGCATGATAGTTGTTGAGTTGAAACACTCCGAAACTACACTTGTCTAAACAACAGTCCAAGTTATGAAAAAACCGATGAGGAATTGTCAGTTGGAGAGCGAACATCATAAAAAACTGCAGTGAATTTTTACTTTTTGCTCATTTGTTGTTGAATTCCAACTTTGGTGTATCTGTTTGCTGACCTATTCCCTACATCTGCTTTACTTCTCGTACGACTACCTGAATACTGCTAAGTGTTTTACATTGGCTTAGTCGACTGGTCCGGCGACGTACTGATTGGGCTACTCTTGTGATCCTTAGGCCCAGTCATCTAGCCACATGCGTACAACTCATGCTTTGTGGTGCATTTCAGACATTGTCTGTTTGTTAGTGTTCCTCACGATCTTCGAGATTGTGAGGTTACGGGCTCAAGCGTATCTACGCTTTCAACTCGAACCGTAGTAAATACAAATTAACACCTTACTTCCAAACGGCTCAACAAGTACGACTAGATTCCACGTTTGAAAATTGGACCAGAAGGGTTGAAACCTCAAGACTCCTTTACAAATCTCATGGTAAATAGCTGAACAGAGTTTGTAAAACTCATGTGATCTACGGGTGCAAGTCCTTATCTTGAACCGACCTGCGGCGGCTGCTTTCGTAACTCACTGTATGGTTGGTTGTATGTGTATGATATGCTCTCTGTAGAGAT
Source organism: Paragonimus skrjabini miyazakii (assembly GCA_014338405.1). Taxonomy (NCBI): domain Eukaryota; kingdom Metazoa; phylum Platyhelminthes; class Trematoda; order Plagiorchiida; family Troglotrematidae; genus Paragonimus; species Paragonimus skrjabini miyazakii. Next base: position 59,431 of record JTDE01000332.1, read on the forward strand.
AACGGTGGACAATGAACCCAAAAGCGATAATGTTCACAAGTGCCCGCCGCGAGAAGAAAAAATTGTGGAACATAAACCCGAAAGACTTACTATCCTTCTTACCTAAGTTGACCTTAAAAGACAGCATGTATCGGCATTATGGCACTGACCGAGATGTACCGGACAAAAAATTACACTACTTACCGCTTCAATGTTGTAGCCGAACAGAGAATGCTGGCTGTGATATAAACCTAAAACGTTTCATTTATCTATTTGTTGGCTTCACATTTAAGATACGGAAAGGTGTGTGAACATTCGGCTGTATAGTATCACGGTTGCTTATAAAGAAATATATCCTAGGTTTTTGACAGATTTCAGTTCTACCGAACTCAATAAAAATCTTGACCCTATATCGCAATTCACAAACCATATCAGCGTTCACCCTTGTGCGACATCTCGTCCCAAAGATTTTACTTCGAGCAATTTACCACAGCATGTATACTTCAGAGCTTAATTAAGCACACTTGTGACCACTGACTCACTTGGAAGTTATCTGTGTGGTTTATCTTAGACTCATTGGAGACGTAGTTCAGTGCAAATGGCATCAGCAATTAGTAGGAAAGGAGCAGAAACTAAGTCTGCCAAAAGTTCCTAAGTGATTTTACGAATGATGGTGTTATAAAGTAAGTAGTAAGTAGTAAGTAGTAGTAGTCGGCGCGCTGAACCACCTCCCCGTGGTGCCGATTGGGCGGTCTCAGTGCAAACCTTGACCGGCTTAGAGGTCAGCAACTCCAGATAGGGCCAACCACTTTACCTGGTTTTAATCGTACTGGTTACAATCGATCAAGACAATGGAATTAC
>JTDE01000332.1:67300-116125 GCA_014338405.1 Paragonimus skrjabini miyazakii
TACCTATTTTCTTTTTGTTGTTATTTTTCATCTATTTTCCTTCAAATCCTAAACCCTTTGTTATATACAACACAAATAACTTTTCATTTGATGATTTGCTCATTAACGCTTGCTATTCTTGTGAGAGGACTTGTCATTTGTTCAGTGTTGCTTACTACGCAGCGTCTCACATTTGACAGACAGCCTGTTTTTGCATTCATCTTTTACATATCTGTTGTTTATTTTTGGTGTCACCGTTTGTTCTTCTCTTGAACGAAGCTGTGTATATTGCTCTTCAAAATAAACGATATAACATAGTAAGTAGTAATAAGTGTCAGCCTTAATAATAAGCCTTAATAATAAGTGTTTAATGATCAAATTTCACTCTAAGTACATGGCCAGTTTTTACGCAATCTTGCAATAATGCAAGCGTCAATGATTTTTCCGATTGTTTGTTTTTGATAGAACTAGTAAGATTGTCAAAAAGCCCGTACATTTTTCAAGTGTATCACATGAAATAGAAAGAAATATGACTGCTTTCTTAGTCTTTCAAAGAAAACTGTGCAAACTATAAGAATACTGAAATAATTCGCAAATTGTGAAGGTATCTAGTATGCTCTGCCAAAAATCGGGTGTATCTCTGTGCAATCAGATCAACTGTTCAAATCTGCATAGCAATGGGTTCTCCAACTGACCAGTTGTGGACACCATTATCTAGGAAATAGCTAGACCGGTACCTTTATCTGTGTAGGTGAGTTGGTCTTGATACGTCGGCTCTCAAAACTGTACACTATTCTTCAGTAACGCAGAGATCTAGGCTATTGGGTTACTGTCCTGAAAATTCCAGTTGTTTTCTGATATATCATAGTGTATCTGGTTAGAAGCATATTTATGAGGATTATATTAAAAAATCAAGGTGGCTCGCAATCCGCGACCTGTGACTATGCAATATCTTACAGACTAACAACATGCTCCGTCCAGTTTTGCGATAGATCCTTTCAAGGTTAACGGAACTGATCAGAAGGAACCTGACAGCGTCCATAATGTCTTTGACTGTGGACCAATTGAAGGACTGCTGTTATATTATGGCGACCTAGCAAATGAGTTAATGTTATATTGTAATTCTTCACCGCTGGATCACTACCCCACACCCCTGCTGAAAGAAGTATCGAACCATTTTAAACATCAAAAGTTACGCTAGAGTGGTCGTCTTTAACTTAAGCGAATCGATCGCCACCCTCCTTGAAACGAAAGTTTATCCGTCTCCATTGTGTGCCCTAGTGGCCTTTTTATTCGCGAGGTGTATCAAATTACTTCGCGTAATACGTCGCCTTGTATAGTCAGACATGCAGCTGAAAATGAAAAATGTGTATTGTTGTGTCGCTGATACATCCATCACAATTAATCTCAACAGTGTTATGCGAGTCATCATTCAACTTTGAAGCTGGGGCCACATTTTCACCCTTAACCTTTCAATCTTTCAGTTAGCCCAGTTTTCATTCACCACTATTGGAGATTGATACTTTCTACCTGATCAATCTGACCGATTCGTTCAAGCCAGCTTATCGAACGTGTTAGGTACAATAGAAGCAGGTCAAAGGTCGCATACTAACAGTTGTAGAGGTCATTACAAGTCACCTACACTCACCACCACTGATTCCTAAGCACTGAAACTTTCATGGTCGTGCACGTAGACCCAGTATAGAGTGACTGCATAAATGTGACATCCCTTCCGCAAGTTTCGTACAACTCACATGATCAGTGTTATGTAACCAAGCCTCATATATCATACTGGACATCCACTAATGATTGATATCTCTCGCTCCAGTGATTTATTATCTGCCAATCCCGTCGAACCCACATTAATGGGTTGGATTTATCCTGATAGTGAAACACCAGAAACAAGCTTGTTTGCTAGGCGTTTCCTGTCACGACTAGATCGGATATGTAATCAAAGTCTTAAAAGTAGGCTTGTTCAACCAGTGTAAATATGGGTGTAGGTCAAAAATTACAGTTCAAAATAAAAACGGGTGAGTTATACAAGTATCTTGAGTATTGGATGTATGTTCGGATACACAATAAAGCCAGGCGACTACCTTCATAGATTCACAAAAATAAGTTCTGTTTCATGCAGCATTTTCACACTTTACCAAAAAATGTTCAACGATTGTATTTTTAATACAAATTGAACGCTCCACAATTGATCACAGCTGTCGCATTCCCATAGACTTTCAAGTCGGCTCATTTCGAACAGAAGAAGCAATACACTCGAGTTTCGCTCTCAGTAGAGCTCGTCAGTAGTGCATCTCCTTGCCACTGCCATTACTAAAATTCCGGCCACACTTTTTACGAGGCAACCCTGTTGACTACTGCGCCACTGACCTCACAGTAGGCATGGCCGAAGTATTATGTGTGAACGCTCAACCACTGACGTTTGTGAGCAGTGAGCAGATTACCCGGTCGCCTCGAGAGGAGACACAGTTACTGTCTGTTAACTCCAATCGATGACCCTCGACTAGTACTTCTTTCCAAGTTGAAATCATGAAAATCATTAACTTGTTAAGCGGTATCCGATTCCTGATGAGTGGTAGGGGATTTTGGTTTTCATATAGATTGAACATTGCCCACAACTGATCGCAGCTGTCGCATTCTCACAGGCTTTCCTATCGATTATACTTTTGATTTATTACTATGAGAAAAGTAAAAGATGCGTCAGTAAAATCAGCATTAACTAGTTAACTATCAAAAATGTGTTGGATCTATTTCTAAAACTAGTATTTAGGGTTAAGGATGTTTCAGAGTAAATTGTTGAATCAACATCCATATTCACCTGTTGCACAACGACGAACGTTGGATGTATACGATGAACAAAGAAATGCCTTAAATACGATGAGAAACTTTTGAGTTAATAATGATTTGACTTCTTTTGTATACGTGAATTTCTTTGTCTGTGCTTTGTGTTGTTAATTATTTAAACCTTAGATGTGACTGCTTTGCAAAAACTAAAGTTGATTGAATTTAGTTTGTTATGCTACCTACCCATCACTGTCGCACACAAAGGAATTTAGCCCAAATGGTTTCTCAGACTTTTGAAATTTGCGTGAAAATAAAGTACACCGTAGAGAGAGAAAAAACATGAAATTTATGAAATCGAAGAATACATCCCTTGTATAGGTGATTGATAAATGGTCTTTGAGTTGTTTTACAAACGGAATGACGGAACATGTTTGGCGCCCAAGCTGGCCAAGTCGGGTGTAATTAGACACAAAAATTGCCGAAGCATGTTACCCGAAACGAGAAAAGAAGTCAAAAGTTGTACAAAATCCAAGATTGCTTGAAACCATCACAGTCGCTAAAATGTTTGCTAGATCTCTTCAAACATATGCACTAGACTTGAGTTATTTTCTTGCTAAGGTGTCCCAGTGGTGTGTTCGTGCAAGACATGAAAATTTTTTAATACTCATACGTGAATGGATCTGGGTTGTTGTGAGTTCTTACAAATGGCCCAGTCTGAAAGATTTTCTGAAGACAATAGCTGTTTTCGTACATAAGTAAACAGGATTAATTATGGACCCCCTTTTTCTGTCTATAACACAGTGGTGTGAACAGTTGTAACAAGTGATTTAGAATACTCCTTCCATTTCTGGATGTATATTCCGTCGATACATATTGCACTGCTTTAATTTATTTTTTGAAATATAAATTTGGTACCAAACACAACCTTCAACTGGGGAAGACTTATTCATCATAGCTCATCATCACATCATAACAGCCAATAGCCTGATCAAAAGGTACTGTGGCTCGGGCAGCCGCTTACCTCAACAGTGACGTGAAACATTCTGGAAGAAAACGTTACTAAGAAGGTTGTAAATTAATAAAACAAGACTAAGTGGAAGGACTAGAAATGACATGAATGCAGGTACACCACTGACTACGGCATATCGCCCTCTCGTATAGCATCTCAAACCTGCGAATTGTGTGATCTCGAAAACTCCAGCCAGGCTGGCTACACCTATCCACTTTGCTCCGTGGAGTAGTCAGTCTTCATATTTCGTGACTATGTTGTCTCTTGACCACCATCCAGTTTCACCCAACTGTTGGTGGTCTAACTGTATGATGCCCGATACGGTAAACGCTCGGTTGGCATACGGAGTACGTGACTCAACCATTGCTGGCTATGCGACGCGTTTAGACGACCAAATAATCGCGCATCCCGAGCGTTCTCGAATACGCGCAGGCGAATGGCCGTGTTGCTTACGCGATCAGTCCACTTAATGTAGGTTAATTGGCGGAAACAATGATGGTCAAACATAGCAAGTCTGTTGACATCCTCCTTGCGAACAGGCCACATTTCCAAACCATAATGCAAAACAGAACGTACACAAGCATTAAATACTCCCATTTTCAGAGACAACCGGACGTCTTTTTGATGCCACAGATGACGCAGACTAGCAAAGGCAATTCATGCCTTCACTATCCTCGCTGATATCTTATCAGCAACATTACAGGCTGATGCGATACTATTACCCAAGTATGTGACAGTATCCACTGTCTCATAAAGAAGGTAGAATTGGGAATGCCCCAGTCTTGAAGAAGCACTTTACACTTTGGAGTTGCATTCCATACAAACCAGCCCGGTCACTCACCTTGTCCAGCATGGTCTGCATGTCTTCGGCAGAAGGGCCAAATAAGACAATGTCGTCCGCATACTCCAGATCGGTCAATTTGATGCCAGGAAGAAGCTCAATACCAAGCTCACTGGATTCCTTAAGCGTAACTTCCAGAATGTCGTTCATAACGAGGTTGAACAAGATGGATGAAACCGTACATCCTTAACAACCACCACTAGAAGTGAAGAACGACGAAGACAGTTGTCCATTAACTCTTATCCTGCTTGTACAGTGAAAATACGATGATCTCAACAGATTCACGTATTTCCCTGAAACTTCCAGGCGAAGAAGACAGTTCCAGATAAAGTTACGAGCAACTGAATCGAAGGTGGCCTCTAGGTCCAAAAAACAAGACTGCCGGCTGTCTGTATGAGTGCCAATGTACCAAGATCCGTCGCACCGGATCGGAATCCTACCTGTTCTCCGCGTATCTGACATTCTGTGGATTTAGTGACCCAAAGTTAGATGAGGCCAGTGAGTAATTTGGATGTAACTAACACTGGACTGATGCCTCTGTGGTTGTCACATAAACTTCGGACCCTCTTTTGAAAACGGGAACTACTGTTGACAGGCACCAATCACGAGGTACCCCTTCAGTTCCTCAAATCATCTGGAGGAATTTCGTCAGTTCTGATATCAACCTTTGAAGAGAGCTTTTTGTTGCGTTTCAATAACTTGATCCCCAGGACCACTTCTACTTCCGACGAAGGGCCGTCTTGACGCCATCCGGGTCCCGCCATTCACATGGTCTGGTTGAAGCCAGCTGAACAGTCTTTCAAAATGCTCAGCTCACCTTTCAAGTCGGCGCGATCCACTGGTGATAAGTGAACCATCTTTTTCGTATGCGGTCTCACATGAACTCGAGGGGAAGTACAACCACCGATCAGGGACAAAAGCCTTTAGCCATTCTTAGATAAAAAAGCTCTTTCTATCTCTTTCGATTGATCGACCAAGTGGTGCTCACGGTATTTGTGCAAGCTTTCAGCCAGCTGGCGTTTAAGTTCTCGACTGTTGTCATCATATTCAGAACCAGGTGGGATCAATAGACGCTTGTTCATGAGGTTTGTCGAAGTAACGGAAATCCAGTTCTGTCGCAACTGAACAGCTTCCTCGGAACGTACCTGCTTACAGCATGCTTTCATAGCTGCGGCAATTTGTTCCCGGTGTTCGTTAGGATCACTCACCTGATTCGAACTGGGCAACTTATACACCAACGCCTTCTGGTAAGCGTTCTGTACACCCTCATCGCTTGAATGCCAGTTGAGTATCCTGCATTTACCAGTGTAGGTCCTCTGGGCAAATGATAAAATAAAACGGACACGCACGCATGGTCCGAGTCCGGGTGGTTGCTCCAAAATGCACGACAGTCTTTAACAGTGTGGCGCTATCTGTAACTCTTTGCTGTACGGTGGAGCTATGTCCACGGCTGAGGAATACACGGAGGTCTCCATGTAGCATAGTGCTTCTTCCTGTGTTGAAATGCGGTGTTCGAAATATAGAGACCGTGGGATGGCATAGCTGCAACAATATTTCGCCATTTTCAGTGCACTGTGCCCGACACAAAACATACCACCCAGCTGTTTCCGTTCTGGATAAAGACGACCAAACTAAGCCTTGAATCACCGGCTAGTATGATGATATCTGAGTGTTCAGTCTGTGTCAGAAGGTCAACGAGAGCTTCGTATAACAAATCTTTGTTAATATCCGAAAAGCGTACGCCATTATGATGAAAACATATTTGATTTGCGTCGATAGACTTTAACCGGTGTATCGAGTCTGACGGCGCGTCAGCGACTGTTCACTGGGATTCAATCAAACAACCATTACTCTGCTCTAGAACTCAGTGTGATTTCCACCCCAGCTTGGCCACAAGATTCAGCTTCGGCGTCACCACAGACCCTGCTAGATAAACGCTTGAATGGACAATCATCTGAAGGTGAGCCCAGGTGGAAGGCAGTGCTGGAATCGTAGACTTGCATCTTCAACAGGCACCACTCATCAAGCTCCAAACTTGAGACAGTACTAGCCAGAGCAGCTTGCTGACTGGCTTGTCGAGAGTGCGGACTTTGAAGGCGTTAATGTTTACCAGTTACCTTGGTCTTATAAATCAGAAAACTTGGGGGTAAAATAGAAGGAGAAAGTCGTGATGGGTGAATACTGTCACTGTCGGAAGAATGACAACTTATGATACTTCTTGGTCGTTTATGCTGCGGAAGGGGTTGACTTGAGGGACCCCATCCCGATTCTCTGACCCACAAATCTGACCTGGGGGACAGAAGGATACAGGGTCTTCTTGGGAGGCCCTACCCGGAGCCAGTGACTCAACAGTCTGACTCATTCGACAATGGGAGCTTGCCTAGCCCAAACGACCAGTGAATAAGATATTGATATCTGATTCTGAACAGTGCTACGCGCCGTGGATTCACTCGAAGCTACATCAAGCTTTTGAGAGATACCAGATGTTTTCCGACCTTGCTGGTTAATACTTCGGTGGTCACGGTCAACCGTTGAGCGATCGGAATGGTTTTTGTTTGGAAGTACCTTTCCTAATCCCCTTCTTCCTGATTCCGAAGACAGTAATGCCACATTTATAAAAGTAGTTCTGTTGTATCTTCCTAGGATCGTGCCTCTCTACTTAAGCACTTCTACGCGGTCAGTAGCACGACATACAATTCTATGAGTGCAACTGCTTTTCGTCTGACTGTTCCTCTTTGGCCCGTCTGACATGGTTACACCTGGAAGGACCGAAGTCCTAGTCAGCATAGCTCATCGGATCAAAACAGCACACTATTCCGACCACCACGTCAAGTCAGCGGTATTAGTACATACGGGTATATATATTGGTGTAAATATATGGGTAATACACTGGTAAGCCTTCTTCAACTGTGTGTCAGCGAACTCCTTTAACCAACCCGCGTGAACGTTTTTTACGCTACCTCAAGATTAGCCGGCCTTTCGGTGTGAGCAATTCTTTAAAAATTACTGTTTCATCTTCTCCATTAAGATTCCTACTTGCATAGTCAAACTCTTATCAGTCTTGTCCACGATTTTTAACCCTGCATCGAGCCCTACGTTCGGTGCGCGCGCATAAGTATGTTAAAAGTCACGATAGAAGGATGCTATTCAAAGATGTCTTTCACACTGTAATATAAACTTTAGTAAGGGGGAAGGTTTGTACGTTTGTCTTTCGTTTAACACCCTTTATCCAGATCGACGGATTGTGTACAAAGCCTGTTCTACCGTATGCCACAGACGCCCCACCGACACTTTCCTACGATTCACTTCTGTGTTTATCATAACTGTGCACATTCAACTGTCAGCCAATATAGGTAGAACATACACACCAACATCTAACAAAGCTGACGAGCAGTTTGAGTGGCTTCCTTTACATAGCTCTATAAGTTCCATTCCGTTATACAATTGGTTCATTGTTGAAGTGGTAAGATCATATGATCCCAATGACTGTAAATCACATAGTTCGTTGATCAGAGTTTGATGTTATCTATGTTCAAGACCCCAAAGTCAGTCCAGCGTTGACTACTTTGCGCACTGTTCGTGCCCCATCCTGTCGTCTGCATGCTCAGACCTCGAATAATTGGGTGTTTGTTCAAGCAAATGGCATACACTGGATGAGTATAACCCGAGTTCGCCAGGTGAATAGAAATAACTACACAATTTTCCCTACTTCATCAACCAATCAATTGCACCCACATGATGTGTACTCTTGTCCGTTTCCCCATCGCTTCCAAGTGCAAGAACATTGCGGAGTTATTTCTTATCAAAGCGGTATCAATTAAGTCCGTGTCCGTTTATTACATTTCACAGCAGATTTTACTGCGGCCCTGGTTGGAAGTGATAAGCAGATAGTTCGTCGGTTCGACGGACAGACTTCGTAGAGGGAAGATGATACTTAGCTCGGGCTAGTAACTGATCAGTGGAGGGAGGACTTGAAAATTTTAAATTATTGTTTCGGCGATTTTTTTGTTTTAATTTTGACTGCCTATTTCACTCTAAGATGTTTCGGGGATATTCATTTTGACTAAACACGTCTGTTGCATGTTGTTTGGGACTAGTTCCCGGCACTTTGCATAGTCTACGTAATAAACAAACATCTGCAGTCTATGGGTAATTCTCACGTGTTAGCACAAACCGTCACAATATTATCAGTAAGGAAACAAAATTTACCCTGAAAAGTTTGTGATCTCATATGAATCAGTGGTATAGTCACCACAGTCATGATCAACCCTATCTGTTCATTTAATCAAACTAAATTCGAATTATGATTCGACGACCATGACTTAGCCTAGCTTGACGAACGGATAGCGATTACCCAACTTGTGTTCTCTTATCCTGATGTAATTTCATACACCTCATTATCTATTTACAGTAGTTGATGTCACATCAGTTCGCTTCCAACTAATTTTTGCGTTGTACTACCCTCACCATTTTCCTCAGATTGAGATTATCTTCTCTTGGAGAAGCCTGACCAAACGTCATTAGACCTACGGGCTTTAAGGGTTGAGCAAGAATACGCGTTAACTGGGAAGTTACTAGACTGGAATAAGCTGATAAGCTGGTCCTGATCAAAAAGCAACTTTGTTATTCATGAAACATGAGTACACACAAGTATGTGGCCAGTAATCAGAATGTATATAACAATTTATTATCATAAACAGGTCAGGATAGCTACCTGTATCAAAGATACAGGTGAATCATTCGTGTGCCAGACCTTGAACAGTAGTTAAAGTTTCTTCATCTTAAGGGTATATGAAGAATGCACGCTATTCATGGTCTGACCGGATTCTTAAGTTCGAACTGGGTTGCTGAGTTTACTGTACTCAGCACTTCTTAGCTGTATTCACTTTATTCACGTCCAGGGTCACCTGTGGATGGAACTTGCTTCTGGATACATCTCCCCGTCGACTAGCCAACTAGCTCGTCTCACGGTTCCTCGCTGTTATTACTTCGAATAGTCCGGGAGTCTACTTATGACTGTTTAGGTGTCAATGTCCTCATAATCGGTCAGCCAATTACTGCACTCTTTATACTAATCTGTAAACTATTTTGAGTCTTCCGTCAGATATGAGTGTGGATGTTATATCATGACAACTTGGTTCTTGACGTAACAATTGCTTTATGAAATGGTAAAACTACCGCATAAGGCTTTCATTGAATGATGAGGGAACCAGTGTAGAACAATTGTTTTTGATCATCCGTCACTGCATCAGTGCAACTATGGAGATTTAAAAAAGCGCAAAGACAGTATATTAAAAAGAAAAAACGCGACTAATTCTGGTTGGAACTTGTAGGTTGTTGCGCCGTGCGGCCACCTTGAGGTGCAAGATAGTTCGCGAACTTGTCAAGATATCGTTTCTCACCAAATGTACACGTGACGGTCGATATCCCTATCAACTTTTGCGGTTTTTGAGAAAAAATTAGCTGAAGGTGATAGAAAATAACCTCAAATGTATTGCGGCTGCAATCATCGAGGGATCTCCGATTGGAGTTAACAGAACAGTTACTGCGTCTCTTCTCGAGGCGATCGGGCAACCCGATCATTACTCACTAGCGAAAGTGGTTGATTGTTCACATGTGATAATTCGGTCATGCCTAATATCAGGTCAGTGGCGCAGTGGTAAGCAGGGTTGCCTCATGAAAAGCGTGGCCGGAGTTTTAGTCCCGGCCGTGGCAAGGATATGCACTACTGACGAGCTCTAATCTGAGCGAGACTCGAGTGTATTGCTTCTTCTGTTCGAAATGGAAATGCAACAGCTGCGATCAATTGTGGGTGATGTTCAGTGTATACGAAAAAAGAAAATCCCCTACTACTCATCAATAGTCCATTGATTATATTAACAGGAAGGCGGGTTCACTGATTTTTTACTGAGAACCTTGAAGTTTTCTAAGGTGGTAGGATTTTGAGGACTGTGAGTTGCTGCGGCAATTCAAATCCGACCGTGCAGCTTTGACCTTTGCTGTCAGAATGGGTTTTTGAAGGCACCTACATTGTCCTGGCCTACGCTCAATCGAACTCACAATTCCGGACAACTGATGGGCATGCAGTGCAAAAAGGTATTGCTGATCAATTTTATTGCTCACATCGGTTACCATTTTCACACTTACTGTATTGTAGTTAATTTGATGACTTAGTGCAGGAAACGGGTTGCGTTTGCTGTCTTGTTGCTCTCGTGAATTCAACAGGTGTTTTTAAACGAATTAGGCGATGGAATAGCAATTGACGTAGAGATGATCAGCATCCATCGACTGATCAGTTAGGGGTCTTTGATTGGAAATGTATAGATGACACGAAAAGTCTGAGTGAGTTAGCTTGAAAGTCACTATCAGCTGACATACGACTATGCTTTTGATGGTTGAACCACTCTTTAGACATGGCGATTATGACCTTACTTAAACCGTTCAACCGAGGTTCTACCTATTTTTCTGTGTACATACAGAAGGTGCAGACAAGCATGCACTGTCCGGAAACATGCATTTTACTGTCTGCGATGGAATATCGACAACCGTTTTCCCATTGTGAATGTGTCTGAAGGTCTGTTTCCCGTCGTGAGATCCAAATTATGTAGTCTGAATGCTATTGCGTTTCCAGTGACAAACCAATCGGGACTGTTATTGCTATCTTTAACCCAAGGTATAGTGTGACCACAGTACGGAAGTGCATTGTTCGGTTGATAAGGTAATTGAAAATATCACGTTCCTGTGTGTGGAGAAAATTCACTAAAATTCTGCATACCGCGCGATCCCCGTTGCATTAGGACAAGCAGGGCTCTTCCCGGCCAATTTTCGAAGTTTGTCTTAGAACCGAAACCAATATTCTGTCTTCTCTTCAGAAGTAAAATGCAGTGGACAGATTTACTTGACTGCGCGACCGCAAGTGACTTATGTTCAGATTATAACAATACAAAAATTTCCTCTACAAAACATCGATAAAGCCACTTCTTTGTAACTATATGAGTCCATTTTTGACACTAATTTGCTTGTTGAGATTTTTGTTACTACGAGACCAGATGGGGATCACCTTGCAACTTTGTGAGTTACAACGTCACACCCAGTTGTTAAATGTGAGCAATACATTAGGAGTACATCCCACAAAGAATTCTCTCAGTATAGGTCTTGGTATATTAAACTGATTGCTAGACGGAAAAATGTGTTCGCAAATGAAGCTGGTGGTTTACAGTAAAGCAACCTGTGTGAACACTGATCAGACATCCAACAAACACATATATTGGCCGTCTGTATCAACATGCTCCCTACTAGAAGTGGAATCAAAGAGCAAACTCCATTACAACGCTGTATTTATTTACTAATTATCTTCTAGTGGTATGCTTTCATTCATTCTGACTGTACTTGTGTGCTCTAGTAAACATCCATAACCTTCTCAAACAAGTACAAGTTTAGTGGTCATTCAAGCACAGTTTCAGACGTAACGATGTTCCCTATTCAAGGAGGACCAATTAAATGACCTCCAAGATGTTTATTATTTGTGGCGAAGTGGTTGGCTGAGCCCTACGTGTTCCATTTTTTGTGAACTGTTTTAATCCGGTTTGATGTTTTCAACAAGTCAAAGAAACAAATCGTTGGTACCGCGTAGAATGCCATGGTACTATTGATGACTCGTTTGTTGGCCATGATTAACAAGTAAACAATTCGCTTGGTAAAACCTTCGCCAAGGAAACGTATAAGTTTTGGATTATCAGTTTGACCGCATCTTTTGTTGTGGCGGAGAGTTAATTCTCGAAGACAGTTTAGTTTAACTTGTCTCCACAGGATTACTGTGCTGAATTAACAATTTACCTTTATGAACGTCTTCTGGTTAGGTGACATGTTTTTACGAAAACTGTGAAGTCCACCATGACTAATCTTTCTTAATGCACCAAGAATAAACTATTTGATTCTCGGCAGATGGCTATACATTCTCAGTCAATAATTAATAATCTCAAGTTGAACATCACTTATATTTGATTACAGCCTTCGCATTCAGATGGATTTTCAGCCAGCCTTTTCCGAAATGAAGCAGTAAACTAGAGTTTTGTCCTTGTTAAACCTTGCCACGGCCATAACTAGAACTCCGGCCACGGTTTCTTGAGGCAACCGTTTTGACCACTGCACACTACCAACGAGTGAAACCCAAGTCTAGTACTCCTTTTCGAAAGAAGCTGGCTGAAAAATCTATTTGAATGCAAAGGCTGCGATCAAATGTGTGTGATGTTCAACTTGAAATTAACTAACTCGCCGACTGATCATCACTAGTGAATAAGAATCTCAAATCATCACCATGCTGTTGCCTCACATTTAATGGTGTCTTTTGACAAATGTTAAAAATTTTTGGTCATTCGTTATATGGGCGTCCAAATTTTCCATCAACTTATATGAATCTTTTGACCAAGAAATGATTTTAGACTTCAAGCCTATGGTGTGACTTTGTTTTAACAGTCAATCCTTCCCAGTTTAATAATCTATCGACTGTAACAAAACTGCCAACTGTGAGTCCAAGAATTTTCTCAGTTGACAGTTAGTTGGTTCGTTAACCAATCACTTTGGATTCTGACCATGTTAATTTGCCCAACAGTTCCAAAATTTTGTGTGGTTTGCAATGCCTAACCCTGATCGAAGTCAAGTCATAAAGTTCTCGGATTGTCACATCTCCAATATCTTGGAATCAAGCACTCGTCAGTTTTGGTTGAATAATTCAATTGGGGAACTCAATTTATGCAGTTTGTCATATGTGAACGTACTGAACAAAAGCCGGTAAGTGTTTTCAAGTTTGCCATCATTCATCAATCAAATGAGCCAAATGGAGCTGCTATGGCAACGGCGTAACAACTCACTTCACTTTGCGTCAATTAACTTGGGTGATGTGGCTGTGTTTCTAATTACATTAAATTGAAGTGCATTTTGACCATGTTCCTGGATTTTTTGAAAATTTCACATTTCCATATTTCTAGTCGAATTGGGCGAATTAGTTGATATAAAGCACAGAGTACTCCAATTTGATTGTAGCTTTTACATTCAGACAATTTCTGTCCAGTTACTGTTAAAACGAAGTATTACTCAAAAACATGTGACTGACTACTTGGTTATAGCAACTTCGTTGTCTCTGCTTAAAAATCGATGACGTGAAAGTCAATACGACTGCCTCATGGTAACGGTAGTCTGAGCCTGGCAGAGATTTGCATCATTGTTATGATGTGACAGTAACGAAGATCGAATTTTGTACTCGCTGTTAGTTGGAGTATGCTTAAAGTCAGTTGGTTGTCCACAATTTCAGAATATCCTGTGAGCAGTCAGTGTTTTGGTCTATCGGTAAAGTTTAACTCTTAGCACACAAGATTTTTTCAGACCTGGACATTCAGCCTAGGGGATTATGCTGTTTTTTACCATGGCACCAAAACGTATTCGATGCCATTTCGTCACTTTACGTTTTTCGGATATTAGTACATAAAAATAACTTCCTCTCACTGATATCCACCCACTTGATGTTTCTCAACCGGCTGGGCACTTATTATCTTGCAACCACTTAGTGGGATTATGATGTCCTTGACTGCACTAAAGTTGTTCACACCGTCTTAAAGACTATTTATCCGTAGGTATACACAAAATGTACGCTGTAAAGAAAGGGAGGCACGTATAACTTGTTAAGGATTCTTTCAGGAACGATTATATGTAATTCATTGATACTATTGTAACCTACAGTATATGAACGTGCTTAAGTTTTATTGAGGGCAGTCCAGTGTGTCCCCTTGTTTTCGGAACGACAATATTAACCACTATGGCATGAACCTTACCAAATGATTAATGTAGAAAGTGTCAGTGAAATTATCTGAGAAATGGTCAGATTTGGTAATTACGTTTTGCAGATATTTTGGTTTGTTGATAGCGTTCTGGAATTGATGTACACAAATTAACTTCACTGGAGTCGAGGATGTTAGAATGCAGATACACGAAAATTTAGCATCCGCCGCGTTATATTTTGTGGGCTTGTTGAGTGGCATACGCTCTGTGATAAAATCAAATAACCAGGGAAGCATACCGGCTGCGGAGTAGAACAAAATTAACCCTCGTGAGAAATAGTAACATGCCACAAGTTGCATCTAAATATTTCATTTTAAGCTTCACAAAAGTTATCCCGTTTAACATATCGCTAGCACTAGTGTGCTGGACTGCGGATAATTTGGTGAATTACTAATGGAAAGCCGAAGAACAACTTTTGACAAAGAGCAGCTTTCCGAAAGAGACTTCGCAGGTAACTTTGGAGTTCTTATATGCAACCACCAAAAATTATCCCAAAATGTTCGAACAACTTGACAGCCAGTGCTGAAATCAATCCTTTATCCTCGGGATGCAGTTAATTCACGTGCTGCTGTTCAATCTAAAAAGTCTATTGCATTACTTTGAGAAAAACATCCATTAGGCCTGAACAATTGATAAGTGAGCTTAAAAAGTTTGAACTTCGTTATGTTTTTGATTTATTTTACTAGAAATTTGTATGTTGTAATTTTGATTCAACCATCTCCATAAAGTTCATGTGAAGCGAGTTCGGAACATTTTACACACAAAACTTTGCTTTGACATACACCGTCAATGTATGCCAAAATCGACTATTAAGGTACTTCGATTCGTGTATTTCTGTCACTCTGTTTTTCTGCGTTAAATTATTTCTATTTGCTGGCGATTTTCTATTTTCTGCGCAGGATGGTGAAAGATGAATAATTTTGAAGTAATATTGGAAACAGACGTAATTTAATTAAAATTCAGTGAAATATTCTCTCGAAAATTACGTTATTTATTAAGTCCATCGCTCTGTTTATCGGAAAATTCTTTACTACTAATTTTGCATGTGGCTTTCACATCTTCTTGCCACTGTAAAGCTGAGAAAATGGTGCTCAAACATGCAGGAAATAGGTGAAGAACATGAGAGATACAAGCAAATGGCTTCCTGTGTAAAAACCAATTGTTCGCTCTTGGAAGCTCAAATACTTTTTTGAGGCGTCACTAAAGTTTATATGTCTCACAGATGTGAACGCTGAGACTGCGTGACACCTGCAGAAATACAGTTAACGATTTTCTCTGACTAATTTCAGGTCATCATTTTGTCGTTCTATTCAACCACTTAAAATGTATTCTTCAAATCGTGCGAGATATTTTCTCTACAAAAATGCAACATTAGTTTTTTACAATTAGATGTGATGTTTAACAACTCCATTTGATTCCAATGTGAACAAATTAAATGCAGACGTACCTGATCGGCTGGATTAAGAATTCGCTGTTCTGAAAACTGTTAGTCTCGGCTATCGAATCTTGACATCCGACAGTAGGGTGCGTACTGGTTTTCTCTACCCTACCTACCTCTATTCTGATCAGAAGGGAGTGTGTTCTATTGAAACGTGGGTTGTTATTTTAACCAGAAGCCCTATGTGTAGTTTGTTTGGTTTACTGGTTGCTCTTTTCAACCGATTCTCTTTACTGCGTTTTGTACCCGCAAAGTCAAAGTATTAGGAAATCCAGAATGTCAAATGACAGCGATGTTGTGGTCGTGAATCTAAACGCAGGTTGTGCATTGGAGCTGTGTCAGTTGCAGATCGCTGCGGTATAGCTGTGGGGCACTTCGAAAAGCGAAGGGTTGTTGGCTGTGAAACAAGCAAGTACATCTTTCACTTTACTAACCACGCAACCCCATGTAAGAAATTGAGGAACAGAAAACTCGCTAGTCTTTCTCCCCTGCCACTTTCCAAATATCATAAACTTTGACTTCTTTTTCTGGATTCGTAATCGTAATTTCATCTTTTTTGTATCGTACACAAGGTTTGCTAATATTTACATCTCCATTCAGACTCCCTGCGGATCTCAAACCGTCTTCTTTTTCGTTCTACATTGGGTTCTGTATGTTTATCTGTCCTCTAGAGATATAGAGGTCCTACTTTGAATTTTGTGTATCACTTGGCCAACTAGTCGGCGTTGACAATGTTACAGAGGCCTCCACCCACGCTGTTCTCAGTCTTATTCCTTCAGATTTATATTGCCTACGTCATTCGTTTGTGTAGAACCAAATGGGACTCGACGCAAGTTGCTTATGGCACCTCACATGCACAGGTGTTTATCAGCTCTAACCAAACCATGTCAGATTAAACTAAAATCGGATAATGCCAACAACTGTTGGTGAAAGCTGTAAAACGTCAGTTATGCAAAATCTTAAATTACCTTCCGAGCCATTCCCATCTTGTTTTTTGATCAATATTATGTGTATATGTAGTCGTCGGCCACTGTACCAATAATTTACTCATCTTCTAGTTGTACTCATGGACGAGTAGTCTGACATAATCTGGCATATGATAAATCTTACATAATGTATCGTTTTTCAAGGTGACGCCTAAACGTCATGTTACCAAGTGTCAAAAGTGTACAGTAAAGGAATTGAGAGCAATGACAATATAAAACAACATGTTGCCTGCCATATTCAAACAGAGGATTTTATGGTTATTAACGTAGTTACGACATTTGTTTCCAAAGCATGACTGATGTGATAAAGTGACAATTTGACTGTTCTTAAAATAAGTTCTCATTCCATGAGAGTGCAATCACAGTTTGCAAAATGTACACCATTCTTTCAAACTTCACAGTAGATATTCTGTTAAGTTGCAAAGAATTCTATCACAGACACTAAAATATTCATTTCGAAGATTGCTTTGGTCAGCTGTTACAAGTTTTTAATCTTTTCGCTGTTGTAAAATTAGTTGAAACACAAAACAATTAGTCCCAACCTGTTATTCGTCTACAATCGGACGTCAAATTATTCACACCTTCATTACCCAAGGAGAAAGAAAACACCGATATGTTTGAGTGTGTGTCCACGTAAGTGCTACAACCGTTGTTGTTGGTGTGGTTGTCTACTGAACTGTGTGACACAAATTAACACTAATCAGTAAAATTCCGCTTAGTATTTTCCCGCTATGATGACAATTTTTGTATTGGAAGACTAGCTAATCTTGGGAGAATGACGTTCAAGCAGTTGTGACAGATTTTCATTTGTTGTTTCATTTCTGCTAACTGCATCAGCTATTAAGGTGATATGGTAACACGTGAAAAACTGCAGTCCAGATAGTTCTGGCATGGAAAGAAGGACAAACAACCTTTGTTTACTACATCGTCTAGGCTAATGACAATGAACTGATTCTTACAGACTAATGATTCTGGTATCTTTCTGATTTTGGAAACAAATATCTACTTACCTTTGCACATATAGGAGAAATCGGATTCAATCTGAGGTCACAAAAACAAAAGAACGATCTATTTCGTTTACTTATACTTCAAATAGTTGATAACTAGACTCACTCAAAAGTAGGGTTTTCAATTCATGGAATCGATGCTGTACTGGCTTCCTCTCCTGGTAAGCCGTTCATAATAACAGTGGTAACAGATCATTTCAACATGTCCAGAACCATTCTAAGTGGCGAGTGGATCAGGAGCCATCCTATCTTGTTTGTATTTTCATTCTTGATGCCTGCATGATCAAACCTATAAAAAGTCCAACTGCAGTCGTTCACGGCGCTCAAGAGACGGTAGTGATTCACATTAAAATTGACGTAGCAAACAAAACTTAGGAGGAAATGTAAAACAACAATGATGTTTGGCTTGTCATCAACCCTTAATCAGCCTAATCATAATTGACTAGTCATTGTTTGGAAAATATCCGATATTGTCAATAATCGTGATTCTGCTATTTGCTTTTGACATTATATTAAGCCCAGCCACATCGAAATAAATAACAAACGAATATCTGCGGTAAGGTACTCGTCACGGAAATAATATCAACCAGAACAGTTTAAATGTGCACTGAACGGTATGTCAAGTAAGAGACCATGATAGTTTTACAAATATCAGGCCAAACTTAAAGCTGTTCTGCAGCGGTATAACTCGCTATTAATCAGGGTATCACTCAGCAATGATATTTCTGTTTTTTCAACTTGGAGAGAAGTCCTGGTCGCAGGGTCATCGATTGGAGTTGACAGGACAGTTTCTGTGAATCTTCTCGAGGGAATCGGAAGATCTGAGTATTATTCACAAGCGGCTGTGACTGAATGTTTACATGCAATAATTCAGTGTGCTTATTTGGATGTCAGCGGCGCAGCAGTTTTCAAGACCGCCTTATGAAGGCATTCCCGGTGTTCCACCCTCGACCATGGCAAAGATATGTATGTGTGTATGTATTACTGACGAGTTCTGACAAAAGCGACGCTCCAATTTGCTGATTCTTTTTTAAAGGGAATGACTGGAAACATAGGGGAATGCAGCACCGTGAACAATTTTAACGCTGTTCGATTTTTTTAAACCACGGTTTAATCAAGGAATTAATTACTAGTAGAACACAGTAGTCTTGCGATGGAGAAATACTTCAAGTAGAAACTTTGGGTTCAAGAGACCTTTGTTAGATTTACCAGCACAGATTTGAAGGCTGCCAGTTATGTGTATCGATGATATGTTTGTGTGCTAAGCTGTATATTAGGAACGATTTCTGAATATAGGGAGGTCAATTCAAATGAATTATCGAATATCTCATTGTCACAAATTCGGGTGAAATTAAAAAGAGTATCAACACACATGTCTCCTGATCCTGATTTGTCATACTTGATCGTCTTGAACGCTTGTGTTAATCGTTCCCTTATCAAGTAACCATATATCGAAAGCCTGGAAGGAGCTCAAAGGCGAGTACTAAAAATGTCTTTCCATCCAAACAAACTGGGTCTCTGATCTCAAAAACATTCTCACGGGTTAAGCCCTTGAACCGTATTGAGCCTATTACCTGGTCTCGAAATATCAAATGTTATTCATCCATTTATGCTTCTCTACGTTAAGAAGTCAAGCAGCTATAAAGTAGTAATATGCTCCAAAACTTGAAAACTGTACAAGATAACTGAACCGTTCTAAATAGTGAGTTATAGCAAATTGCCGTCTAACACGAAAGGATGTCGGGATATGCTTATTCGTTTTTAAAATCTGGCCAGTTACGATGTTGACATTTTTGGTCTAACCGTCTCTCTGAGCAAATGAAACCTAGGCACACTGTTTGATGTTTGATGAATGAAGTAGACAGAAGCAAAGTCATATCTTTTGAAGAGATATAGTGGAACCATTCATCTCGAAACTTTCTCAATTTGTAGGATTTACGGTCTGTCAGCGCCTAAAAACTAACGTACTGGTCTATCGCGTCCGCCTTAAGCTAGATTTGGCACTTACTAAAACTGGTAAAAGTTGTGATGAAATAAATTGCCGATTTGGAAAGACTGCGAGATCAGATCAATTTTCATTGTAATATACTCACCTCAGAATTGGCCTGTTTATCAGGGAGAAGCTTATTGAAACGGAAAGTCATAGATTAACAAACATCCTCCCACCACGCTCAGCACTCGAAAGGCCAGTCTCACACTGGAATACAGAATGGATAGTTTACTATGCAGACAGAACTTACCTACAGCTAGGATTTGTCCTCATTGGAGGGTGCAACCCGGTCCTGATGTCACGATTGCATAAGCCAAACTTATGAATCTATATTTAATCAACAGCGAAGTTAGAAACAATTCGCTATGACATTTTCATTGTCACTCATTTCCGAATATCACAAAGTAAACAGATCTGTTAGAAAGTTTGTTCAGCGTAATTTAATGCGTGATGCCGACAGAAATGTAATCGAGTTGCTTATTCCGCGTCTCCTGATACACTCGGATCCACATTTTCTTAGCAGTCGTAAACAGACAGTAATACATATGTCAGTCATTCTTCTAGTTGCACAAACTATTTGGCAACTCAACCTTTAGAAGGCATGCAGAAATGTAACCCACAAGCAAGGCTTGAGTTTGGAAGCCTGATTCAAATCCTAAAATGGATTTCATCATTTAATTGCACGGAAAAAGGTAGTAGAACTTAATAAACGTCAGTGTTGCAGAAAATAAAATGTTCGTGGATGTTCAGGGCAGAAATAACTATTGATAAATCTCGAAGTAAGGCAGTAAAGAATGTTCTGCACGGATAGGTTTTAGCCATCTTTGCCAGTCACGCTGCAGCAAAGGTGATTGGTTGACATACATGAAGTCAAACGGTTCATAAACAGAATGTTAAACGGAATGAGAAGAGTATAGAACACGAACGCTATTAAAATGGTCACGATTTAATAGGATTTTCATGAAGTACAACGTTCAAAGTGTGCACAGGTCAGGCAACTACTGATGAGATAATATCGACTTAACAGCAATACACATTAGAGTTTGTGAAAGCTGTTTGGTAATCTAAATGAAAAGTGTATAAAGCGACAAAAAGAGGACTGGAGAAAAACAGTGGTATGGGACGAATTTTTTTAGCAAACATCATAGTATCTGTGATGAAAATCTGCTCAATTCACTGCTTGTCCAAACCCCATTACGAAAGAAGAACTAACAAGATGTCAGTCCAAACGTCGCATTAAGGATACCACATCAGGATTAGATGGAAAGCCTCAATGTTACACTTCCCGTTAGTTGTCAAGTCCTTTGTTCTGTATTGCACCAATAAGCTTACAGTTTGACTTTGCAAGTGACAATACAATCAGCCAACGACAGAATGTGACTTCTTTAATACTGCTGTACATCTATAATTGCTGTTTTTTGTCTCATAAATAAGAAATGCTTATTGCAACCAGTACGAGATCTTCTTATTACCTGCGTAGAAGGTTTTAATTCGAGTGCGATTTCTAGGACTATTCAAAGTCCCTAATTTCATGTATTATAGTATGCTTATCAGTTCGACGTAGCAATCATAATACAAAAATCTTGAGATTATTAAAAATTCTGTTTCTGCCAGGTAGAAGATCAAACAATGCCGACGTAACTTTCCAATAATTACTTTAGAGTGTGTATTAGGCATGCTTTTCTAGTGTTCTCACCGTTCCCGCGGTGTATTCGACCGCGTGCTTACGAGTAAATTCGTGGATGATATTAACGTTGGCAAGCGAATGATCAGAGTTATCCGTCTTTGTAAATTATAACCCTATAATTTGGTAGACGACTCCCAATTGTTTTGCATCGTTTGTGTTGTTAACGGTACGTTTTAGTCTACATTCGATCGGTGTGATTAGGCTTCGTAACGATTAACTTCCCCCCGGCAAATTCATTCTGACCGCGATTTATTCCGGGACATCTTTTTAATGAACACTTTGTTCGGACAAACGTCATCTTTGGATGCAATTCACTGTGGAATAGTTCATCTGGAGATCTGTATTGGTGGAGAGGCACCATGGGATCAAATCAAAGTAAAGTGAACCGTACGGGAAAACAAGCCACCTTTTCAACACGGTTCCATTAACAAGAAGTACCGATTTAATACTTTAGGTCTGAGTCCCCGCGCACGTTTTGTTTCATCGTATGAAACAGCATCTGAATGAACCTGGGTGGGGTGGGGTGATGTTTCATGAAATACTATACTTAACAGTACATATCATCCACGCGTCGAGTGATCGTTCTATTATCATTTCATGCCATCCTCTCATACTGCTCTTTCGGTTAATGTTGAATGAAAAAGCACGGAGGAAACTTAGTCTTGAGACACCGTTTCAAGTTTAGCAGAAACTGAGTGACAAACCTTTTTGAGAAGTGTGACATAATTTATATCTCACTTTGTTGAGACCAGGTGCACACGACAATTCAAGTGGTCATTTCAGAGATCTGGTTGTATAGGCGTGCTAGAGGCCACTCAGACGTGAAGGCTGGTTTCAAGAAAAACAGCGTGCAGAAACGAGTTATGAGCACACTGAAGTCTCCAATATTGGCTTCATACAACTGTGTAGAAGAAGCACAACTTTCTCTTATGGTTGAAGTACTGATATCTGATAATCAATCCCTTCGTTGTCAAGAAGAATGTTGAAGCCGCTAACTTTATCTACTCGGGGTAGAATAGCACTGTCCCTTGAATTCAGTCCGTCAAATGATGGAAATTCTTTCTCCTTGAAAGAACTGAGAGGAATGCGACAATTGGTGTTTCTAAAGCCGGATAAGAGCTCTGATGTTGTCATCATGAACAGTACATGACGAAAGATTAACGAAGATAAAACGACAGATAATAACGTACTACTGGAAAAGCAAATAGCCAGGCAACTTCAGATACTACTGTTGCACGGCCATATATCTGAAAATCAATATAAGCTCATGAGGCCGGTCGGCACAGAACCACCACGAATGAAAGGTTCACCAAAAGTACACAAGGAAGAAATACCTCTGTGACCAAGTGTGTGTATGAACAATTCAGCATATCATAAAGTTGCCCGATGGCCGGTTGACATTTTGGACCCCATTCACCCCATTGCCTAAAGGATTCCCCCGAACTAGCATAAATATTAGAACGCGTGTCGGTGAGTTGACAAGCTGTGTATTCAATTGACACTGATTCCCTTTTCACGAACGTTCCTCTTCAAGAGGCAGTTGTGTTTTATGTGATTTTTTTCCAGCCAGAACTGTGATATAGGTATTCCACTTGAATATCTTAAGGACCTCATTTTACTGTGTACAGAATATGTCAGGTTTAATTTTCAAGGACATTCCTATAGACAAGTAGATGAAGTGACTATGGGTAGTCCGTTAGGTTCAAAATTAGCCAACATCTTCTTGGGAATGATTGAATGGCAGGTGTCAGATAATATTGGCAAAGCTTCATTGTACAAAAGGTACGTTGATGACATTCTGATTTTTACGGACACTGCCCATTTTGATTTATTTTTGATTTTCTTAACTCTGTTCACCAGAACCTATCCTTGTCTAACGAGAGTGAATCAAACGGCAGTAAGTGTGGGGATGGAACATTACAGTGATCGGGCCATCGCAAAGCAGTATGGGGCGGACAGTATCTCCAGTTCTCCAGCCAGACATACTTGCACCCCTGATAAGCTGCAGAAGGAACGAGAAATGCTGAGGAACACTTTGCTGGCAAACGGATATTCTGAGAAATTCGTAGACATTCACAGCAGGGTGAGCAAATGTAATGAGCCAGTGCAAACAGCACAACAGAAAGATATATTCTTATCTTTGCAATTCAAAGGTGATCATTTGGCAAATGAAATAAAGCACAAATTACAATGCGCTCTGTTTTATACTTAGCTGTCCAGTTACGGTTGGTTCAAACCACAAAAGGACCCGTTCTACAAAATTGCGAACGCAGTTTGTCTGACCAATCTGTCTCTCACGTTGTTTATCAGTTCATTTGCAACTGCGGTGAGGTTTACATAAGCAGAACAGACAGACAGCTATCTCAACGAGTGGTAGAACACGTCCCGAACTGGTTGAAACGACTCATGACACAACAATCTGAATCAGTTACTTGAAACCCCGCATCATCGATTGCCAGAGAGCTCATGATAACACGTCACCAGTTCATATGTTTGCCACTGTCGTAACTAGAACCACTGCCACGTTGTTCATGAGGCAACCGTATTTACCACTGCGCCATTGACCCCACACCAGGGACGACCGAATTGTCATATGTGAACACTGAACCACTTTCGCTTGTGAGTAATGATTAGGTTGCCCGATCGCCTCGAGAGGAGACAGTTACTGTCCTAGTAACTCCAATCGGTGACCTCTCGACTAGGACTTATCTCCAAGTTGAAATCACAGAAATTATTGACTTTTTGAGAGGTGTTTGATTACTGATTAGTAGTAGGGGGGTTTGTTTTTCATATAGATTGAACATCACCCACAATTGATCGCAGCTGTCGCATTCCCATAGACTTTCCAGTCGGCCCATTTCGAAAAGAAGCACTAGACTCGAGTTTCGTTCTCATTAGAGCTCGTCACTAGTGCATATTCTCGCCACTGCCGGGACTATAACCACGGCCACACTGTTCACGAAGCAACCGTGTTTACTACTGCGTCACTGACCTCACATTAGACACGACCAAACCGACCACCAGGTTGACACACTTAGACCATTTAAAATATTGTTTCATCAAAAGTACCCGAAGCTACTGTCCTTTAGCGAAGCCATGTTGATCAGAACTCACTAACCGGCGCTATGTGCACAAAAGTGGTTGAAACAACCCATAGGGTTGCCGTGGTGGTGATGACATAATATGTGGTGTGACTGTATGTGTCCGTACCCTTTCTATCCCTGTGTGTGTCATGTATTACTCGCATGTTTTATGTTTGCGACTGATGAGCGTAAACGAAAATGTTGACATATCGCAACCTGTCTTCTTACTGCATTGATGAAGTCATTAAAGTGAACCCAGTGTTTCAGGTGTACAGGTGGCCAAAAATATGCCGATTTCCTATGTGAGTAAGCATCTTAAAATTCTACGTGTCTTAGCTGACTGAGCTTGCAGGATACATTAGCGATAATCTCACCTTCTTTGCTCATCTGTATTAGTTGCGCGCGCGTGTTGAGCGCACTTATATGTTTGATACTCATGCTTTGTTCACCAGTAAGCGTTTCGTGATATACACTCTATTTGAAAGCACTCTGAAATAAGTGAACTTACAGTTGTGCCCGGTAAATGCCATGATGAATTTCGCGTAGAGTTTTATTGGTGTACTTTGGTGTCATTTTCTCAACATGAAACTAACGGAGACGGCTCAGCCTTGGTCAATTTTTATGTCATAACTATAACAAATAATGTTTATAGAGTATATGTGATTTTGATTCACGACTAGCGTTGAAGATATGCGTACATCCTGTTCTAGCTTTCTTACTGTTTCAGCATATCACGTTAAGCTCTGAATGCATGCAGCAAGTTACTGACCTGCCATGAAGGTTGAGATTTATGCTAAAGTAGTCAAAGGATATATGGACTAATCAGCCCGTACGATAAGGCAGGATTGTGTATAATTCTTACATTTTAAGTCATATTTGAGAACATGCAGCTCGCACTTATTTCATCATGTAGTTCGGGAATACAGAAAATCAATGGGCAGTAGAATACCGACAATATGCTATGACTTCTGTAACAAGGTATGGACATTCCAATATCCGGGGGTGAAATGAGATACTGAAACATGGGTATTTCCTTTCTGTTTTAAAGTGACCGTATAAGGACATCGGGAGGAGGCCGTTCACAGTGTAGAAGCTGCATCGAGATTTTGAGATACGCTGTTACAGAGTGGTCACAAAATTTTATTTAATGATTCTGATTCATAACATAACTGATCGTGCACACAAGTGTGACCATTAAACCCACATTAATTATTTGTCTTTCCATAGTTTAGGTCGGTAACGACTGAAATGCATTATCTCCGGCTAACTCGGTCGACAGGAATCCGTCGGGATGGGCTGGGTGGTCACCGCTTATTTTAATCCGCACGTTCTACGTCCATTTTGCGCGTCTGTTTCCGCTGGCGATCACCTTGGCCGTTCTTAAGTATAGTTTGAAACAAGCGACCGAGGTAGCCATTGTGTACAAAAGTTTGCCGACTGAAGTCCATTTGTGGGATCGCTAAATAGTTTGGCAGGTTTGTTAACTTAAAATGGACCCACTCACAAAAATCTGAGTTTTGACTGGATCCAAATCATTATCAGTAGCAGCACACCCAGACTTACCCGTAATGTAATCTCAATGTTGAACATTGAAAGTAGTGGGATCTAGCGTAAATTCTGTGCAAGTCTCTGTTCGGGCAAAAATTTCTTCGGATAATTTGATGGGCCCATTTGAAGTAAAAGATGAGGGAGTAACTGAGTCTAAATATTATATTTTTGTGCTCCCGGCGTCGCTTCATGGCTGAGCTGATAGAGCGCCTATCGCGTTTTGAGCGTGTTGATTTTGTCTCTGATGTGAATCTAGTCAAAGACCAGAATTTTTGCAGTTGGATCACTCTGAAGTCTTACTGTTAGTCGATTGTTCCGGGTCAACGTACTCGGCGAATCCAACTGAGTAGAAGAAACTTCCACACAAAACCTGTGACCGAAGTATATGTTCACGCCATATTTACTTATTTATTTACAACAGTATCAATGTCAACAGAAAATTGTTGGATAAGGCAGATTCATCTAAGAATCCCACCTAGTGAACCGGACCTGCCGCTGTTACGATGTACTTCGGACCTAAAGTCCCATCTCGTAGGAGAAGGATACAGACAGCTTAATAGCATCACCATGGGTTGCTCATTGTGATCTCTTCCGGTTGACATCTTTTCATATCTGGATCATCCGTCACAATCTTGGATAGCAGGTATGATCCTATATCGCCTCTATATGGATGGTATCTTAGTTTGAGGAGAAAGCGTAGGAGAGTGTTTGCAGTTTTCTTCGCATTTAGTTCTGCTTCACCAGAACAAACGATTCAATTCTGAACCTGTGTGGGATGAATGCATCTTGGTTTTTGCTGAAAGCTTTTCGATCACAATGACGATATAATGACAAAGTCAGTTTACTGCAAAAATACGTGAAGTGGCCAGTGTATGCACTGCAGCAGTTTTTGTGGTGTGATAGAAGGTCTGTTATGAAAACACCGTTTTAGAAGACGCCTGGACGGTGGTTTCCAGAGAATCCGGAATAGAAGTGCGCCTTGCATCTAAACAGTTTTACAACGATCGGTTATCTCGGTAGGTTTATCAATAACTATTCAAAACCTCATGTCAAACGTGAGTTACTATCCAATTTACCTAGGGCGAAAGTTTATCTACTGCTGACCTTCAATGGTGGTGACGATGACGACATGTACATCAGACGGTTAGACTGTGCGTTACAGCGCACCTCGTACTCTCCGCACGTTATGTGCATCAGAGCTCCGATTCCAACTCTCCGTTTAAAGATCTGGTGCCATTCCAAGCCAAACCAAATTATACCTGTCAGCTCAAATCCGGGCGTTCGGACACTTATGCAGAAAGAAGAGCCAATCACATCATCGAATAAACGAGCATATTCCGAAGTGGGCCGAAAGTTCGTCAGGTCAAAGTATTACGACGACTAAGCAGTTACCATGATACTGACAATTAATCTTGTTGATTGTGTAGCGTCTTCTGAATGAGCACCATCAAGTGAATGCCATCGAAACAGTTTGAATCGCTTTCCAGATTAGCAGCAGTTGGTTACTATTTTTCTCCGGGGTTTTTCTCAGCACAAAGACATGTTCCATTTCCTCTAAGTAACATAAGCTGATTAACAATTTGTCATTGTCGTAGTAGCTGATCCTAATTGAGCTAGTGTGTGTTGTTCTAAATATATGATATTTTTATTTGGTCTAATTTTTACTACGTATGCATAACTAGCTGCAGTATGCGCGTGTAAAGACACAGCGAAATGTTATCAGATGCGTCGCGCATACTTATACTGTTCACTACTGGATAGCGTTCGAACGAGACCTCGTTCAGACCTCCTAACAGTTCCATCGAATGTTGGATGGGATGATCACATGCCTGTCTTTTCCTGTACGACAATCGTCAATTCCAGTTCTACACTTTTTCAATGTATGTAAGTCCTCCCACTGCCGTCTGTGTGGCGTAACCAATGGAAATGCTTGAACTGCGTTTTCAAATATTTTCCTAGTAAAATTTTCCCGTTTTCATTATTCGAAACTAGTAAGCCAACTTTCAAATGATAACCCCAATTTCAACGGAAATCGAATTACTTATAACAAAATAGCTGAGTTAGACGTGTTGATGTTGATAACACTTCTAGGCAGACAGTTGAATGTTTATTTTCACCCAGATTGATAGTGATTAGTAAACAGATCTGAATTAGACATGTTTGGTAGTAATTAAGGTTGTTTAATTTTCGTGAAACTGATAGTAAGCATTTAGTGTTGATGGTCAAACTTATATTGTTAGTTAATAGAAAGGAACCAGATTCTGTTTTTATCGGCGCATTCCAAACGGTAATCTCGAAATTAGCTGATCTGAGTAGCAGAACATTTTTTCACCCGTTTTTCAACAAGCATTTTACAGTCAAATATTTTTTCTGATGGAACCTGCAATGAATTCACAATAGCTCTACAGTCAATGATTCGATAGGAATCACGTAACTTTCCCAACAGAGACCATTGTAACGGATTCTCTTAGTGAGTAGGTTTCAACTACGTTACGTAATTAACGTGAACTTGCTCTCTGAAGAAACACATTTCAGAATGGTAGTCTCAGCGGGTACTAACCAAGAACTCACTATACGGCGCCCATAAATTTTCTAACAAAAAGGTCGAAGACTACATATGAACAGCACTCACTATCGATAACTAAACGCATAAATACACAGTTAACATAACTGTACGGTTTGAACCAGCGCTTGTTACGCGTCTTCATCAAGCAGCGTAACCCCACTCAACTGAATAAGATAGTGGAGTAGAAGGTAAATGCAAAAACCGAAAACATATTACTCTGACTGAGATTAAGAGAAATGTTTCATAAGTTGCTTGAGCCAGCAAATGTTCATTACGTTTCTGTCCGTAACCACGAACAGAAAAACTGTGCAACTAAATGACGTGTGATTCTGTCCACTTCTGTAAAATGTACTTTATTTTTCGGATGTGGAGAATTTGAAGTAACAATTCAAATATGTGCAATCATCTGGTTAAAACAAATGGACGGTCTGGTTTTTTCCCGGTGGTTTACCGCTCGGTGTTGTTTTTGCATTACTCTGTCGTATGTCTGCCACATTTGTCCAGAAATAACGCGTTTATAAAGCGTTTTTTTTAACTATCCCATTTTCGACGAACATTGTCAGACAATAGAGAAGATTGTGCTACAGTGTTCATTAAGGCTAATTCTGTTAGCAAGTAAAGGTGAACAGTGAGCTTTCGTTGCAAAGTTTCTTTTTGTTGTGAGCATTTTTTCTTTCAGTTTGCGAAATTTTGGTTCTAAAATTTAGCTTCCAGCTTGGCTACGTACGACAGAGAAAACTGACATCGCTCTGATATCCTTAACCGATGGGATGGGTGACAATCAAATTCAAGCTTGAAATTTGAGTTTTCAGTTCGGTTTCGTAGCTCAGCTGACACACGGCTTGCCACATCTGGAAACTTTGTCCCCATCACTGGTTTGCGGTCGGTCAAAGCTCGGATTTTTTGCATAACTGGGCCTCTTCTAGACTGAACAAGGACCATTGGCGTTAATGTTTGTCCGTCACGATCTGATTTGCATTTACCGTCATGGTTCGAAGGATGAAATAAAGTGCTGAAGGTTTCATGTTTTCACGAAAATACGACCATCTCTTTGACGACGTAATGTTTCACTGTGATGCTTGGAGCAGATAACTACTATCCTTAGGTAAATACAACATTATTAGAAATGACTGTTAGCAAAGATAGTTGAGTCATTTGACGAGGCCTGTGCAGAATACCAACACTTTCTAAAATTGTAAATGCCCTTTAACGAGACCAAGTTGAACTCAGCTCACAAACCTGCTTTTTGTGCATAAATTCTGTAAAACAACTCATGGGGTTGGCATGGCCTTGATTGCATAATACCTTATATGAATGTATACAGATTTATTTACCGTTTACCTACTGCCTGAAGTTTGCATGTTTTGTGTTTATGGCTATGAAGAGTAGGAGAACTGTCAATATATCGTAAGGGATGCATCCTTTCTGTTTTGATGAAATGTTTGGAAAAAACTGAGTAGGCCACAGACTCGAGAGGTGACGTGTGTGCTGCAGTGCTGTCTACACTTCATTCAACCGGGTCATTCCCAGGAAGTTTTGGAATAAAATCTTCAAGACACAGGAGTGTCCAGAGTTCAAGTTCGGTGATAGTCCTTATTAAGCAGTGGCTTCGAAATAAGCTGTATTCATACCGTTGACTCCAAACTGTGGTGATCAGAACGCAAAATAAATAAGGTCTTGTACGAATTGCTACCTGCCATATATTGACTCAAGTCACTCTGTTCGCTTTGCCGATGTATTCGCAACAGATATTTATCAAGTAAAATAAAATGGCATATAGTGCTTCAATGTTGCCAATCCTCGTTTTTGACGCTATCTATCTAGATAAAGAATTATCATATCCAGAGACAAAATTACATTGCATCCGATGGCTAACATAAATGTTCTAACCTCTGATTATCATTGTTTATCAACAACTAGAACCGACTCATTCACTCCACTGACTAGTAAGAAACGCCGCCCATCTACGTCTATCCTGTGTATGTTCGTCTAGACACATTTACTTTTTCCGAAAATTGTGACAACAATAGCTATCCGCTTCAAACCCATCCATAAGTTATGTTTTGTATAACTGAAGTAAATGGAATGTTATTGATGAGTCAAGGAAATGTGAGTTTAAGGTCACATTTTGGGGGTATTGCATATGCTGTCTATTCAGTGAAACTATTCATTTCATTTTCTAACTGAGCTACGATTTTCTTCAGTACCCGTTGCACATTGCGTGCTAACTTGAGCTGGGAAAAACTTGTTTTAGTTGTAAGATAGTCTCGATACTCCGCGTTCGTCTTTCTATGACAGATTTACAGACTGTCCGTCTCGTTTCGTCTGTAGAATATCTTTGGACCTCCTCAGACAGGACGTGATGGCGTATCTAGATTTCCCAAACTTGAAACAACTAGCCTGCTTAAGAAGTTTGAACAAAACAGTTAGAGCACGAAATATGGTTGTTGCACGCACTTTGAATTGATTGATCAGTAGCAAATTTAAGATAGCCCGAATTCCTTTTTTGAGATTATAATTATGATTATCTGCCTCCTAATTGTTTGTTACCAAAAACTGATTCATCTTATTTCAAATTTGGTACTGATGAGTCGGTACAAAATGCGTGCATCAACTTTTCTTTGTGTTCTGGCTGCTTTGTTCAGATCTGTATAATTGTTTCAATCCCTCGTACGCTTAGCTGAATAAATGATACAGATGCTATCATGCTCTACTCTAATAGACCAGTCTCCCTTTTCCTGGCTAGAAATGGACCGAAGAAACATGTAATGATTTGCTAGTCTCACGGGGCCTTGTCTCGAGGCAGTGAATTGACGACAAAATTGTGGGCAAAGCAGAACAGCATCTTTTATCTGAGTGCTCATTATGGAAAATGTGTTGTGTATAAACATCTGAAAGAGATGCGACAAAACTATACGACAATCACGAGTTGTTTTGATACCTTCTAGCGGAAGCGTTGACCCAAAGCTGCTGTTTTCAGGTCGATTTTGGTGACCCAAGCGTACATCATGTGACCAACACTTCGTTTTACATTGCTTCCGTTCGCTTCAAATCAAAAGAAGATGCGCTGACACATGAAAAATAAGAGTGGTTCCAGTCGATGCAGCTAAACATACAACAGATTGCTACTGAACTCCAAAGCTTCACGACTGCCATTACACTGTAGTTGTGACGGTCGAAGAACATCCTGAATCCGACGTAAAAGATTCAAATTATAGTTTTTCTCGGAATGTGGCAAACGACGAGTAGTACGGTAGAGTTCTAGTGCAACAAAAAGTGCATCAAAAAACAAATCGGTGTTTACTATTATTATTCTCGCAGAAACTTCGCAACGGACACTAACCATTTCTCTATGATTCTCAAACAGGTGACACACAGCCTCCAATGGACTGAAGATCATCCTTTATGAATTCTGATTTATGTGATTTCGCTCTGGGAACACTTGTGATCTAAGCGTCCCTAATGAATAGATTTATTATTGGTGTGAACATCAGGGAAGTTGGAATTGTTTCGGTTGACAGACTGATAATGGGTCTTTGCTAACTCTATGAGTGAGTGAGGTGATTCTATTAAGTGGTCACCGCGACGTTGCTTCTTATTTTCGGAGGCCGGAACATTTGTTGCTTCCTTTCATTTATTTGAATAAGTAAGAAATTGTAATCTTCTTACACGACAACGTTTTTCCCAAACATTGTTGAGTACCAGGACAGTATTACACTTTCCAAAGAATTAGGTTTGAAGTCGACCGCCCATGCTCCTGATCTCAAATCTATAAAAATTGTTGAAGCTGATGAAATTGCCAAGTGTACTGAAATGTCAAGATGCACAGTTCAGCCGCTGATCCAGAGCAGGAATGAGAACGCCTGAATTCCATCTCAACACACTTTCCTTGGGAATGTGTCCAATATACTTCAAAATGCTAAAAACAACTAGATAAAGACTACGCATTCATGTTGCACAATTACGATGCATACCGTGATTTTACAGCTTCTATGAGAACTGTTAAGAAGTAAATTCATCTCACTGCGTTCAACTAAGATAGGTTCAAGCGACTGAAAACATGCCTGTTGTTACTATCAAGATTGACATGGCCGACGGAATGCTTTTTTCTCGTTTTAAACAAATGCAATGATATAAATTTAACATCACCCACAATTGATCGCAGCCCCCACATTCCCAGACTTTCCAGTCAACCCCTTTCGAACGGCAGAAGCACTAGACTCGAGTTTCGCTCTCATTAGAGCTCG
Organism: Paragonimus skrjabini miyazakii; assembly: GCA_014338405.1. Taxonomy (NCBI): domain Eukaryota; kingdom Metazoa; phylum Platyhelminthes; class Trematoda; order Plagiorchiida; family Troglotrematidae; genus Paragonimus; species Paragonimus skrjabini miyazakii. The sequence goes on from JTDE01000332.1 coordinate 100,312, forward strand.
TCAGTAGTGCATATCCTCGCCACTGCCGGAACTAGAATCACGGCCACGCTGTTCATGAGGCAACCATGTTGACCACTGCGCCATTGACCTCACACCAGGCACGACTGAATTATCGTACGTGAATGCTCAACCACTTTCGCTTGTGGGTAATGATCAGGTTGCTCGATCGCCTCGAGAGTAGACAGTAACAGTCCCGTTAACTTTACTCCATGACCCCTTGACTAGGATTTCTCTCCAAGCTGGTAAGTATATACACAACTGACGAACTTTAGCAAAAGCGAAATTCGAGTCTAATACTTCCTTTCTTAAGGGTCCAACTAGAAGGACACACGAAAATAGCGTCCAGCAATGCAGCAACATAATTTTTTATGGACCCATTTGCTTAGGTTCTTGCTTGAGTCGATTCACTTACCAATAAAATAGAGTTATAAACGGGCATTAAAAATATAGTTCCTGGAAGATTTGTCTTGTAGTCCAAGACCATGACTTCGACATTCGTGATTGTACAGAGAACGGATTGTCCAGCCAAACTCACACTGGCCCAACCAAACTTTAAACCGCTATTGGTTGTGATTGGTAAACAGGTCACGTGATCCTCTTAAGAGAACACGCAGCAACTGGATCGTGGACTTCACTCAGGTTCATTTGATCAGGACTTCTTAGTTACATTGATAACCTGGTCGCAAACGGCAATCGTGCCCACGATCATAAAATAATCGGTCAGGTCGATTGTTTGGTTGTAAACTCTATCCACAGTTGGTCTCAACCTACTCATTTAGTTGAGTTCATCAGTCTACACATGTCCAACCCAGAAGTCACTTTGATTAGAACTTGCTAGTAGAACAGTTTGCTGTCCACACTAGAAATCTTACTTTAGGAATCTGCTGTACGAGGGCAATGGCTTGGGTTAACTCTCACCTAAACACCTAACCATAGTGACCTGTGATGGATACTTAGAATGCCGAACGACCCGCATTAAAAACATTGACCGTTTGCTAACTGCAGCCAGTGATCCCACAATTAGGGCTTTTCCACTAAGATAAGCTCACAAAATACACTGTATGATAACTCCGTAGCCTGCAGTATCCATTCACAAGCACAATAAACAACAATGCTGCTTAGTAACTTAATTTGGATTAAAACCACCCGTCGTGTCAGTGATGAACCCATATGCTCTAAAAAGAGCAAAACCAAGGTCTAATAATTCCTTTTTGCAAGGGGTTGAAGGAAAAGTCTATCTACTTGCAAAAGACGCCTTCAAGAGGATTCCATTGTCTTACTTACGAGATTACAGGACTATTCAGTGATTTTCAAACCATTGTTATGAGCCAAGAGCGCGGATGACACAGGGGTTATTTACTCGAGAAAGTAACACATGGGTTAAGCGCTTAAACAGGATCACAAAAAAAAGCACTCATTTGCATACGTTACTCGGCCCAGACCGTCTCGGTTGTCAAAGACGCCAGACGTAGCAAGAACCATTTTGGGCGATGCTGCACTCCGGTGTTTCTTCCTGTACTTTTCCTGCGGCTGCTTCGATGTCAAAATGTATGCTCTGGTCCTACTACTGAGTAGTAATCATGTGAGTAGTATTTTACGATCGCTCATCCTCATTACACTCCTTCCCCCACAAAAATTGTTCCAGCTGCAGCAAAAAACGTTCAGGTTCTCTTCGTCCTCTCGACGATTTGCGTACCGGCCTCGGGGAATTCGACGCTCTCGGTGTGCATTCTCCTCTGCTCGGGGTGTCGTACCATTTATAAAACTGGCTTCCGTGTACTTGATGCAGGTTCCTCTCATTCTTAATCCGATACACTGGACCACGGCGGTCCACTACTACATACGGTCCTCTCCACTCCGCCAGGAACTTCCTAGATCCGGGTCCTGTTGCGCCTGGATTAAGCCTGTCTCTGTATGTAACCTTCGAACCAATTTCAAACACAGCATTTTGATCCGACGACTTTGACGTTGACTGCTCCTTAGAAACTTCTTGTGCGTTCGCTAAGTTTTGGTTGGCCACTCTCTAAGCTTCTGCTAAGTCACGTATGCTCATCTGTTGGTCTCCTCATAAAACAATCAGTTGATCGACTGGCAGACGTGGCACGCACCCGTACATTAGCTCGAACGGCGATTTCTTCGTTGTTCCTTGAGGTGAACAGCGGTGGGCTAACAGAATCAGTGGTAGTGTTTCCTCCCAGCTCCCTCCTTTCGCCGCCAACCATTCCTTGATTGTGCGATTGTTTCGTTCCGTCAATCCATTCGATTGAGGATGATACGGAGTTGTGCGAATGTTCCTGATTCCCAAACGCTCCAAGAAGTTCCGAAACTCCTCACTTTCGTAGCAGGGACCTTGATCAGTCAAAATGCTCCGCGGTATTCCATGATCTGCCACGACGTGTTCCATTACCGCCCTGCACACAGTGCTTGCACGCTGATCGGGTATAGCGGCCGCTTCGATCTATCTTGTGTAATGTTCCGTCATTACTATGATGTATTGATTACCGGATGTGGTTACTGGGAAGAGACCCGTCACGTCCAGAGACCATAATTCCCCAATCTTACTGGGTGGAATTAGTTGTATGGGATACTTACTACGGTATTTGGAGCTCTTCAGCAGCTGATATTGCTGGCATGCTCGCACATAAGTGTTGACATTCTTCTTCTTTCCAGACCAGTATGTCCTTTGCCTCAGCATTTTACAAGTTCGATGACATCCGGTATGAGCCAACTGATGACATTCCTTCACAATTGCCTCTCTCAACCCCGTCGGTATAACAAGCACGCTTATTCCATCCCGCAGTCAGCGCCTTGAAATTCCCGCACTATTCAACCACAATTCCGACCAGTGTGTTCTTAAGGATGTCACCTCCGGAATTTCCTCGTTACCTGGTTGTTATTCTCCCGATAGAAGTTGATCAGCCACGATTCGGATTGTCGGGTTCGTCCTCTGCGCTGCCTGCAACTTCCCGGGGTCATTCTCCAGTTCAATACTGTTGACTCCGTTTGCGTCCTTGTGAACCTCATCCATGTGCTGCGTTCGGAAAAACGGATCGGGAACATAGTTCTCTCTCCCAGCTACATGGCGAACTGTGAAGTCGTACTCCTGCAATCGCAATGCCCAACGAGCCAGTTTACCTCGAGGATCCTTCGCCGAATTAATCCACTCCAACGGCTTGTGATCTGTCTCCACATGGAAACGTCGGCCGAGCAAATAAGGCCTCCATTTTTCCAATGCCCACACGATCGCCAAACACTCCTTCTTTGTCGTTGAGTAATTTCGTTCAGCAGGAGTTAATACTCGACTGGCATATTCCACAATACCGCCTTCCTGTTTCAGTACAGCTCCGATACCCACATCGCTCGCATCCGTCGCAACAACGAAGCTCTGTCCAGTCACTGGCAACTTCAGGATCAACTGTCCCTCCTTCATCAATTGTTGGATCACGACGAACGCTTGATTGGCCTTATCTGTCCAGTGAAACTCGCAATCCACCTTCAGAATTTTGTACAACGGGTTGGCCAGTTCATTGAAGTTCTTGATGAAGCGACTATAAATCCCGACGGGACCGAGAAACTGTCACAACGTCCTCTTCAATGTTGGCACCGGAATGGCCTCGATCGTAAGCAGTTTCTCGGGAATTTGTTCAATCTTCTGCAGCACAGCTGAAACGTGTCCGGTATGATGCGTCTCATTCGCACTGCAGATGAAGATATCGTCTTTGTAGACAACAGTATTGTTCTCGTACCAGACCGTTCATGTCAAACTAGGGTGAGAGTAGTTCAAAAGTCTACAAAGCACACATTTTTGTAGCTCCTATGATTATGTTGTACAACCAGTTCTGGCTGACTTCTGTTAGACATAGTTTTCGAAGTCGAAACAGGTCAGCCACATATATAAAATGAACAAAACCAATTAAATACGTAAGTATCGTGCAGTTCATTGCAGTGGTCAATCAGGTGTTCAGTACCACTGAGAAGTTTCCACAAGCCTGTCCAAACAAACGTCTGATTGTGTTGCCAACGTCATTGGTTCCATAAAACCAAGTAAACATATTTACAAAGAACAGTATTATGAAGGGGAGAACTTTTGGCTTTTAACTGGTAGCGTACTGTTTGAGTAAAATCAAAACTATGCTTGTTTGCCCTAGCCACTCTAAGCAAGCAAAAGACTACTGTTTAAATAACCATCAGTTTTACTTAACATTGACTTGTCAGACCTGCTTACCTGGCCTTTCTGTTGTCTATCAGAACAACGACCACCTTGACAAGTTATGAGGTGTGTTACAGTTGGCATAAACACTGTAAACTCGTTTGCATTTTACTTTACTCTCCCTTACCTTAGGTTTTTATATATTTATTATATTCCGCAGTGCATCACCAAACGGCAAAACAGTGATTCATTAGACTCCAGCTAACGGCATCTCATGCAACCTCGGCTTGACGCGCTGTACCAAGCTATACTCTAGAATAAAACCTGTTTATAAATTACCCACTAATTAATTGTTTGTATGGTGGGTGTCCATACGGATGAGATAGATGGTATGCATCTGTCTGGCTGATAGGAACGACAAGTATGAAATCGGCCAATAGGAGGACGTGGTCTTCCCAAGCTTCTACATCATGTGAATTGTCGCTTACCATTCGATTCTGATTGGCTAAATAAAATACAGGACCACTATAAAGGTGCGGTTTGCTGTGTGCCACTTTCCAAAATTCGTCACAGCATTTTTCAAATGCTGCATGGTGAAATAACCATTCCCAAATGACTAGCTTGCCTGCTTGTAACAAGTGGATATTCACCTCAACCGGTCTTCTGGTGAAAGACTGGCTCCTACACCCCGCTAGGCCAGTGGATCTAACTTACTCGTGGAAACAGAGATTATTTCCCAGACAGCAATCGGAAACCTCGACCAGTCATGACCTGAGTGAAATAACGGAAAACTTTGACATGCTGCAAATTGTCTTGTACTTTCTGTTCCCGTTACTTCCTATTCTAACTCTACTCATGACTACAACAAATTTCATTCAGGAGTTGAAGCTACATACATGTCAGAATTACGGTTTTGTGCGGCCTCATACGGGGCGATTATCCTGTCAGTTTATGATTTACTTCTTGTTGACCGGAGTGGAAGCAACGTTGGTTTGGTTTTCTGTGTTGATGCGTTATGTTCCAATCAGTAAATCTAAATCAACATTTAATGAACACTCCTCGCGGACCCTCTGGCCGAAGAACAATAGCAACGATATTAATGCATTGCTAGCAGAACCGCAATTCATCATTGAACTCCCAGTTATATTGACCGCACAGTCCGCCCTGAGATTGACGCTCGTAATGTGCATAATCACCATGATAATTGATCGATTTCTCATATTAAATTCAATCGTCAACACTCAAACAAACAAAAAGCATATAATAAATTATTTGGAACGATTACATCCATCATTATCATTCTGCGAAGAAGACAACTTTTGCTCACCTGGTACAATCTGCAAGCATATCACAGAGCCACAGTGTCATAACGTAAGCTCGAATCCAGATTATTTTATTTCGCCAAACCATGTGGAGAACAGCTATTGTACAAAAAGTGATGGGAACCTTGTAACAAGTAGTTGTACTGCGAATAATGTTGGTCAGAATCATGTGAATACCAACGTAATCACCTTACTACCAAAACTACAATCCTCCAATTCAAGGATTCAATCACCTAACAAAATTTGTTCTCCCAAGTCCATATCAGCACGCTGTTCACGAATGCTTATCCTATGTACGACAATGAGTGCTTTATTTCTTATCATCTCCTTGGCACTACATCTACCTCAGTTGTGGTTTTTTCATTTCATCCGGTCAACAAATTCCCAATCCGAATTGACGTGGACATTGACCAACAAACCTCTAAGCGCTTTATATGAGTACAGTCTGGCTACAATAGGATATATCATTCCCGCATGTTTGTTGCTTGGAAGTGCAATCTTACTGGGCGCAAAAATGTGTCTCTATAAAAAACAAATAATCAATTTTGTTACCCAATACTATTCAAATCCACGAGATTCCATTTCTGTTGCTTTCCTTACTGAATATTGCGCACAAATTCTAAATCGGGATTCGTGCCTTGTCTTATTGTTAGGGCTGTACTGCATACTTTGTTGGTTGCCATATTCAACTGTTAACGTGCTTCAACGTTTCAACTGTTTGCTATATGTAACACATGTGAATGAATATATCAACGTAGAACATGCATTATGGCCAACTCAGACTGTGTGGTTATGGTCTGAACTTGTCCATCTACTTGGTGATTTTTCGGTACAATTAATGATCCATATGATTCGCCTGTGTGATTCATCAAGACAGGCGCTGTACCGGCAGAGGAATACTGCAGAATCAATTGTTAGTGATAGCGAGACATGTTCCGATGATTCCAAAATGCCCTCAGACGATGAGGTACGATCGGGCGATGCACGGTTGAGGCCACCTACTAGGCTGGATACGAATCGTGCGTTTCTGCATGCGCGCACCCCCTCGGAGGATGGACAGACCAGTCAAAATATTTCTCCACTTCCAACCTCACATACGATATCTGATGCGGTGAGACAAACAACACCTGGAACAAGACCATCGCTGTTTTCTTCTAGACGGACGAGGTCTTATCGTTCGAATCCATCACCCTATCCTTCTCCGCTTACAAACAGAATAGTGCAATTCATCCCTGGTGGTACACAACCAAACCCTTACACACGTCCTGTACAGTATAATCGTTATATTGAACCTAAAAGCTCCATGGTGTTGTTAACCTATTCTCCACGGGCTCGTCATCCTTACAGGGAGAAGCAACCGAAAATGGCCTACCAGTTACCCCCTAACACACCAAATTTGGACAAGCCATATCACTGGTCTATAACTAACCAGTCACCACCGCCTCTTCCGGAACCACCGGCACAGTTAACCGGGACGACTATGATGATTGGCGACTCTTCGATTTATTCCACTCCGCATGGCTCACCTATTGATTTTCGTCATACTAACCTGCGGACCCAAGTGGTGACGACGAATTACAGAACGCAGTCCAGCCCCATGGATTCAATTGAAAGCCAGAGAGGTTCGGGGTTAGTTGTGATCGGCGAACTCAGTCCTATGGATGGGCATACAACTCGACTAGATAATGACGCTCTTGTCACTTTAGCGTAAAATTGCAATATGTAAGAATGTAATAATATATGACTAATTTGATACATTTGTTGCGGCAGCAAAATTTTTTTAAACATATGTTGTAAGTTTGTACTCACCTTAAGATGTGATTGTCTATGGTCGTAAGTTTTGTTTACCTTTCGATGTAACGAATGAATATGCAGACTGGTTTGATTACCAGGAAATAATTGACAAAACTGCTCCGTACTACGGTATGAATTGTACAGACTTTTATCTATACGACAATGTTCTAGAAGAAACCGTATTTGTCTGGTTTGACGGTATTTTGACAGTGGCTTTGGAGTGATTTAGAATAGATACTGGTGACCTTTTCTGTGGGAATTCTTCATCCAACATTCAAACTTTTTGTTCACCCTAACAAATAATCTGCGAATAGTTGTACTGGCTTCATTTTGACGATAGAAAGCGTGATATGGTTCAGAATAAAAGAGAAATTTGATGGCTACTTTAATGGAATGCAATAAATACGCTCAAAAATACTGAACGACAACGAATGTTATATTGAAGAAACCGATAATGTGACAGAATTTTGGTAGGAAAAACAAAGACGGTATAACTTTGAACCCCCAGAACTGACTGAAAAACAAAACACGTCAGTGTCCACTTTCGTGATTACCTTACACGTACAACAGATTTAGTGAGGAAAATAAAACGTTCTGGAGAGAAAAAGTGATTTAAGTAGATAAATGAGAAATTCACTGATAACTTGTAACTCGTGAATAGTTCCATCAAATCGATGAAAAGCTGGGGATACTTACTTCATAAAATGTAGTCGAATCTAGGTTTCACGTTTGAAAATTAGCTCAGTAGGTGGACATGGCATATCTTCTTGAAAATATTCGTTTATCTTCGTTCTGCACATAAAATATTTTGAAACATAAGCGAAGTTATGGTTATTCATTCGGATTAAAAGTGATTTCGGTTTTGCACTTAATGCGTTGATATCGGTGAATAAACCACATACTAGGGTTTTTATCATTACATGGCTTTAGATGTAACTGAATTTCATGACCTGTCAAGAATTATATCGTAGAGGAAACATGGTACACTTACGTCCTAATCGGTGGTATTTTGTTTGTAATGTGTACCAGTCAGTTAAAGCAAACAGACGCATTTATAGTTTTAACTCCAGCTTCATTCATGTTTGACCGCGGATAGACTTTTTAGCCAGCATTTTTCGAAAAGAGCACGCAATTGATATTGAGACGATCTAGAGAGCGTGGTCACGGTTTTCCTCCAGGCTGTGGTGAGAATATTTGCTACTGATGAGTCCAACAAGAATGAAACTCCAGCAAGGTGGTTCTTTTCGAAAGAAGTTGGGTGGAGAGTCCATTTGAATATGAAGGCTGTGATCAGTTATGATTATTACTCAACTGGAAATTAACTAGACCCATGACTACTTATCAACATCCATGGTTTCAGCATTTTTGATCGGGGTAAGTCGGAAATTCGTCATTTTCTATCAGACCTCTGTCCATCCCAACTAATGTGCGTCTTTAGATGTTGCGTTATCTCTCGAGGGACTAAATATTTTCATGTGGGCTTACATTAGGACACCTAATTAGTTCGAGAATCTAATTGGGTTTTACTAATATAGGGCGATCCTGCCACAGAAACAAACCCATCAGTAACAGACATTCCCTTCCAAAAGACACCTATGAAGTATCCCCTTTGAAGAAACAGTTTACTAAAACCATACAGAAAACACTTTGAAGGCTAAAAGTAGAGTCATTATTCATGCTGAAAGAGAAAACACAGAGGTTACTTAGACTTTAATAAATGTAGTTCTGTTCACGACCACAACTCAAACACTTTTCTGTTAGCCTGGACTTTGACCTATATCATACTGGGCAACCGACTGTGAGGCTTACTTAGAGATAATGTTCTTCTCTGTACTAAACCAGGCCAACATCTACCAAATCATTGACAGACTGTGGGAACGATGTTTTTATACCTTCTTTCAAGTGCGAGCCCTCAGGAGATAGTAGAGATTTGGTTCTGGATTTAAAAATTTGAAGTTGTTGACTCAAGTAGAGCAGTGGTAAAATTAACTAAAGGCCATTTCCCTAGAGAATAAAACTAGTATGGACTATTTTTGGATGACTCCCGAAGAGAGTAACAAGATGAATAACACGCATAACACACACACACAAAAAAAGCTGTAAGCTGGAATCACTTAAATGTACACTTTCTTTTACAATGTTTATCAAGCTGCAAAGTTCAAACAACACTTTTGCTAAAATTCTAGCGTTAACCCTTATCACACGACTATGTGGATGCCACATAGCTTTGATCTTTTGGTAGTTTCTGAATTATCCGTAACGTTTCTAGCTGACGCGTGATTTTCCAGGAAGAATTGGATGGAAACATAAGATAATATTAACTGACCTCTAAAATTCATTTCTTAGGGTGGTCCCACTTCAGCCTAACAGTCGTCTGCGTCACCAGTTACACCCTCGAGTTCCACGTCATTTGACATCTTCCCAAAGTTACCACTCAAAAAGTCAGGACAAACGACGATGTTGACCAATCTGTCATTACGTACTTGTCGATTGTTAGGTCTCCTAGCCCCCCAGACAAGTAATTGGCATTATCAGTCACGCAGCCACAATTTGGCTCAATGGAGTATCAAAACTGGAGCCGATTAACCACTCGGTAACCTTCTGCGACGTTGTTAAAAGCTTTAACTCCAGCCGTTGTTCGTATGAAAGTTTCCCTTTGTACATTCACGCGAAAACTCCAATGTTCTACCTGAAAAAAAATCTCATTCAAAGTAATTTTTGTTTAGCTTCAAGAAACCAACAGTATGCTTATTTGCAGAATTACCGAAGAGTTTCATGTTGACTCTGAACGATATTGAACTCGATCTTCCCCGTCCCAGTCCTCTTTAGTATATTGCACATTTGCTAGTCGTCCAGTGTCATCCGCCGATGATGTACATATAGTTGATTGGATGTTTTATCTGATCACTAGCAACCGGCGCTCTCATTTGAACTCGCTTGATTCGAGCTATCATCGTTGGTAAGGCAGTCTTTTGACCGATTTACAGAAGAACGTTAATGATCAAAGCTCATTTTGGTTGTTTATTCCGGATAGTAATCGCTAACTGAGTGTGAGTATAAACCGAACAGTGTATGTTAGATCAGGGCCTCACCATTTCGAAAACTTAATTTGACAATTCGCATAGCATGCGAACCTACTGAGACAGTATAAGTTGAGGCGTTTCATCGATTCCTATCTCTATCTACCGGCACAAAATTCGAAATTTATACTTCAGTGTTGTGGCAGTTATGCATACTTCCATTTGAATATCGCTCTTATTCTGTCATGCTGTTCCCATTCAGCCTGACTCCTGGCCACTGTGCCTCGAAAAGAAGCACTGTTCCCGAGTTTAATTTAGTAGTGCATATCCTTGTCACTGCCTGGAGTATAAACCCAGCCACGTTTACGTAAGACATCCTTGTTTACGACTAAGCCGTTGATCTCACAGTGGGCATGACCGGATTACCACATATGAACGTTGAACTACTTTTGTTCCTGAGTAGTGGTCAGGTTACCCGATCGTCTGCACAAGAAACAAGGTTAATGCCTGCTAATTCCGATCTATAACGTTGTGGTTGGGACTTTATAGAATTGGGTTACTTTCAAGCCAGACACTACCTGTAGTCGTTCGTAGCTTCTGCAATCAGGTGGATACTCCAGTATGTCTCTTTCAAAAAGAAACACTGAACTAAGGTTTTGTCTATATTACAGCTCGCTAATATCGCATATCCTCGTCATAACCGGGAGTTAAACCTGTCTTTTCGGAAGTAATTGGCCAGGAGGCCCGTTCTAATGCATGAACTATAATCAAGTATGATCGGTGTGCACTTTCAAAGTAACTAGACCTCCGATTTCTCATCGGTAAGGTGTGAGTGCATCAGAAATAAATCAGTTGAATTTGCTGGCAAACAGGGTCCCATGTATTCTTGATTGATTACAAATTAGAGGAACGCAGTTACCATTCGCATTTCGTCTGGGATCTATGGTATGTTTCTTTTGAGGCATGCGTTGGACAGCAGCGATGTCAGAACGTTGAAACTCCTGAATTTTCTCTATGCCGATAAATACAAAATATATATTCTTTTTAGACATGGTTTCGTTTCCGATGCAGTGTCAATTCGTCTTTACATGGAATAATATAACATTGTACACGGACAAACCTATTGCGCATTTTTAATGCAATTTTGTAGGCTTTGTTTTCCCACTTCAGTAACCGTAAACATCACTTGGAGTATCTGTGTAAAAAACATATCATATAATGTCACAATTCCCTATTTACCTGTCCCAGTTACTTTGTATTCGATTGGACAGAAGCACCCAAGATAAAGCTGCATCTATCATTTGTTCCGGCATATATGCTAGGTTCCGTTGGCGTGTGAGTATTTAGTGGACATAGTTTACACTACGCCCTGTAGTGCAGTTTTCGGAAATATATAATGCATGAAAAAGGTCTATTTTCCCCATGTGAATAATTGGTCGAACCATTCAGAAACAACCTTGTTTGGTATCAGCTGCTGTCACACGCAAAAGATGTTTGGCTGTCATGCCAAAATGAAACCAAACATGTAGACTTTTCGTCCAAGTCTGGATGTCAGATTTTGTACTCGAGGAAACAAAGTTGAGAGTTACTGTGGTTTGTTTGAGAGACCCACAAGAATTAAAACCAAGGTAATTCGACTATGTGATGCTTCTTAAGATCACTGAGTCCTAGACAGACCACTTCCACGGGTTACCGTTTTGGTCTTTATTTCGCTTAGAACTATTATGACAGTTTTATTTTTCTAGATCTGCAGCCATAATTACATGATACGTCGACTTTACCATTATTACATCGTTCTGCCACGCAAAATGTCACGTGTCTTGTGTTATATTCCAAATCACGAATGGCTGAGATAGTGCAGATATCACGTGATCTAGTGAACTGTCTGTAATATATGGGTGTTTCAAAATTGAACACCACCCACACTCGATCGCGGCCTCTGCATTCAGACAAGCCATTTGGCTAGCCCACTTCGAAAGGAAGCACTAGACTCGAGTTTCGCTCTTATTAGAGCTCATCAGTAGTGCATATCAGAGTTTACACTCTGACCCTCGTGCTTGTGAGACTAGCGTGTTAACCACAACGCCAGCAACCTCACAATAGTCATAACCGAATAATCAAATCCAAACGCTCAACCACAACCTTGTATGAATAGTGTTCAGCTTGCCCGATCATTTCTAAAGGAGAATGAACAGAATCACTCCGTTCTATTCAATCGATAACCCCGTGATCAGGACTTCTCAGTTAGGTTGAAGTTACTGTCTTCATTGAACCAACTGAGCATGGTTTGAATCGGTAGTGAAGGTTCGGTCATGCCTATTGTGAGGTTGCTGGCGTTGTGGTTAACACGCTAGTCTCACAAGCACGAGGGTCAGAGTGTAAACTCTGATCCGGAAAAGGATATGCACTACTGATGAGCTCTAATAAGAGCGAAACTCGAATCTAGTACTTCCTTTCGAAGTGGGCTAGCCAAAGGGCTTATCTAAATTCGAAGGCCACGATCGAGTGTGGCTGGTGTTCAATTTTGAAATAACCTAAATCCCTGAACCTTTGCTACTAATATATGGGTGTATTTAGTTTTGTGACACCACCTGTTTAATCTACTATAGTCCGTAATACTTACCCAAAGTTATTGTTAGTGTCGTTGGAATAACAGTCATGCACATTTGCACACATGCTGTTACAGTAGTATAAAGTGGAACTTAAAAGATCAAAAATTGGGAACATTACGTGCATTCAGTCTGATGCACAGGACAAAGGTATTATGTACAAAACGTTGGAAGTTGCAGCTCCATTTCTCAAACTGCGTTTCATGGTTTTCAGGAGAGCTGTAGATGAAACGTCGGGAGAAATGTACACCAGTTTGGTGTCATCAAGAGAGATGTTAAATTCTGTACAGAGGAGAGACACGAATATAAAACACTGAGGCGAAAGTGATGCGGTTTCGAGATAAGCAGTTAAGCGGAGGCGGTGCTCATTCCACGACATAAACGAGCTATTGCAAGAGTGGTTCCTTAAAGTGAATGAAAGAAAGATGACAATGCTCCAACGAATGAACCTATTAGGTTAGAGATGAGAAAACGATATGCAGAGAAGTCTCGTCGGTTTGTATTAGTAACAACGCGAACCTTCTAGAAGCAGCATATAAATTGCAAACTCAACTGTTTAGCGTCCAAAGAAACTGTACAAAAGGTCATTGCAAAAAGTCTGCAAATAACAAAATAAGTTCATTCCAGATTTTATGTTCCCAGTGAACTGAGTTACTCTTTCCAGGGTAAACCCCACTCAGGAGAGCACTTTCGGTTTATACGACACCGGTCCACGATAATACAGTCTGGAATTAATTTAAGCTAACGTTATTTCAATGACACACCCTAATCCACTGCCTGGGACTTGATCCATTCGTGTGAAAACAAAAGATGGGATACTAGCACTGCTTCCTCCCTTTGCTTTATTCTGGAGGAACTGCTTGCAACACTTTGTATCTGATTTTGTGCGGCAGTTGCTACACGTCTAAGTTGTCTCCACTTTATCGCAAAAAACAAAAAGGTGACGCTTATTGACAGTGAGCCACCTTATGCCATCATCATCATAGACAGCAACACATCAGCGGTTCACATTGATGCCATTTTTGCAGCTGAGCGCTGAGCATAAGCTATTTTTAGCCAGCACTAGTTTTAGGCATCGTGCACGTCATTGCTGTATTTGGAGCCCGCCTGCTCCGAATCAGGCCTGGTCTCAGATAAACCACATGGCTGTGGCGTGGTTCCATTTAAGACTGTCGTTCTTATTGGAGCACATACTTGGACTCAGATCATGCATTAGTATGTTGTCGTTTTGTTCTTACTTTTGCTGGACAATGACCCCACCGACAACAACGACTGGCAGCTGAGAAACTGGCTTTACCATCCGTAAAGCATAAGTACCAAACTAGCTTAGAAAGCTGTCTTTGTGGTATTCACTCCGAAGATCCTAATAGCTGCTGGACACAAATCTCACAAGCAATTCAGAAAGCAGGTACTATAGCATGCGACACAGGGGCACATAAGTTTGACAAACATTGGATTTCAGAGGAATCTCTGGAGTTGTTAGAAGCCAGACGGAAGATTCCTCCTGGTAGTTCACATAAGTCTAGAAGAGATATCTGTTGGAAGCTGAAACGTAGTCTAAAGGCTGATCATGAGGTTTGTTTATTGGAAAACGTTAAGGAAATGGAGATCGTTTTACTGTCAGTAAAGCTATCAGCGAGGTAGATGGCACACTAATTTATAATAAGTCCAGAAGGTTGGAACCCTGGGCGGAACACTTTGAGGGTCAATTTAGCTGGCCTCCTGCTTCTACCTTGCTGCCTCCACAAACTTCTGATGTAATGCCCTGGTTGGTAGATTTAGAACCACCCACTGAGACTGAGGTTCGCAATTGCATCTCAGCTCTCAACCGTAATAAGGCTGCTGGTTCAGATAATCTAGTGCCGGCACGTTTTAATAAAGGTGGAGAGGTGTTAATTGAGGCCTTGACTCAGCTGTCTCAACTTGTGTGGATGACGGAAACAATCCCTTCGTGCTGCGGTCACGCGATGATAGTTCCCATATTTAAAAAAGGAGCCCGGGGCTCTTGTGAAAACCATATGGAAATTAGTTTGACCGCAGTCATTTCTAGAGTTCCGGCATCCATTATACTTCGTCGACTCACTGCAGTTCAGGTGTTAAACATTAGAGAAAAACAGGCAGGGTTTCGTCGTGGCAGGGGATGTATACATCATATTTTTGCCCTTCGTCAAATTTTGGAGCAGCGTCATGTGTACCTCCGGCCAACAGTTGCCGTATTTCTCGACTATAAATGTGCATTCAAATCTTAGAGTCGCTTAAACGCAGGGGTGTACCGACCAAGTGTGTGAACATACTGTCGGCGCTTTACTCCCATACTTCGGCTCAGGTTAGGGTTTACGGTGAGCTGTCTGACAGCTTCAGGACCAGAAACGGCGTTCGTCAAGGCTGTCCCCTTTCACCATTTTTGTTCAATTTCGTCATGGACGAAATAATGGAGGACTGTTTGCGTCACTCAAATTATGCCGGTGTTGACCTCCTACCTGGTGGAAGGCTGACTGATCTTGATTATGCTGACGAGAAGGTGTTGCTGTTTGACAACTTTCGGGCGGTGCAAGCAACGCTAAATGCAATTCCACGTTCTGCTAAGTACTTCGAAATGCGCTTTGCAGCCTCGAAATGCAAAGTGCTTCTGAAAGATTGCTGTGATTGCGTAGGTTTACTGTTAGATAATGAAGTCATGGAAGTTGTTGACTGGTTTGTATATCTGGGAAGCTGCATCAGCGTCGGCGGCGGAGGTGTGGAGAATGAAATAGAGGCGCGTATTTCTAAGGCTATAGTGGTGTTTACTAATCTGAGGCACTTATGGCGACAAAAAGGTATCTCTCTGAAGCTTAAGGGTCGCGTATATCAGACGGAAGTGAGGGCTGTATTACTATACGGCAGCGAAACATGGCCGATCAGAGTAGAGGACGTGAACCG
>JTDE01000332.1:123417-162786 GCA_014338405.1 Paragonimus skrjabini miyazakii
ATTAGAGCTCGTCAGTAGTGCATATCATCGCCACTGCCGGGACTTGAACCACGGACATTCAGTTCATGAGGCAACCATGTTTATCACTGCGCCATTGACCTCACGTTAGGCACGACCGAATTATCATATGTGAACACTCAACCCCTCTCGCTTGTGAGTCTATGGAAATGCGACAGCTGTGATCAATTGTGGGTGATGTTCAATCTATATGAATAATAAATTACTTTATCCCCTCCGAGTGGGCGAATGTTTCGTCAGTGTGAATGTTAATGTGTAGCTACTTGTGAGTGCCTGCTAGACAGTTTTTATACTGGGTCTGTGTTGCCTAAATTACCTTAACTATTCTTGTTCAATTTTTGTTCAACGGTAGATTATGACCCTGGAATAGTTGTGATGGATTCTACTTTCCAGTAAGTAAATGAGTTTAACTGAGGACCTAGTTAAATGTGTTTTCATACAACAAACAAGGATCATCAGTTCATTGTCGAGTTTCGTTTGGAAGTCTGAATGCAAAATCATATATCAAATGTGAATTACATTATGTTTGCAACGGTTATAATCCAGAATTGTAGTTCATGCCAAAAAACTATTGGTGATATCGTGCAGAACCAGACAAATCAGTCATGCGAGTTAATAGATTGGTGCATGCAGTTGTACTTCTATTGGGATTCAACGAGGCGATGTGTACGACGTGTGGTCTTGAGACCGGTCAAACAACTGTTAAAGCAATGCATACATTCTCCCAAACCTTGTGACCTCGTTGTATAGCCAAGGTTGCCTGGATATGGGGTTATTTGCCCCAAGTGGTTGCCACTAAATGAAAGTGGTAGTTATCAGCTATTTATGGACAGAACAACGAAAAATTCCACGGAAACGGTAGAATTTGATTTCGATTATCTTTACAGAATGAGTCCAGATGTAAACGAAGCCAGTAGTGCTGTGCTGGTTTCTAATTGCGACCGCAGTGGCTATTGACAGCGCAAACTGGTCAGGGAAATGGATTGTTTACAAGTGTCTATGGTTTGTTCATACTCACTTTCACAGGCAACTGTAGTGTCATGATGCATAAAACATTTAAGCTGCAAATATTAACTATAAACTTTTGAAGAAAAGGTTTTGAATTAGGATAAAAAACGGGAAGAATTAAGACAATCGATTTGGTTCTTCATTTGAAGATAAACAGAATCTTCAGGTAGATAATAGGAATCATTTATCCCTTCATATTTGGCGAATAAATCCACTCTGTATGATTATAATGATCTATTCAAAAAACCTGAATGTGAAAGTAGACATGAACATCGTTTGTTAGTCCGCCTTGAGGAAATCCACTTTGACTACATTTGCTTGTAACTACCAGTTATGTGTTGCAAAATGTTGGCCATAGCCACAAAATTTAATTCACAGTCAGTTTAGGTGAAAATCTTTTCAAACTGTTACGCGGCTGATCATAATATATGTGAAAATCGCGTTACTGTCGTTTGCGTGCATATGATTCCTCATGAAACTGTTACGGAAATTTTGGTATTCCAGCTCTCATGTAGAAGACCTTAAAATGAATATAAAAACGACTGAGCGCAGACTAATAAATATGCTATTCGAAACATTGAGTCTAGTTGTCACTTCAACCGGATGGTTGAACAGCACAAGCTAAAATATGAAATCATCACACACACTCAACGGTTATAACCATACAAGCAAAATAGATGGTAAAAGAACATTTTTCAGTTCCATTGTGTAACGTATATACTTATCTAGATCGTGAGAGTTACTCAGAACTCACGGTAAACAACAGTAAACGGCTACTAGTTTGAATCGTGTAAAGCTGACTACTGGTGGTTGGTTGGTAGTGCCTCACAATACACACAAATCGTTACAATAGCTGTACCCAACTCTATCGGCTGCGACTACACTGGTAGACAAAGAATTAACCAAACAGACTCGCTTGGTTCTTCAAGGTTTTAGATGAGCAGTTGTACACCCCAGTACCAAAACTACACACTAAACTGTAAACTGCATAGGATATGCAATGTAGATGTTACAGTGCACAGCATTCAAGTTAAATGGCTAGTGAATCTAATTTTCCCCCATTCAACATTCCGCAGGTAAGGTTCACTCTGTTTGACCTGGTTAAGCAGGCGAATATTTCAAACGACAATGTCGCAGACCGTCCTCGTACTATCGATGCTGAGTCATGTGTTGGAATTTTGGTTCAAAATTTCAAGAACTTAACTTGCGGATTATCATTTAAAATTGGCCAATAAATGCTCTACGGTAGATAACGTCTATTCAGATGGTAAGCTACTTTCTAGTGATACCAGTTACTACACGCGCATCATCTTAAATGTGTTTCATGCGATTGGAGGTCGTGTGGTTAACAGCTTGCATTGTAGACCGAAAAATCCCAATCATAAGCACTTTTGTCAGCAGTTAGCATTTTCTTACCGTTCTGCTGATCTGTGGTTGAAACTCCGTTTTTAAGTTTCAGATTGTGGTCGTTTGGTTTAGTTTCATCACGTTTAGCTGACGGCCAGCTCGTCTATCATTACTGGACTAGTTTTCTGACCATGTTGACTGTTTCTATGTCCGATCAATTACTGTCCGCACTGGACAAAACCCGTGAGGCTCGTGGAGTACGTGTGCGATTTGGCTTTTAAAGTCTGTATTCTATGAAGATACGAGTGCGATGTATCCAGCCAGTTGGCTCACAAACGTAGTGCTTGAGTGGTGCTATTACTTGTGTACACTTGGTATTCAAAGGTGTCTAAAAGTAAGGAGAAATAGCCCACCTTATTAACTACCAGAAATATATGATGGCAACAAGCTTCGGTCTGTGGCTAATGGCCAAACAATGGTCAGAATTACAACATTAACTATTGTTTACTTAATCATCGTCTATGTTGGAGTCTGACAGTAATATGTATCCATGATGTGACAGTGACTTATCTTCCAGGTCATATGGTTGTCCACTTGTTTGTCATTGATTTCACTTCAGATATACCCAAATTAGTACATCTAGACGTTCAGTCCTAATAGCTTCTGACTGACGAGCATGCTGGCGGATCTGCAGAGAGATAGTTTTCTATCAAGATAAACTCGCCTACCACAGCGAACCATTGAAATGAATGGAATCTTTGAGTACTAATTGGCAACCCTATGGGCCAGTGTGAATTTTACTTGTTATATTCTGTTATTACTAATGAGTAGTTTGGCAGATTTATGACTTTAGATGAAACCCAGTTGTGAAAAGTCATAGCTTCAGCTGGATTCGAACCAGCGACAGAAACACCATTCTCAAACGCGGCAAGCGCTATACCAGTTGAGCTACGAAGTCATGCCAAGAGCTCGGAAATTTCACATTTGGAATCGGTTACTCACCCGTTCCACTGTCCCATATGTAACCCACCAAATGGTCCAGGGGATCGACTGCCCCGGTTGGATTTCTCGAACAGTTCACGCTAGAATCCACCAACGCCACTGTTGAGCATAGAAATTCAGCCGAAGCCCTGACTTTTTATAACTGGGTCTCATCTAATATTCTGTTATGTATTTTTAATCATCCAGTGGTTTAGCTGTAAGGGCAGATGACTAGACATAGTCAAGTTATATTCGATGTTGGCCCGCCGGTCAGCGTTCCGCGATGTCCAAAACTGTCTTTCATTAAACTGCTTGGATAAGGATGTTAACTAAAAAATTCGAACTTGCCAACCAACCTATTACACATGAAATTTATTGTTCAGTGAACTACGGCCTTTAATAGCATAGGTGATGTACAGCCAGTAAGCTCAGCGTCTAAACTTGGCTTTATTCCACGGGCTTGATAGACGCGCATGTCAGTTCGAATTTAACCGGTACAGCATTATTGTTTGATGCGTAAAGTGTTCGAAAAGTTATCTCCAGATTGAATTGAGGTCAGCGTACCATCATATATCCACCGGCCAGTGGCGCTAGTTCGCTAGGTATGTCGCTTGCTGCTGGCTGAGTAGACTGTTTGACTGGTCGAAACTGGCCTAATTGCTGCTCCATTCCGCCTATGGAAGTGCTCAAGCTTTTCCATGAAAGACCAATGGATCAAGTAGAATATAACGTTCAGTTATTGCGGTTATTTTGGCGGTTCTGCTGAGAATGTAGTGAAGATCAAAATGACTTAGCGGACTGCGCAAATAGTATGTCCCATACTTGCGTGTGGCGAGATTTTGTAGCAGTGATATGAGCCAGTATAAGCAATTGATTGGGGCTGCAGTTCTTTCGAAGTTCTGCAACTGGGTTTCATCAAAATTTTGTTACCGGCAAGTAGTTTGACAGATTTGATAATTGCGGGAAGTCTGGGTTTGGTATGGGCTTGAACCTGCGACAGACACAACGTACACAGAAATCTCAGGCGGTCCAGTGGCTGAGTCATAAAAACACGTCGGGAGTTCATGAGTCTCATATTTGGGTTCAGTTTTTCAGTGGACGCGCAGTTACATGAAATCCACCAAATAATCTAGAGAGTTAACTTCCCAAGCAGGATTTCTCATACAGTCTACGCTCAAATCCATCAACACCACTGCTTACCAATGAACTTATATTACTGGTTGGTAGCGTAACAGGTTTGATAAACTAGGAGACAGCCAGTTACAAAGTACCTGGGCTTCAGTTGGATTTGAACTAAGGACAAATGCAACATGCTCAGAACGGAGCAAGTACCCTATTCTCTGAGCTACAAAGTCAGGTGTCCGGAGCTCGGAATTTTCAGATTTGGACTCAACTGCTTTCCTAATATCTTTTTAACTGAAAAATGAGATACAGCTATGCATTGACGACCTTCTGATACTCGGTTTTCGATTTTGTATACCGCTTTACTGGATTCCGAAAACCTCGACGGTAACAGCAGCTATCCACCGTCTATCACTATTTTTATGTCATCTAACGAACTAGTCTTTCAAACCCATCAACATATCCTCCTAATGATAATGATACCATTTGTTTACCGTCTGTATGCAAGCAGCTAAATCTTTCTGCAGTTTATTTATCAGTACCTTAGATCTCCGCACTTTGGTGTGCACAAGTAAACATTATCACTATCAAACAGCTGCACACTTCACCGATCATCTCAGAAAAGTCGCGTGATTGAGCCATCATCAAGCACGTCCGCCTGAAGTGCTGGTGGTCTATCCGCATCAGATTTCACTCATAGTGATGAGCATCTGCATACTTGGACCTGTTGGTCCACCTGATGTCGAAAGTTCGTGCGCATGCATCACGTTTGAATTCATCCAAGACAGAAACGGAGAAAAAGGATAAACTGAGCTAGTGACCATTTATCAACTGCAACAAAACTTCACTGATTTGACTTGGCTTGACCAGTTTGTTTCTAAGGCAATCAGCTGCAACTTACACAGTATTGAAATAGGAAACTCCACAGTCAATTTTTTAAATGAACCGTACTGGATTTAAATTTAAAACGAAGTCATCCGTGAGGTCTAAGTAGTTCGTGTAAAAATTATCCTTTTCGATGAATTTTCCTCTCGTCTATCACGCTTCTAGTCTGGCATTCGCCGTGGAGACCAGCATCACTAATTCCTCGCTTCCGGACTTTGATTGTATCTGACTAACTGTCCGTACTGATTCAACAAATGTTGGAGTGATAAAATATTACTTAAATTAACATTTCCATTATTTCAAAGGGTTGAAGCTAGTTTCGTCTACTGCGTGAAAGTTCTTGATAAATTATACAGGGTGAAATTATATAAACTAACGTAGTTAATAACGTTTGTCGTCCAAACACTTCCACGCTTACAAACAATTGCAAGAAACACGAGACATGGCTGTCCATCAACCAGACGAAGGTTACAGTTATCAACAACATGACGACTATTCCCGCGGACTTACAAAAATTTAATACAAAAAACGAAGCTATCAAAAATATTTGGGTAAATACAAGTGTCGACGAGGCTTCACACTCCCGTCCTGTATGGGTACACCGCAGAACTCCAATACAGACAAATTAATCAAATCAAAACCCCGAAACTACAGTTGAGAAGTGCTCCGAAGATAGGGCAGCGTGCTGCCCTAGTGGGGACAATCCAGTATATGAGCAGCTCAGCTCATCACTAGCTCATCAGATGGTTTATAAACATCCTCCGTCCAGTCTACCAGGCGGTTGCCTCGTATTAAGCACGAGATATTTTCCAGCTGCCACAAGCTTTAAAAAATCTGGTGATTTTCCATAAACCGTATTCTGTAGATGTTGCCTCTGCATTTACAAGTGTTCCACTTTGAGAAATAGTAAATTTTGATGGTTTTATTTTCCGTCTCAAGTTAATGGTGAGAATCCCTGTTGGTTGCTTCGAAGAACTTACAATCTGGTTCACAGATAATGTCCGTTTTAGTTCCAGAGGGTTATCTTACGAGTAGTCTGCTGGGTCCTACGTTAGCAAACAAATTTTCGAAGATAATTAGACTGTAATCTCTGAAAATCCAGCTGATATCAGTTTTCACATGAGGTTTTTAAATGATATTTTAATTTTTATCACTACTATTCATTTGTTTTCAGCTTTGAGCATGTTAATTTTTGTTCATTCTAACCTCTCTGTTCCTCACAGGAAAGAATCAAATGACAGTTGGAATCTTTTAGATATTTCGTTTACTAGATCATAGGATTGCTTATTACAACGATCGACACATCGCAAGGACACTTGAAGTATTCAATATTGCAGTGGATCTAAAGGCCAGGTACGGTAATTCAAAAGGTTTAGGAGAACGCACAAAATAGTGGACAGAAATGGGTTGAAATTACTCACAGTATTTCTGGAGGTTGTACAGGTTTACATTTCCATCGCAGTATACACGGACATTTTTGATGGATCTAATCAGTCTTGCCACTGTAATGGGATTTCAAATTCATGATGGAGATTATCGCCGGGAAATATGATTCCGGAAACTGGCTAGAATAGATAGCAGCCTCTGTTAGCCTACAGTCCTAAAAAACAGAGAACGCGTGAGCATAGAAAGAACGAACGACTACTGACCTCTGAGGAAAAGTACTTCGTGGTTTACATGCTTATTTGCAATCAATGCGTTAAAAGAAACTGACCAGTAGTGTTGTCTATAGCTTCGGTTAATAGCATGTGTTCCGATTTTCGCCGGATTTAGCAGTTAAAACGTAAACTTTTCCTCGCCATGCAAAGTGACATTATCAGTGAGATTTGAGAGCTTATTCCCCACAAAACTAAAACTGATACTTTTATTGATGGTGTCGCCTAGACTAGTTCATGTGTCAGCTTAGGCCAACAGCCAACCACCTAGAAAATTACTAGCTCGATCACAGTGTAATCAAGAACGTAGTCTTTATCAAACTGCAAAATATAACTGTACAGAATGTTCGTTGATGAACATATATGCTGCGACAGTGAAAGTCAGCTGTTGGCTAAATTGAACATTCAGAATGCGATATTGTGTATATCAATTACTACATCAGCCTTGGTTATAATACGCGCTAAAGATAAACGAGTGTCATAAGTCATGAATTTAAAAAGGGAACCGTGTGGATCGGATAGTTAAGCATACTTGGAATTGATTCGAACAAATTCGTCAACGGTACGACAGCTGGCTGGCTAGCCTCTACTGATCGAGTCTTGTGATTACTCTGTATTGACCACTTGTTTGACGTAGCGTATCTGTAGAGTTTAAGTTTGATAACTTACAAACTGAGTCATACAACACTGAATGAAGCCAACAGTTTCTGAAGAAATCTCAATTTATAAAATTTTCAAATAATAACTTTTACATATAAAGCCCAGAATTAGTCAAAATACATTCGATTTGGTAGAACTTTGTTGATACTGTTGAATGATCGATGTATGTGAAATTGATTACTATTGCCAGTAAAATAACGCAAAATTGCATTCGTGACTGGGATTCCTTTACTTGTCTCGACTCATGCAACATGACGCTGTCTAATTCCTCTGGAGAGGTGCTACGTCGTAAGATCCACATGACCTACCAGAGGTACAACTGCAACGATTCAATAAAAGGTGGCGGGATACTCGTCTGTCACAGAATGTTCTAAATTAAATGATTACCCTTCTAATTCTTGTGAAGTTTTTAATAAGTTACATATTATTCGTTGGAACGCTTTTCATATCCTTTCAAATGTTTTAAATAAGTTGCATTCCCTGCTTAGATATTTTAAAGTCAGCACTGATAAAAATGTTTTGATGACCTCTTGCCAATAATTAGTGTTGGGAATGAAGTGTGGTAATGATGCAATTTATCAGCTATTTAAAATATTTATGTCAGTTCGAATAACGCAGTAAATGACTTTCGATAAATGTAGAAATAAAACCATGAAGAACAATTGTAAGTGGGAAAACAAGGTTAGCAATTGAACTTAAAAAAGAAGCCTCTCAATAAATAATGAACCATTTTATGATGACACTCAAGAGAATCTCATGTTTGTTGTTAGGATTGTTGTATAACAGGCAACTGAATTTGTGAGCAGTTCTCAACGCCAGCAAGATGCTGGACCAGAAGCGACTACTGAAACAGTGTACACACTATGGGGGACGTGTCACCAAAGCGAACGACAGTGTACTGCTGCCCAATATTTGTGGATACGCATCAGCTATGCAAATAAGTGTACGTTTTCGTTGTCCTATGTTTTAACATAACCTGTACGGGATTCTATGCAATAAACAAATTCGCAGGCCAAGCTTCCTTTACGGTCACAACAGAACAAACCGCCCGAATGACTATGTTAACGTGACGTTAGTTGTCTTAGAGTGTGATCAACACTTCTACGTAAATTCTTAGATTGGCTTCCTGTGAGCCTACACTCAAATCGGAACGGCTAGCGAAACGATTAAATCTCCTGTCCTCGAGACTGAAACCAACCCCAGAACGTTAACACGATGGTACGAAATTCGGCCCAACGAAGGACCTCATGAACGATATTCCCCTTTTGCGGTGGAACCCTTTGAATGATGGATATTTTCAGATCTCTTGATTGATCTTCGTTGAAAACCACCGCCACTCCCTCTCTAAAACGTAATCTTGGTTTACCGCTTCAAAGTAGACACGACTGCACAACGACGCAACTGAGGCCAAACCACCAACAGATTGGAAAATATGCAGTAGGCCTCGCGTGCTTGAACGAAAATGTACAGGGGCACAGCAAAAGTCACTGCAATGGCAATACCCATTAACCAGTCTTCATTTTGATAGCCTGTCAAATCACCTCTGGAGAAATAACTCTTCTTTTTCACCACACTGTCCTGCAGATCATATTCGGGATTGCTGACATATGAATAGCCACCACTCATCTCCGTGCTTTGGCTATCCCCTGTCTCCGCAATCATTCATGTCATCTACAAAAAATGTTTACTATTTCAAGGATGTCTAAAAGCAAAAGGAAATGTTTAAGCAGCATCTATGAGTCACACGGCAAAATAAAACGAGAGACTCTCCGTAGTCAGCTGGGTAATTAACAGACAATAAAATTGCTTGTATAACACTCATTGTGCAAAAAGCAGTAGGAAATGTGGTAAGCATTTTCAAGAAAAGTGCTTCATTCATATCGAATGCCACGCCATAAAAATTTTCCCACAACAGCAGAGATGTTTTTGCTTCTGACGAATTGTTATGACAGAAAATGTCGGAATTGAAAAGGATCTTTGGAGCTGAACAATCATATGACAGCACCGAATGGTAGCATCATTTTGCAACACAGTGTTTGTTGTTAGACATTAGTTTACATCTACGCCGTGACCTCTAATGTGGCATATTCACCAGCCACATTACGGGCAAGTAAATAGTCCAACATGGTTTGGTAGCAATTACTAAAGACGAACCATTCGTTGCGTCTGCAAATTCGACCATTAAAAAGCGTAATTATCCCCACGTAAACTACAAACTTTGGGGAAGTTTTCCTCGAACTGGACGTCCCAGGTCATTTCCCCTAGCGGATATCTATAAACAATAAACACTCCCCTATTCGTAGAAAACCTATCTACTAAGAGAAGGAGGTGTCATGACTCAAAGAATCTTTAATGTTACAACTACAGCATACTTTTCACATGTAATTTTAATCCAGTGATCTCAACAGTAGACTGTTGTCTTAGCCACCACTTGTGGTTTTTCCCCACATCATCCGACGTCCATTCGCCACATTTTGTTACTAAATTGAGTTTTATATTCGGCAATCGCGCAGAAACTTTTGCTGGACCAAACACATCTAGTTGGTAGTAGTTACTGTGCAATTGACGGTAATTGAATTTATTGAGGAAGTGTTGCGTTTGTGACAGTATTGCTGTTATACAGTTTAGCGTTATGATAAAAAGTATCGCAAAGTAATAGAAACGGGTTTGATTTAATTGGACTTGTCTATCTGACCAGTTGATATTGTAGTGGAACCAAGAAATGAATTGATATTGTTACGAAACAATCTACAATAACTGTACAACGAACTCGACCACACAAAGTCCGCTTTATGTCGGAAGAACGTCCCTCTTGAATAACAGAGAAATTCCAGCGAATTCAGTTCTTCCAGCCTACTAAAATCGGCTGTTGCCACAAGTAACTCCCGGTAACAACGACCACGTGCAAGCAGAAGCTAAGGCGCGCGAGGACAAATTATGTATTGATTCCAACAACAGACAAGTAGTTTATATGTACAGTGAACGTAACAGGTATGAAAAATAGTGTATAACAAGAGAGCAAAAAGGTAACAGACTCTACATTATCTAACATGAAAGTAAGTCATTTTTACTGGACATATTAGCCCGTCCTCGGTCCTATCCACCGTAATACGAACTGGAAGTAGCATTCTAAAATAAATTGCAAGCCGGTATAAGAAAAAGTATGGGTTTATGAGAGAGCTGTTGAAGTGTTTAATCTGTGGAACTGAAAACTCCGTGCATTGTCAAGTTGTGCTTAAATGAAAATGTTGGCTGAAGATTATTCTTTAAATAGAGATATATCAGAGATATGTCAGCTTTGAGGTCAACGAAGACATAATCAACACCCTATCTTACCGGCGGGAAAGGAAACTTTCAGCTTCCGATCTACATTATACTATGAATTACTCAGGATCTTAATAACAAGCACAGAATTGCATCCATTCGAAGTAGAGTAAGGAAAATTACGTCACCTATAAAATAAGCGGGATACCGTCAGCGATATTCATTTCACAGCATTCATAATCCTAGATAACTCATCGGTATCCAAAGCACAGCTTGGTAATTTCGATAGAATAAGTGCCGCTAACATGACTGACAAAATCTGCTTACAGTGTTTCCACTCGACCGGGTTACCTGAATATGATCCACAAAAGAGCGTAGTAGTGTTTATTTGGGATTAATCAATTTCATATTCACACACTGCACACTAGGTACTTTTTACTAACTAAAAAGCTAGATGCCACTGTCCGCAAGCGAAAGCTAGTGCTACGGGACAAAAGCGTGGGTGGCATTGTAACCAATTATTCAAAAACCGACGTAGATGGTGTATGCTTCAAAAACACCCAGAATACGTGCGCTAATTTACACGTAACAGTAAGCTCGGGACGGCACAGCTTTTACTAGCAAGTTCGTGTATGGGAAACACCATCTCTTACAAAACTGCATTTTATTTTCATTTCTTGCATTTTCTCCAGGTCGCCTCAGTATGTCAATGCACCCGTTGACCTGACTAATCAAGAGTAATATTTTGTGATCTAACAATGGTTCTTGACTCACATAACTTCACAGCCGCCATTATATCGTCTGGGGTACATTTTCACTCTCAATCTGAAACACCGGCTTTGAGATCACTAGCTTAATTTGTAACACCAAATGAGTCCGCTGAATTATGAACAACCTCCCGAACATCCTGTTTGGAGTTGTCCTGTTAGGGTAATCGTTAGACGATTTTAAGAGAGTTGATACAGACGCTTGTAGTAGTATGGTCATCTGGACAACTGCGAAGTAATAACCAGCTTCTAATTTTAACTTCAGCAAGTCATTGTTTGTCAAAGTTCATCTGCTTAATGGTTACTTACCCATGCCCGAATCATATTTCTCTCTGTATATTTTAATTTCATTCCACTTTACTGTATGTCCTGGCCGTATGACCATTAATGAGCATTTTTATTCGTTTGGTCCATGCTTCTTGAATGCTGTCCAATATAGTATTAGATGTGCTTAAGTTCCGCAGATTTCTTTTAA
Source organism: Paragonimus skrjabini miyazakii (assembly GCA_014338405.1). Lineage (NCBI taxonomy): Eukaryota > Metazoa > Platyhelminthes > Trematoda > Plagiorchiida > Troglotrematidae > Paragonimus > Paragonimus skrjabini miyazakii. The sequence continues at coordinate 135,600 of JTDE01000332.1, forward strand.
CCTTCCCACGATCTGTGGTACTGGAACAATAATCACTTTATTGATCTCACTAGGTTGTGTGCAGAAGCAATCTTCTAATCCGAATAAGGATATACGACAAAAGTGTGCCCCAAAAAGTCACCTTGAATTTCAGACTACCTTAGGAAGTTATCCGTAAGGCGTTTAAAAAATCATTGAGTTATATCTTGTGATATTAAAAAAACTGAAAAAGTGGCCGTCAGTCGAGACCAGACGTAAACCAAACTGAGAAAAGAACATATTCTGACAATCTGAAACAGTTAATTCCCTTTAGAATTTCGAACAAAACAGTTAGAACACGAAAACTGGTAGATACAAGCATTTCGTATTGACTCATCAGTGTCAAATTTACAATAACATGGATCGGTTTTTATTGCAAACAATTCAGGGGGTTAATAATCAATAAGCGGATTAAGACAATTCACTAGGTCCAGGGAAAGGTCAAGTTCACAAACAGTTTTTTCTTGACACAGAGAGCTAGCTTGAGGCGATTGGTTGCTACAGCTTCAACAAACTTCAGGAATCTTGAATTGGAGGGACGCAACAAGATTTTGAATGCACAAGCTCCATCGATAGCATGACCAGTGGTCAGGACGTGTCAAGCGACTGATGAAACTGGCTGTTTACGCGTTACAGCAACTTTTCCGTTCTCCAGTAACGCGGACTTTTGCATCTATTTGGGCAAGTGTTCTTTCATTCTAGAGATTAGGCATCTTTCGTGTCTGCCTACGTAACTTTTCGCCGTCGTTACATGTAAATTGGTAAACACAATGTGATGTGTCACCGATAAGCTGGTATCCTTTGAATGAAGACAATAGTAACGTCTGGGTCCGAGACAGTACAGGGAGTTCAACCGCATTAGATGTTCGTTTAAGTGAATTTCTCAGTCGTTGTGCTGTTTGCCGTATGAGGTCGTCACACTTAAGGGGCAATGTAAACCCTCCTTTTCTCTACAATGATTACTTCTTCCGACGGTGTGTTTTGTCTGCTGTGCCTTTCTATGATTTCTATATTTTCCATATGTTAAAAATCACAGAGAAAGCGAGGATGGATCAACAAGCGTTGTGTCAGTAATGAACAGTCTAATACGATAGTCCTCAAACTAGAGCAAAAGTGACATCACAGATGAGCGTAGTTTGGATCTGTAGGTTCTTCCTTTGTAGTTTAGCCTTTTCAGATCATTTTAACCATTTTCAGCTGACGATCATCAGTTTTTGGCAGTTATTTCTCAGTTTAAGCCAATGTTCGCTGTCCAGTCAGCTCATATGGAGCGAGTGCACTTTTGTGCCCCAGTTGACTAGTGTAACAAACCTAAGGACCAAAACGCAGACGCAAACCATGGCACACTGGTACGTCTGTTTGAGAGTGGACATGCATTCCAATAATCTCTTTTTGAAATCCTGCCTGAACCTGCCTAGTATTTGCAGTAGTCGACTGAATAAAAAGACTACCACAAGCAAGAGGTGACTATCTGAAAACCTGCCATAATGCAAAGTAGTTCAAATGAAACAGCATATAGAAGTTACTGTTACCCATCAATAACCCTAATTTGCTGAAATTTCACAGGCTAACCAAGAGGGCGAGTAGTCCATTTATTCGTTCCAGAGTAACGGCTTTCATATAGCAGTTTACACTTCTTGTCACGCCTCGCAACCTCTCGTGAATCCACTAAAACATGGTTAATATTGAGTTGCCTACATCAGCCACAAAGAGCAAATGAAAACAAAGCCGACTCAAGATACAGAACGCAACTGCAAATTATTTGCCTGAAACCCATTCAACAGCCGCAGACAAATGAACTCAATTGTGTTCAGATGTAACTGTAAATACTACTTAACCAAATGATAAATAACAACATTTTGTGGCTTTGGAAGAACGCAGCGCATACATCTCAAATTGCGATTAATTGGATAAAGATATGAACAATTAGAAGCTGGTTCGTATCAGTTTATTTTTTATTTTCTTGTAAGGTATTAATAAAGTTACTAGCATCAATGTACGCTGACCCCCGATTTCAATAGTTTATTCATCCGACGCATTTGACAGCATTGTTAAGCCGACCGCCTCCAGATTACATTGCTTTTTGGTAAACTGATTAATACAAGCGCTTCACCCGTACAAAACGTTGGTAATGTAAATGGCAATACAAATTCCAATAGCAGTATGGTTGAGCTTAAACTTGACCGACACAAATCAGATGTTCACATTTGATTTTGCAGTTTAAAAAATCGTCTGAAGTCTTACGAGAATCTACCTGAATGATCTCATGAATAACAAGCACCCGCTGATTTTTTTGGGTTGCAGTATTCATTCACTGAACGACAAAACATTATGTACTGCATGCCCTGTCTTTAATCTTTATGTTTTCTTCCTCTAATTAGTACCCTAAATCGACCGCTTTCCGAAATTACCGTCCCTTTATGTGTCTAAAAGGTGCACACGATGCATCTCTTGGCTATAAAGGTGGACACTAAACAGACTTCAGATTCGCTGTTTAGACATAATACGGTTGTTTATTTAAAATAGGAAAGTTGAATGAAAGATTTTCTTTTTAAATTCTATGCTTGCACTTCATTGGATTTGAAAGGAAACGCACCGCTGTCTGCATCAATCAAAAAACCGTGTTCACAAAACGAATATATCAAAGACAAAACATAAAGGGTTTGTTAATTAAAGTGTTCCACATAGCTAACTCTGTTACAGCTCAGCCTTTCAAATACTATACGTGTAAACCAATTATTTGTGAATAATGGCACAGGTGTTGGACGAAGTTGTAGGCAATTGAGCGCATAGGTTTTCCTGCGTGTGATTTCTAAGGTTTGAATGGGACGCAACCCATTAGTTGGCGCCGTCCCACATAATCCAGTACTTAGTGGATGTACACACTTTATGAATACAGAAAATGATATTATCCCCGTGTATGTTGGTATGCATGCATCAGAGAACGAAATTATGGATCTCATTTTTTGCGTTATAAGCTAAACGACTGTCTTTACTTCTTTGTCGACATAGTCAAAAGTGTGAATTCACGGGTAAACATATATATGCTATGCGAAAGGCATCTCTGAACATATATTTTGAAGTGATAGCCTTCAAATTAATTAAATGCTCGAATCACAACATCAGTCACTCTTAAGATTACATTGTTTATCCTCAGTGTAGCTGTACGCGGATTATCTGAACTTGCGTTTCTTGGACAGAATGTCAAAAAATGTATTATTTTTTCCTGTGAATCTAGGAGTGTTCGCAAAGTTAATCCGTTCAACAAGAACAGCTAACTAATTGGGAAGTTCTTTTGTTGCGAGGTGATTGTCACTTACAGTTAGTCTCATACAAACCATCCCGGCCGGTTTCTTTTGAAGCGAAACCCTGTACTCAATTTTTTCTATTCAAAGAGCTCATCAGTAGCGTATGTCTATGCTCCGAGCGGCGGGTAAGTTACTACTAATGAGGTTATTAGTTAAAATCAACAAAACAGTTACTCTGCCTCCTCTTCAAAACATCCATCAATTTGAGTGCTGCCGGGAAGCGAATATGGCCGAGCGTTTAGGTTAGATAGACCTACCACGTCAAGTGAGATATTCACGACGCATTGGTTATCACGCTTCCTTCACATGCACATGGATCGGAATTCAACTTCGGTCTTTGCTAGCATATGTATTATCAAAAATCATAGCAAGTGCGAAACTGGAATTCATCGCTCATTTCTATAAGAGGATGAAAGCAGATGGTTACATGAAAGTCAGCAATGAAATTTACTATGAAGTTCAACTATTTATGAGCAATCGCATGTGTTGTTTGTTGGTACAATCAGCTCACTTTTGGGAGATACAACGGTGGAACCGTTCAACAAAGAATAAGTTCAACAACCGATGCTAATCAGAAAGACAATAATCATAGAGAAAACCTGAGACAATACGTTCAAATCCTCCACACAACCAACAGCAACAGAAATCAATATGTTGCAGCGTCGTAAGCTGGGAACTGTTCAGTAACCACTCTTTGGGGTAAATTAAAAATTCATCGTTGTCGTTCATCTTGATATTACAATTTCTAAACCATCATCCTTGTTTCCAACTGATTTCGATGTTTCAGGCTGCGGATATCCTTTTCTTGACATTTTTCGCCATTGATTATCCAATAGCCAAAATGTTATACACCAACCTTGAGCTCAGTAACCATATCATTACAAAATTTGGCCACTTGAGCTATTCTAACGTCTAATCGATCGCTACCCTCACTACGGAAGTCCAGACATGTCTGTCAATTAAGTATTCCTATCCTTTTGTGCTTTGACTACACGTTTCGGTCCATAAATCTGTGACGCGAAACGACCGCAGTTCGAGTGCATACAGTCTTTCCATGGAATTCTACTGAATAAACGGGCTTGGTTAATATCATGATAAACGGCTAAAAGGTGGTTGCAAAGTGCAAATACATTGTTCACCCAGCAGTGATCAGAACCATTGAATGAGAACAGGATAACGGCGAGGCTCCACTAACCAACAAAAATTTGTGGATTTTAAACATATCTGCTTCCAGACTGTGTTGTGCAACCTGTAATAATGGATTTCACGTTCATATCAATATCCCCGTATTCGGTCTAGGGGAGATGATTGCAATCGGTTCACATCGACGTGGAGTAAGTGCTACTACAATTAGAAGTTAACAGACTGATAACGTCTGGTTGGGTGGATTCAGTTTGGCTAATGTAAGTCAGGATAGGCCACATGGTTCATTTCACTAACTGGTGCTCTCAAGATGAATGCTGACCTAGAATGAAACGCAACTGTATATATAATAGAAAAATATCCAGAAGGAATAACCAGTTGAATTGAATTTTTGTTCGTACCGAGAGTTATTTGTTGATTTTATACGTAGGAAAACTTCGACTGTCAAATATTTTTCCATTTAAATTATTAAATTCAAACTTGAGTTCTTGTATCTCGTTAAAATTGAGTTTGATCCCAGTGGCGGAGTAAAGATTTGCAGTAAAGTTTTGTTTGAATCATGTTGGTAACAAACTTTCCTTTATCAGAATTCGTTTGAAGAAACTGTTATTTTCTGCTAGGAGAGATACTGTAAAATTGTAGGACAACAATTCGATTATAATCTTCGGCTGCCAATATAACGTCTGTTATTATTGTCACAAGCAAAACTGGTTGAGCGTTCAGATGTAATAATTCGGTTGTACCTAGGGTAAAGTCACTGGCGCAGGGGTCAACACGGTTGACGCACGAAAGAGTAACCAGAGTTCAAGTATCTGCCGTGGCAAGAATATGCACTACTCATTAGTTTTAAGAGCGAACAGCGAGGCTGATTGTAGAGTTTATCGGGCTGCGAAGAATGTAATCCAACTGGAATGAAGTTCAACTAGTACTGCTCATTACCGTTTACATAGATGAATAATACAGGGTAGATTATAGCATTGCTTCAAAATGTTGTAGTTGTTTCTTAAATAATTTTTATTTAACCGGTACGTTTGGTGACTATACCAAAGCGCACATCAGCTTGACAGTTTGTGGAAACTCTACAGCTTTGTCAAAATTACTCATCGAGACCGACTTTGCAATAGTCTTTCAGACATCATCCAGGTATTAGACCATATATCTTGTTAGAAGTATTCAAACAATTACGAAAAAGACCATAGTTTTACGTTCATAAATGTATATTCCCGTCGAAACCTAACTTTGAGTAGACACTAATTTGCTGACTGTAAGGAAATGGTCTAACGAACATGCCTCCCTCACTAAATCCATTTGACCACGTTCCAGAAATGTGTGCAAAGTCCCGCCACCTTCATCCAAAATCCATCGATTACAACACCAAATATAAAGCCTCGGAAGTCCAAAGTACCATTTGCATGCTGAAACTGAATCTCCTACTATTATTCCTCACAAATCAGTAGGGTTTGAGCGCACGCAAAAAGCTAGATCGCAAAACAGTTCGTTAACTACGTAAGACTTGTTTGTCATAAACGTTGCAATTTCTAGTTTATTTTGTTTGGTTTAAACAGACTCCACAGTTGTATTGGGACCCAGTTTGTGGTCAGGCATATCTACCACCTTTATGGTTCACCTAAAACTTTCGCATTGTTGCTAAGTGGATGATAGAACACTGGGTACTGACAGTAAAGGACAAACCCTGAGTGTGTCAGTCAGATACATACCAATTCGACAATAAACCCAGGATGTATATCAAGTGATGTTATACAAGTTTTTTGTACATTCATTTCCGGACTTCCTGGTGAATCTGTCCAAAACTTGGAACAAAGCAATTTTACTTAAATCTACCAAAACATACCCCAGTAGTTTTGTAGCAAGATATTATAGAACGTGTGTCGATAAACATTTCGTTAGTAAACCGAAAACAATATCCAAAGTGAGCTGTGATTAACTCATAAGTTTTTATATGAGGGCAGATATCCGTAACCACTAATTACCAAGTAACCGAAATTAAAATTATATTACCAGCTAATTACTCTAATTGGAATCGAAAAATTCTCACACAAAGTTAATGACATCAGAATACTCTCACTTATTTGAGTAAAGGTCATTATTGTTCCGAAATATTGTCCCCGTTGTGTTAGCTTACGTCGTGGCCCGCACAGCAATTTCTTAGCTAAAACCTTATCCAACTCCTCCACCTTTGAATCAAACATTACCCACTGATGTTTTGCTTAGGTGAACTGCAAACCACAAACCTCTGCACTGTGGCTGACCAAAACCTCCACTGTCAGCTAACAGCAATCGCATCAAGAAGATCGACTGAGATCCTTGTCCCCGCTGGGGATTTGTACGTGCTCACGCATGTCATAGGCATCTATTTCAGCGTCCTGATGAGATGCTGACACTAATATAGAAGTATCCAGCTTTACCAGCACAGATTACTCCTTCGACAATCTACATTTGCTGGTGAATGGTACAATTTTATATGTCTCAAACACCTAGTTCTACCCAGTGTTTCACCAGCGATTGTGTCACATTCATTTACTTCCCAAAATTTTGACGGTTTTGAGATTTTTGGTCCTGTTTACAGGTTAATTGATTGTTCGCTGTATAAAACCAACGTTAATGACTAACAACATCTACCTTGTATCGTCCCGGTTAGATGAAATAGGATCTTAAATTATGTAGAATACCACCTGAACTATGCTGATATCTACGTCTAGTATAGTAATACTGGCTTGCCTAATCATACTAGTTACGTGTTCAACCTGTTTGCAAATTATCTGTAAATAAACACCCACAGAAGAGGCAATGAAGCATGCATAGTCCATTGGAATACAATTCATGAATATTGATTACTCTTCGTGTTTGCAATTGCGACTGCCGATGAATGAACACGCTTATGTCAGACGGAAAAATAGAGCGGTAGGACTAGTTTGTTGACGGACTGTGACAATGATATGAATAATTCATCTTTCTGCTACGTTGAGTAATAGACAAACTGTGCGTAGGCTTGATTGTACTAGTTGCCAAGTCTATGATGTCCAGTTACATGCCAGATTAACATGATTGATTGTGTTTCGGTGGTTGCTATGCGCATTAGTGCTGCGTCGTGTTCTTTTTCAATTAATGATATACACAGAAATGATACTACACAACACAGACTGCGATAGCTACGTTTTATGCCTATGCAGGAAAAATGCTGGCTATATAGTACTGTTGTTATTATTCAAACAATTCAGTTAATACGTAAAGCACTCTTTTCATAGTAGGTTACGCGATCATTTCTTATTAAAGATTGAATCTCTTCGAAGACCGGTACTACCGTCCGTTTACTAATGGATAGATTTTATCTGCAAATTGGTTTGAACGGCTTGCGAATATAAATGTTGTGTAAGGAATGCACAATCAACACATAGTAAATTTCGGATTAGGTTTGTTCGACGGTAGGCGTCCTGTTCGAAAATTTACAACACATCCATTTTGTAGAAACAGTCTAGCCGAGACTCCAGTAATACACATATTGACGTGTCTATTTTCAAGGTTCTCTGAATGTAACATAGTTTTACTGTCTGTGTTGCGCTCACAATGACTAAATTTCGTGGGACTAAATTACTGGTAACTCCCAAGAAGAAACTGCTCCGTTGATGGAACTAAGTTGTTTTCTTCAGAAATTTTTACTTGTTAAATGGACATTGTAGTTAGTTTATAATGACTGACATACTTGCGAATTACACAGTTTGAACAAAGGTCGCGGAATTTTCTCTGGGATCGATTAGGAAACACTGTCGAATAAGTAGGCTCGTTAATTTCGACACTTTTCCGAGTAAATAGCAGCTCTAAAAAGTATAAAAACATTAAAGTTAATTGGTAAACGGTGGCAGAATCAAACAACTGTACACCGATCACAGAAATGCCGATTAGCAAGAACTAGTGGTATGCGGAACACCGCTCGATTACGTCACAGAGTTAAGACTAGAATGCTGATTACGATTAGAGTCTGATTGTGCTTCTTTCGGTCGGAAAAACAGACCATTCATTAGAATTTCAGTTGGCAGTGGTCTAATTTCGTTGTCGAACAAATTTTTGAGGTAAACGGCAGGAGCCGCTTCAGAGTTGCCCCGGACGGTGGTTTGTTATTTATGCGGACAAACGTCCGGCAGCCGAGTTACGTATTTCACTGTGTGCCGTACGTACGGACTGGTGGCGAACGGGCACTTTATCTTATGGCTCACTGTTAGGGGAGTGATGTGATTAATCAGTTGTGCAATGTTGTCGACTGGAATCTGTGTCTGGAAACATGCTTAAACCGACGGTTGATTCTTCCTATCACGAGGTCACCATTGAAGATTAAATGTTTGGTTTTTGTGTTTGTCTAAACTGTGTTGTCCGGTTTATTTTGTCTGTAAGCATCTGTTTGATTGCTTAACTAAATGATAATCTAAAACATTGTGTTTCCTTAATCCATTTAATCAAAACAGAGAGAAGACATATATCGCGAGATGTTAACATTTCGATTTACTCTCATCAGTCGCCAACGTAAAACTATCAATTTTTATACAAACTGCATATAGCAACAACAATTGAACGGACCAACCACATAGTTCTGACCTTTTTCGTTCTAATAAATCAATCAATTCCACGGCAAAGAGATCGATTGCGTCAGCGCCATCTGCGCATAAAAACCTGGCCGATGTCGTTTGATGAGCATTGCCTCACTAAGCGCTGACAGTTTCGGGTTGCGATTGTGTAACAATATCTTGAACGATTTAACAGGGTCAACTAGGTGACCGGTTGCTAAAATATGTTTGGCGATCGATGAAGCCGGGGCCTTTGAGCTTGTTACAATCAAAAGGTTGTTTTTGGAGATTGCCGTTGATAACCACTTAGGAATGTGCTCAGCCATACGTTGATGCAAACGCCGATCTGTCCTGCTTATGTAGACCTCATTGCAACTGCAACTGAACTGGTAGATTACGTGGGTGACAGACTGATTGGTTGAGTGTGTATCGCCGCTTTGAAGAGACAAGCCCCTAGTGCTTAGCAGGATGCGTAGCTTGGCCGCAAGGTAAGTGCGTTGCAACGCCGATATCAAGTTGTGACTAATGTTGTTAGTCAAGTGGTCACCTTTGAATTGAATTAGCAGAAATATGTTCTTTTTCAGCGCACTGCAGCTTACCTTTTTTAGTTCTTTCATCTTACTGTGGATATCCACAAACTTTTCAGGATAGCCGTTATCCAACAGCGTTTCCCTAATAAACTCTTCTTCTTTCTCCAATCGATCTGCAGTGCAAATCATTCTGGCTCTGTGGAATAACATTTTCACTAGCCCTCCTTTATAACCAATAGGCGCGAAGCTGGACAACTGCAAATATTGTCCACTCCAAGTTGGCTTGCGATAAGCAGATCGTTGTAATGTACCGTCTTGACGTCTGGTTATAAGAATATCTAAGAACGGCAAGCAATTATTAACTTTCACCTCATAAGATACAGAGATTTGGGTGGAGGGAGTTCAAATAGTTATAAAATGAAGTGAAAGCACATTCATCAGTAAAAATTAAAATGTCGTCCACTTAACGTTTGTAAAGCAGAACCCCCGAAATCCTTTCTTGAAACTGCCTTTCAAACATTCCCAAAAATACATCTACCAATAGGGGACCCAGTGGGCTACCCATGGCTACATCATCAATCTGTCTATAGTTAACACCTTCGAACTTAAACGGAATGTTTTCTGCACAAGCAAAAATAAGATTCTTAAGAAGATCTAATGGAATACCTACATTTACATTTTGACTAAAAATAAAATCACATAAAAATTCAACGGTTTCACGCAGCGGTATATTAGTAAATAAATTGCTAGTTTTACGTTGCAGACTGATGAGAGTAAATCGAAATGTCAATATCTCACGATATATGTCCTCTCTCTGTTTTGACTAAATGATAATCATTAGTTGCAAGGCCCGAAAAAGTTTCTTCTTATTAAACGAATGCATTCAACTTCTAAGGCCAAGATGTATACATTATGAGCCTGTTGTTACCATGGTAACGAGCTTTTGTCGAACTGTGTGGTTTCAAAGTTGTTCTCTAACTGTAAAAGACCATCTGCCTTGACTTTTTTGTGAACCGTTTGTTTTCACTGTATGCATAGCGATAATCAAAATGAGTACTTGTGAGTATGCAGCGGAATACTAGTTAATGCATCGTGAGAACTGACGTTAAGTATGTGCATTGTTTTTAAATTAAAAGTTTCTGTTTTGGATTATAACATGGCTAGGCTAGCTATTTTCTCACAGAACAGTAAGAGTGTAACCAACTATTGATCAATTGTTTACAAAAAACAACACATCTTTGTCCCATTCGTAAGCACCGTGCTTCTTCGGTTTCGTGGTGGAGAGGCATACTCAATACGCTTTGCATACTGTAAGCTTTCTCCGCGAAAAACGAAACAGTAAGCCATTATCTAGTTTTCATGTACATATCTTGTGAAAGTACTAAGAACAACCATCTGTCTCCATTTCGAAGTCTAGCAATTCGAGTGATTCTGCTAAATCATCACCTCATTGCTTACGGGCACATTTTTTGGTTGTTTGACAAATGCTTTCAAGGTGTTCAGTGCCCCATGTTTAAGCATTTTTGTCACGTAAAAATTCCTAGCGTAGTCAGTTTTCTCGCCACGTAGTATTTTTTATAGCATTTGTATAATTGCCATGGTACTTCTGGTTCCACTCTCATTGCTTTTAAAGTTGTTTTTTTTTCAAATTTCTGAGTCGTTTGCCTTCGTGATTTTTTCTGGTCTTAGCTCTCCTATTTAGTTTGGTGTTCCTAAGCGTATAGTCACAGCTTTACCTAAAACCAGGTACAAACGCGTGAATGTTTGTACTTGTGCCTACGGTTCTTTCGTCATTCTTCATTTGAGTAGGTTTCTTATAAATCCTGATGGTTTTGCCTAATAATCATTAAACCATTTTTATGTAGTTTTTCATTTTGGCTGCTAAAGAAATTATATATTCATCTTCTGAAGTGCACAGCACAATTTGTTAGCTTAAACGAATTCGAATTAACATTCACAATCTTAATCATAATTCTACGAAGCAATCGTGTTCACACCGACAGGTCATTCATCACCAATACCACGTATCGACAGTTAGTCCACGTTTTACAGCTGATTGACAAACAACAAAAAATGAACATTTGAAGTCTTACGTAAGTTTCTCTATTTGTTTGAAATAACCATATTCATTACATCCAGAAATAGTATGTAACAAGAATGTGTAATATGAACACGACTCACAAATGAGTGCAGATTTCATAGGTTAATAAACTTTTTAGCCAACCTCTTTATAAAGAGCATTATATTCAAGTGTCATTCTTGTTAGCGCTTGTTAGTAGTCAAGATACATATCACAGTCTAGTTATTCTTGCAAAACCTTCCTGACCAGTGTGCAATTAATTCCATAATAGGCACGACCAAATTATCCTATGCAGATGCCCAGAGACATTCACCAAGCATTATTCACAAGCGAATTTGGCTGATGTTTCGTATGTGACAATTCAGTCATCCAATTTGAGTTCAATGACGTAGTGATCAACGCGGTTGTTGTATAACAACGTGACTAAAGTTCTAGCCTCGGCGGTGGTGAAAATACGCTTTACTGACGAACTCCGTCAAAAACGAGACTCGAGTATATAGCCTCTTTTCAAAAGGGTTGATCGAAATATCTGTGGGAATGCAAAAACTGCAGCCAATCATTAATGGCGTTCAACCTAGAAATGTAGTGATTTGTTGAATATTTACATTATCGATAATTACCATCTAAAAAATTTCTCGCAACTCAACAAAAACGAGTACTGCATCTTCTTTGAAAATCACTGTCACATCAGTTGGATAGTGGATGTGTACAGTTAACTGAGAGATCTCTGTTTGCACAATTATATCCGTATGCCTTTCGAGGTCCAAGTAGTTTGTGAATGTATGGAAAAGTTGCACAGATTTGAAAAACGGTAGGAATGTGTAGGAGGCGGCTACCAAACAGAAATGTTATCGCCGAACAAGGGCACGCATTGCAGTAACATCCCTATAGACATGTACAGAAGGTGACTAAAAAATCGTCTATGCAGAATGGATCGTGTGTATGCATTAATCGAGTGGAAACTTGTAAATCAGCATCAAATGAACTGTGACAACCTAGTTCGGTGGGGTACTTCAGTACTGACAGGTACTAATTATGAGTTAGTTTATCTTCAAACAGTAGGCTGTATATCTGATAGTCTAGTTCTGCGCATACTTGTTGAAAGATACATTATTTTCGAAACTTGTGAGCAGAGATGTCGTCTTCTTTCACGATGGAAACTGACCCCAAGACACGATCTTTACAGACAGACGTTTCCAAGTCGGCTGTTTGGTCTTTAGTTCATTTGAATAAGTGTCAGTTCTCGCTATGTACGATAATCCCCAACAAGAAGCACTTTTGGGCAGGAGCGAAGACAAATGGGCGTCATGTTAAGCTCACAATCTAACCACTGTAACTGAACTGCAGTCAGGAAAGCAACGTCGCAGTATAAGAACTGTCAAAAAATGTATACTCTCAAGTACTACCAAAGTATTACCATTTCTTGTTTAGTGATGTACCACAGATTGTCCCAAAGGAAGTACACTAGCGAATGAGCAGTTTTATTCAGCACATTTCTGCCTTTCTCGCAAGTAGTTCATTTCCCTTTGTCCTGTGTTGTCCACCAAGCCCAAGGCGATGTTAGAAAGACTTGTACATTCTAATTACTTCGAACCTTTTCTTCTTTTATGAAAAGGTGGCATCTGTTTTCATGGATTATTGCTGATAATGTAACTATGAAGATTTTACTCACTTTTGCGCGAGGTTCTAACTGAACAGCTAAACATAATACTGTAAACGTTTTTTGACAGATGTGGGTGTGTGTACAGTCTATGAATACTTTACGCAGTTCAGCTATTTGACATAAGGTTATCGAATAAATTGATTGAGTTTTATTTGACGAAGACTTTGCGCTACACATTCTTGCGAGGTAACTGAAGTTGAATCCCATCTGAATCCCAATAAGCCTTTTTTGAGTGGTTCTGGGGATGTGTTTCCGCAGAGGAGGTACTGTGACGTGTAGTTTGGCCATTTTTACTCTGATGCCCGTAAAACTAACGGATCAACTTTGGGCAACAAAGAGGCATCGGGAAACAGCGTTCTTTTGAATTATGGGTTCCAGCAACAGTCCTGAAAATGGAAACAACACAAACAAACATGAGCCAAAGGCCCAGGAAGCCATGCACACGACTTACACGAACCGAAACTAAAACGGCGCCAACAACACTGCAACACGCTGTGTTACACAATCCAAAAACAATCCGTGAGTACTTGCTGTTTTCGACGGCGCGTAACAATATCCAATGTAAAAATTGCTCGTCTAGTAAAAATGTTTCCTGAAAAGAAGTACTTCACCTTAGTGACTTTTTTCTGGAAGTAGCAGGGTTAGACTGGAAGCTACTTTGTACATTCTGTTAACTAACGTAGCTGGATATTGCACAGAAGACTTCTATGTGGTATGTGTCACAACTCCTCACAGCGCATATGCATTTCAACTAAGGCTGAACATTTCGCGAGACGGTCTAGATTAACGCGTCGATATTTTTGTGTAATTCCCACACATAGGCACTGTTCAAAGAATTATGTACACTGTGAAGTTGGGTTTCACTATCGGAATAGGTATGTAGGCGATGAACAATGTAACAGACACCTGTTGTTTTCCATCCATGTTAACGTTCTGTTCGAAAGTGCGTCATTGTAAGAAAACATAAATTTCGCTTATGATCAACTTCTAGTCCGTTTTGTTCATCTCCTGAGTTCCAAAATACAGCCAAAAGGCTCATTTCAAATGCTTGCAGAGAACCTGGTTCAAAAGCTTTTAAAAAATCCAGACTGCTCACTGACAGTGAACTTGAGGCTGTTTTCGGTTATTTGTATTCTTCACTAAAATGAAATAAACTGTCCCTTCAGTCTTAGAGAGTTTGAATTTATCTACAAATGTTATGTCAGTAGGAGGACAGAGTAGGGAGCGCAGCAGGGAAGCATTCCGAGTAGTTAGAACGCTGCTCCTGAGCTACCATAATATTTGAATATCTTGATCAGATGTCGTTCGGTTAGTTTTGTTCGATTATTCTTGCAAAACAAACTTATTTGAATTAGTAAGTACATGACTTTCCTTTTATACCATGTTGCAAATGAGTCGTTGCTCATTTGTGTAGTTATCATAAAACTCTAAAGGTCAATCATGCCGTGATGTAGACATTCGGATTATTTTAACTGGAAGTGCAGGAAATGAAAGTATAAGAACATTATTGCCCCCTCTGTAATTATGTGAGCTGCAAGCTTACATGAATAGATTGCCTCAAAAGTTAACCTAACGAGTGAAACAGAAACGGTGTTCTTCATTTCTTTTTGCGATGTTCAGTTCACTATAAACAAATCACGTTACTGATACGCGACATCCATCATATAGGTTAGTCAATAATCCAGGGAACACTCACATCGGTAAAACAGAACAAATGTTAGAGACTAGAATCGTAAGGAACATGACAAAGGGTACACGGGGATGAGTGACACCTGGCGAGCAAATCACATTAGGTCTTCTCTGAAAAGACACGCGTCGACTTCAAACAAGAAAGTCAGAATTAACTCATTGTCCAAGGTCCTGGTAAATGTACGAAATTTTTAGACACGAATCTTTGTTGGTCGAGAGCTGAAAGGCGAGGTTCGGCGTCCGCAAACAATTAGCTCTCACTCCCTCCTTGTAGTAGGTTGAGCCAAGGGCGCTGATCATGTTTCAGGACAGACCTCGCATTAGCTCTGCTATTGTTATTTTTGTGTCACACAGGTCATGCCTTTCAAGTGCACTGTTCAAGTGACAGTCAAATTGAACGAAAATGGTTATAAATCTTTGTAGATTCAGTATCCGAAACAAAACCCAGTGCTATTTCAAGAAGTTACAATGATTTCATAATTGACATAAAACACTGCCGATGTCCATGGCAATTACCCGGCGTCGCCTGATATATACTCTAACTTCACAAGTGAGATAATCTTAGCCTACGATAACTCAAATCCCTCTAGAAAAATAGGACGATCAAGGCCTAACCTTGACTACTTTTCGACGTTACGAAAAGATGCATATTGTCCAGTGTTGGATTTATTGAAGTTCATTTGGTACGTTTGTCGTCTTGTGCTTTTTATGATGCGGGACGACGAATTCGTTGAAGCGTGCTTGACTGGTCTATAAAAAGCTTACCCTAAATTTGTCTATTTTTCTTTGCTGTGTGCCATAAACAATCATGATGAATTTTATACCATAATTGCACATGAAATGTCTGGTTTCTTTTTTTCATAACTAACATTGTTTATCCACTAAAGCTTTCTTTCTTGGTATTGTTTGACACGTTTGCACCTTCATCTGTACCCACATGTTTAATTGAGCTCAGTTCGCGTTGACTAGTGGCTATTTGTGGAATTGTGATTGATTAGTCCATTTTGAACGCTTTTTTTGCGGGATAAATTATGTATCCGATTAATTCACATTCAAAGTGAGAGAGCACTTTTATTGTAATTTTGTCAACAGTACAGTATAAATTCCATGCTTTTCCATCGCCTTTTCTGATTCTTTTTTAAATTGGAAGATAGTCGCGTTAACCTGACCTTCTGAACAAGCGTTATTAGAATTGTCGATTACTCGTTACTGAATGAATCAACCTAAACCGCTGGGGGCTGTTTAACATCTACCAATTGCATCAAAATGTCCAATGCGGTTATAACTTCTTTACGCCAACGACAAGCTGGATTGTGTTTTCACCTGCAAATCAACGCACAGAATTTAAATCACGATCCTCGTGAACCAAATCAACAAACTTAACAAAAAAATTATAAAACCTTTCGCATTATACACCTAACTTATGAGTCCTCGTGTTCGCAATCATAGATACTGTTCAGACATCCCCCTTTGAATGAAAGCACTTGGTTTGATCTACATTGTTGTTAGAGCCTGACAATAGTATATACTCTAAAGATGACTGAACTTTAAACTTCGTTGCACGGTCGTTTGATATAACCGCGCGACCGGATTATGCCATCCAACCGTGAAAGCACATTCAATAATGAGGAATATTGGGTTTCCGGATTACTTTGAAAGAAAATGTATAAACTACCTTCTTAACTCCAACGGATATTCCCACGACCAGTACTTTTCAATCAAATCAAAATGATAAAATTAATTACAATTGTTGTGCGCTGGTTCTATGATTGATGGGCAATCGAAAACTAGCAAATTTGAGCTGAACATTATAAATTTTGCAAACAGCTTTCACTTTCGTACAGGGTTCCCAACCAGGCCCTTTGAAAAATAAGTACCAGGCACGTGTTTCGATCCCGGCAAGGTAAAACACTTCGATTAAATGCAGTGCAGTAGACTGTTATAATTGTTATTTATTTGCCATCCATCGTGTTAATAGTTAGGAGAATCGATTTACACAATGCTGGGGAAACAAGACAGCAGGGGGAGAACGTGGTTCTCCGATTGGCAAACCGTGACTACTTGGACAGAACCATCGTTTGATAAACAAAAAGTACGAAAATGTTCCAGATACACAATATGATGGCAGAATAACAAGTGCTTGGAAGCAAGATAGTAATGTATATCCACTGCCACTAAAATAAACTGCTTAGGAGTGTCTCAGTGACATACAACAGGATGATTTTCTACTATAAGCTTGCGTAAAGAAAGCCGTGGATAATTTGAAGTAGTGCAGTAAGCTGCGTGAACAAAACAATGAACATAAACAATAAACAAGTTACTATGTCACCTCTTCAGGCGATCGGGCAATCAGAGCATTACTCACAAACGAATGTGGTTGAGCGTTCACATATGATAATTCGGTCGTGCCTAATATGAGATCAGTGGCGCATTGGCAAAGATATGCACTACTGACGAGCTCTAATGACAGCGAAACTCAAGTCTGGTGCTTCTTTTCGAAGGGGGCCGAATGAAAAGTGCATGGTATTGCGACAACTGTGATTAATTGTGAGTGATGTTCAGTTTGTGTGAAACACAAATTCATTTACATCACAAAAGGCTGCTCATTCTGGTTTTGACGACCACTTTATTTCTATCGCTCCAACTAAACTTTGGAGGTCCTAGTTGATCCTTGTCAAATTTTTGATAGAAGAGAGCATTCAATGTTAGGGAAAGCAGCTATTCATCAACTGTTGCTTGTTGCTTGAGCATCAAACATTAATAGAATGTCCAGTGAACCGCAGTCAAAGACACTATGGATGGTGAGATGTCCGTTCAAAAATTTGCAACGACAGTTGGGATAACAAACACTTGACTGTGATCACGGGCTTGTCGTGGGTTGACCTTTGAGTATCATTCGCGTTTCAGGACCGTCTGAACATTCTCTGTTGAAGAAAATGGATTGTTGTTACTGCTTTTGCTTATCTAAGTTGGTCACACTTAATCCACGTCCTTCGTTTGATACAACGAAAATTAATGTTCTTGAGGTTGCGCTTTTGCTAACATTCAGCATCCAAACTGGTATAACATGCGAAACCCAGTGCTGTCTTCAAAAATGTGCAGTGGCATACCTGTAAAGTTAAATCTTAGTTGCATACGTGAATTCAAGCACGTTTGATATATTTGGTCCTCGTTTTGTGTTTGCTGTTATGTACGCCAATTTTTCTGATGGATTGAACCAACTTTCCGACGTCCTAGTGACATCCAGTAACGTGAGACAGCTACAATATGGAAGTGAGTAGACAGTTCTGCATTTAAAAGCATTAAATGACCACATAGTATGTAAAATTTGCTTCAGGCTAAACAACACTTTTTTATAAACTGGTGACTTTTATATCATGAGCTGTTCACCCTTCAGAGTTGTGAGTCTACGCAAATAACTAGGCAAAACTGCTTCTTATGAGATGGAGACTAACAAATTTAAAGGATTACTTGTACGTTTTATTGCATAAGGGTGACATTTCGTTTAAGTATTGCATGACCATTTAAGACTAACGTCTTCCGTCGAACTATCCCGTTGTTAAGCGGCAAAAGCGATAATAAATCAAAATATAGTGATGAAGTATAAATATTCAGAAATTGTATTACCAATAAGCAGTTTGGCAGAGCCACTATTTTAAATGAGACCCAATTATGAAAAGTCAGGGATCTGGCTGAATTCGAACCGGCAACAGACACACCATGCTCAGGCGCGGCAAGCGCTTTAATAATTAGCAATAAAATTTCTATGTTCAACAGTGGCGTTGTTGGATTGCAGCGTAAACTGTCCGAGAAAACCAGCCGGGGTAGTCGGTCACCTGGATCATTTGGTGGATTTCATATGAGACAGTAAAATGGGTGGTCAACAGAATCCAGATGTGAAATTTCCGAGCTCCTAGCGTGGCTCCGTTGTTCACCTGGTAGAGCGTTTGCCGCGTTTGGGAATTGTCTTTTTGTCGTTGGTTCGAATCCAGCCGATATGTAGGCTCAGTTACGCGGATTGTTTCTCATAGCTGCCTGAAACAAAGTTAATCAGCATACCAAACATGTCCCAACAGTTTTTGGTACATTAAAAGTGTGACTTGACTAGCTAGCATTTGAAAGCGTTTATTAGTCTGAAGAAAAGTGACAATGTCAAACTGATACCTGATAAAGAACTCAGTTTTGTGCTTATGAAATGCGCGAGTTACGCTCATATGGTGAACATTCTTGCGTCCAAGCAGATTTGAACCTGAAAATAAATTGGTCATCACATTATGACGTGCGTTAGAAGCATATTAATGTGAGTTTATCACTGAGAACCAATAGCGCCATGTTAAACCTGCAACTTACGGTTAACCGAAAACCCACAAATGTAGCATCCTCACGAGACACTCTAACAATACACAATTCTTTTTGCCAGAAATTAGCCCAATGGTTGGCTAACCCAAAAAAACTAGGTGACTCTAGTTTGAATGATATTCCCGAAACGATTCCACAAAATGAGCGCGTGAATATCGCACTAATCAAAACGTGCATCCTCGATATCAAGTGTGAACGTAGGTTAACTCTCTGGCAAGACTATGCAGTGGTGGCTGATTTTAAAAAGAATGGAACTCAAGTCTATTGCCCCTCTTCAAAATGGGTTAGGTGAACAGTCTAAATCAATGCAAAAACAGTGTTCAAATTTGAACGGTGCTGTACTTGAAAATGTTTATCATGCTATAATTTCAGAAGCAGCATATGCGCGCAAATTTTGCTAAAGCATTCATGTACTGGTTATGTGCGTTCACGAGTGCATTTAATAAACTAACATTCCTTGTCTCATTCTTCGGCTGTGAAATGTTTGGTTGAACAGAGTTCTGAACAACTGGACAGTTTATTATTCTCTACATATATGGACAGATAGACGTCTAAAGAAGGCACCTAGTCACCTCAATTAACAGTATCTCGTTGCATACATATGATGGCTATGCTATGGGGAGAAAATACTCCGGATTCCCTACTTACTTATACCTAATGGATTTTCGCATATTTATGAATGACGGGTGGAAATAATTCAGGCACAGCCATTTATTGGGAGAAAGAGGCCAATCCCATGACAACCACATAGTTTTATGGCGACTTCCACGTTCACCCTAGCATGAATGTCTTGTCGATGGGTGGTTCTAAACGATACGATAAGATAATAATATTTTTTTTGTATAAAAGAATGGCGCAGACCAGGGGGTCATTGCCTAACTGATGCAACTCAGATATTAATTGTTGGCTTTCAAACATGCGTTGGATATTAGATCGAGGAATTTTGTGCCGTTTACGAGAGATGACCGGCAGATATCACAGATTTACGAGTCAAGCTCATTTACTGATCGTCTTCTATAAAGGTCTGGGTTAACCCACACGCATGTCTCGTTTTTTAAGCTGTCACTAGGTTATTTGGCGGTCGGAGTTCGAGGGCAGGATTCATCGCAAGTTACAAAATACATAAATTCGATCATAGGGAAATATTACCAATTTTCACTGCACTTTCCTCGTACTATTCATGAGCGTATGTGGTATTAAAATTCACGGCAGACCGAACGTATCCGATCACTCCGATTAGCTAGTAGTATTTATCTACGAACAACTGACTTAAATTTGAGAAAAGATATGACGTACTTGGTGCGGTCATGTGGATCGCATCCGCATCCGGTAGCCATTCACATACGGCGTATGAATAGGTGAAAGTATGTTTGTACGATAATAGAATAGAATATTATAGTACAAGACATATGTAGCTAAACACGATTACTATTTTAAAAAATGACCTAAGTTGAAAGGTATTTTGCAATTTAACTGCATAGTAAAAGCTCTTTATATCACTCTAAACTACAAACACTGTTAGAAATCGTTGTTGTGGATATTCCAATCAGCAATGCAACGTAAGTCGTCCTGTGAAGCTTTCTGAATGTCTCTCTTGTCTCTTCAATGTTGTGTCCAACAGCGGCATTGTATAGCTGATTGTTGGGAAAAGGTATATCTACACCTGTTTCAAAAAATAGAACCCAACACATACGAAAGGTGCTTGTACCTCCATTGTTCTCAAACTATCATGAAAATAGATGTCACCACAAATATTTTCTTATTGCCTAGCAGCCTTCGGAATCTTTTCACTCGAAAACTTATGCAGTCCGTTTGCTTCACCCAATGTATTTGGTGCTAGATAAACATAGCCAGACTGCATAAAGTTACATCCCTATCGTCCTTGGGACGTTGGATTGCAATAGTACATAAAAGCTAATATATCTTGATTTAATGGAAGTAGCTCCAATGTACTTCGCTGATTACCCACAGCTTACCTAGTGCTCCAAGCTGTCGTTAAGTTTTTCAGGATGCGGTCATTTCTGCTTTTCCCCTCAACTGATGTTTCAAAGATCTAGCAGTAATTTCTGAAGTCCGTATGTACAAATATGCTCATGGTGATATTCGTTGCTACGTAAATAATGAAAATCAAAATTCTATTTTACAAAGTGAACTACCAGAAATAGAAGCACATAAAGAAAATAGTTAACCAGCGTACAACCAAACAAAAGTCTAGGTCTGGTTTTCATTCTTCTCAAAACTAAAAGACTAGTGGGTACTTTTATACAATCCATCAACAAGTCGATTGAATCCATAATGATAACGACTTCTTATCTGTTACGCTTCTTGGAAATTTATCTTCTAGTGATACAGTATGGCCTTATCATATTAATCCTAATGAGCCAGAGTTTCACGTCTACCCTTTTTCTTTAAACATCTAACTACCTTCATTTCAAAGAACTATTTGGTATGAGTTGCATGTTAACACATCACCCCCTAATGTGCTTCGGTTACGTTCGTTAGGTTTTTTCAACAGTTGCTATCAGTCTGCAGCGTTTACTCAAGTATCTCGCTAGTTCATATGGTCTCCCACTCATTCTACTCATCTATACTTCTTATCACTTGAATTCTTATGACAATTTTACCTGCTCGTTTCTCTCTTATTTACTTTGTAAGCTGCACAACGTGTTCACCAAATGTGTACTTTAATGTTACCAGCCAAACCTTTATACCTATTTGTGCATACTTTTGTGTGCAGAGCTTTGGTTCCTCACAAAGCTGTTACAGCTTTAAAAGAACGATTGATCAGCCAGCATCTTTAGAAAAATAGTTTTAACTTTGCTAACTGTTCTACTGTTGAACAATTCGTACGGTCATTATGTCAAATGACTGAGTATCGTTTGTAGTGTATGAAGCAAGGTCGTTGTAGTTATAACGTCTGAAGTAGGATAATTGTCTAAAGCAAAAGACACGTCAATTTTGCGTCACTAATTCATACTTATTCACGGCAATGTGCGACTTATTCAATGTGGTTGTCTGTAATGTAGCGTACTACCGTATTGTTGGTGCCACCTTGTCGTGTGCATGTCTTACTGAAACTCTTGCCTATACTGGCTTGTGCTGTTTCCTTGTACAGGACTGGCGCCGGAACACATACTTAGAGATATTGTCAACTCTCAACATCTCCACACTGCACAGAGTTGATGTACGAGTATGACGGGTAGTCAGAGCCAGAATATCCGATTTGCCAGTTGAAGATCTGATGTTCGTACACCCATTAGGTAAACAGGCTGTCATTTTCAGATCGAAACTTCCAGTCGTTTATTTTTATTCGGCCTCACCAAATAGGTATAACCTAGATAAACGCGTCAGTCAGTATATACAGTTTATCGGTTCGAATTATAGTCATGTCATTTATACTTGATCAGTGCAATTTAGAATAAAACCGGTCACAGTGAAGCACTGGTTTGTGGTTGAGCACCGACGAATATTCGTGTAAGACCACGAGTGGCTAACTTGACAAATCTGGAGAAAACAAAGGTTCTGACATTTGAGAAACTGCAATTGAGTGTACGACAGACGATTAGGTTACTGAACAAATTGGAAATTGCTGTTCATCATTGCAGAATTACCTTCATCCCAAGTAAAAATGCTGGTAAAGAGGTACATCCTACAAGTTTGTGCGAAAGGACAGACACTCAGTGAAAATTAAATAAACGCTTGAGTCTAACGTTTTGAAGAGAACTGCACAAGAAACACTGTGAAACTCATTCGCTTACTTAATAGAATATGGTAAGTCTTAAGATGAACCAAACCAAATCGTAATCACGATTAACCGCGCGTCAAGTTTCCTTGCACTTATCATCAGGACGCTGGGATAGTTAGTGACGGGAATCAAAAATAACTTGGAAAGACTGGCGACACAGAAACAGTGTTGCCACGGTTTCCGTAAAGATTAGGTGCTTTAACAAAAGTGCAAATGATGTACGCTTAGTCACAGCACGGGACGCATTTTCATTGGTTTGAGTAAACCGGCAATCGTGGATTAAAAAAAACGGCAATCGGTGCCGTTCGTTGCGTCACAGATATGTGGGCCTGTTTTTTCTTTAATAAGACACTGGAGCGACGCACACGGGATATAAAAAGAAAATATGGCTAAGTTTCTGTGCGATTCAAGTGGATGAATGACTTGCGTGCAATTCCGAACTGTTGACAGCCTCTTGAGAGGGATGGCTCGATACGCAAACGGAATCACCGGGATGTACGGTTCATATGTCGAATTAAGGAATGGTCTTATACGGATTATTGTAAGCCTTGCTGTATTCATTATTCGGTAGAAGTATGCTCACATGACGCATCAAAGTTTAAGACGAAACGAAAAGAAAACATTTTCGTCTCTTCCCGTCTTTGGACACTTAAGGATTGGCAATGAAGTAAATAACTAACAGTATGATGGAATATATTCTGGTTTTCTGATTAGCGATGAGTTCGGGTAGTGAACTAAAGATAGCAGCCTAGAGATCAGGGATCGGTAATCTCCCTCTGCACAAATGTTGGATGTTATGTCAGAGGGTGTACGGTGACCAGATTTATTGATAGGTAATAAACAAAATTCGTGACAATAAAAATATATAGATTGAACACCACCAACTGGATAGTCTATAAAAATGCGACGGTTGCGATCAAGTGTGGGTGATGTTTAATTTCTATGAAAATAAAAATACCTCACTGCTAATCAGTAATAAAAATATATTTTATTGGAAAGATGTACAAATCGTGAGAACGCGGACAAAACATAGGAAGCAAATAAACATCTCCCATCATTATTTTCGGCATTAAGCCATATCAGATTCGGGCTGCCGTTGGTCATGACAATGGTCGGCAAAGTTGCAGAGTAGTAGATAAATATAAATGCACAGCGAAGAATAAAAAGAAAATAAACAAAAAGAAACAATTGTGTTCACGCAGAAGAGAAGCCAACAAGTTTGCAGATACAGACTCGGTGTTGACTGCGAAACAATGCTATGTCAAAGGGTGTTACCAACCAACGGGGAATAGTCGCAAACTCCCAGGTAGACGGCATCTACCTGTATTGTTCAGCAGGACAGTCAGTACTTTCATAGCCCGCAGCCACGTTATCGCCTGGCCGCCTTGGGGTTTCTCCCGACCATCAGCAGCCACACTGAACAGTACGCCTTGCGGCAGGCACCCCGTCGACATACATAATGCATGATCCAACTGGCAAAGATTGGGTATTTTCACAATTTCAGTTAATGGTCGCGAACCTGCGCATTTCATAAATACGCGCAGATGGACCGTCTGACTGTTCACAGTGTCAGTTTACTTGACACACTTTAACTGGCGGAGACGATGGAGGAAAGAATACCGAAAGTTTGTGTGCATCTTCCGAACGAGTGGGTCAGGTCTCTGATTCGTAAAACGAAACCTGGCAAACATACGAATATATTCTGCTTTTAATAGACAAGTGGGCGTTTTCGTGACGCCACAAGTGACTGGGGATGGTGAATATAATAAGTGCCTTATCTACCCTTGAGGACACTTTGCCAGAAATATTACAGGCTGACGAGATGAAACAATCCGGGTATGTGAAACGATCGAGAGTCCCCAGCGGCCTGCTAGCAACAGTAACGGCAGGGTCAGTGCCAACCCAATCTTGTGGCGATAGGTTACAATCCCAGGACGCAAGGTACACAACATACAAACCAGTCATAACATTTGACCAATTCACTATTTGAGCAAAGCAGTAAGAAGACGGACAGAGGTAGATGCAAGCATTTCGTATTGTCTCTTCAGTACCAAATAACAATAACCAGGAACATATATATGACACTATTAGGGTGGGGGGTTGAAAAAATAAAATAGCAAATTAGGTGGAGAACAACAACGCAAAACTATCAGGTCCATGGGAGTCTAAGGCTTACATATAATTGTTTTTGTACACACAATGCTGGCTTGAGACGACTAATCGTGACCGCCTCAGCGAAATGCAGGAAACGCGGATTAGTGTGACGCATTATAATCCTAAATGTTGATTCAAGATTAATCCGGTGACCGGTGGCCAACATGTGTTTGGCGATAGACGAGGCCGGAAGTTTGCGTGATCCCGGGACGAAGGGAGTAGACTGCGCAGTCACATCCTGAACCCATTTCGGCAGATGTTCCTTCATCCTAGAGTTCAAGCACCTATCGGTTCTGCCGATGTAACTTTCGCCGCAGTTACACACAAATTGATAAATACAGTGTGAGTTGGCGCCAATAGGTTGCTCTCCCTTTATTGAAGATAACGGCAGCTTACGAGTTCGATCAACGACTATGATTTCAGCCGCATTGTATGCCCGCTTAATGGAGTCGACGAGGCGTTTTGTTGTTCGAAGTGAAGAAGTGCGACAAACAACCTTATGAGTGCATTTAATTTTCGTCTGACTACTCCTCTTTGGCTTTTCTGACATGGTTGCACCTAGAAGGACCGAAACTCTAGTCAACATAGCCTTCCGGAAGGATGCCGTGCAAAAACCTGACTGCCAAATCAAGGTAGTATAATAGGCCTTGACAACAGCAAATAAACTGAACAAGAGCGGATGCAAGATGTCATCTGAACGGGCATCTGATAGTTGGGTACGTAACCTGCGTTTCACTTAGTCAATTTTTAAAGGGCTGCTGGTACAACTAATTGCTTCCAAACGTCGATGCTATTTCACGTTGAGACCGTTGGTCAGTGGACATCACATTTGATTTTGGGATCACGGGTCGTAGGGTGCCGATCCCGCCCACAAAAAGAGAAAACAGTAGATCAACAATTTCGCCGTAGCTATTCCAAGGGGATAAATCGAGATAGCAAATTAGCAGTATTGACTTTTTTCGGGACGGCATTAAAGTGATACTGTTGGTAAAAACTTGTAAAGAGAAGAGGATTTCGTTTCACCCGCCAACTAATTTAGCTGTGATTTTCACGAGATATCTTTGGGGTCTCCACCAACAAATCAGCAAGGTGAAACAGCTTTTGTTGAACAGCCCTTGCTATCAAAAGCAAAAGGGGGTTTAACTCGTATTGAAATATAAGTAACAACCATTTCAATCGTCCCCGGCCGCTCTCAAATCGAGGGGTTATAATACTTCCTAGTAACTAGTCGGTTTCAGATCGGAGAACCTTATTCTCTCCAGCATGACTTGATTACAATTTCCATTCACTAAATGTTTTGAAATTGCGTCCTACTGGCAGAAGAATTTACAGCAACCTCTATTCTTATTTATTTACTAAGCCTTCACACCCCATCTTCCACAGGAAACATCGTTTCATATCGAAATCGAACACAGATATTCCAACAATTCGAGCAGCGCGTTTTCAAACAACTGTCTCTCCAGATCAGACTGACATTTGTTAGCCTGATGTATTAGCTCGCCTGCTCTGCACTAAAACCATAGAGGAATTAGTTTGACCCCAGTCATTTCTAGGATTCTGGCATCCATTTTACTCCGTCGACTCACTGCAGTTAAGGAATTAAACAACAGAGAAAAACAGGCAGGTTTTCGTCCTGGTCGGGGATGTATGGATCACATTTTTACCCTTCGTCAAACTCTGGAGCAGCGTCATGTGTACCGCCGGCCAACAATTGCCGTAGTTCTCGACTATAAAGGTGCGTTCGATTCGGTGGGCCGATCTACACTCTTAGAGTCGCTTAAACGCAGGGGTGTACCGACCAAGTATGTGAACATACTGTCGGCGCTTTACTCCCATACTTCTGCTCAGGTTAGGGTTTACGGTGAATTATCTGACACTTTCAGCACCAGGAGCGGCATTCATCAAGGCTCTCCCCTTTTCA
>JTDE01000332.1:172174-187566 GCA_014338405.1 Paragonimus skrjabini miyazakii
GGAATAATCACGCCTTCAATTTGGTCATTCATTCTATTTCGGCTGCTACGTCTCGCCCGTTGGTCCGATCCGGTCGAGCGATGACTCATCCGGTCGCCACACACCGTTCTCCATCCGCTCACCGTGGGTTTTTGAACGCACCTCCCCCTGTGTTGGGGTATTCCGCCGAAAGCTGGAATGCTCGCACTTCCTGCCTGGCAATCCCCCACAATATGTCCTCAGAGTGCTCAACAAGATACCGCGTCCAGCTGTAAACGCATGAGTCATCCTCTTAACTTACAGTCTGCTAACATTTTGACGGCAATCAACGCAACCACGAATCATGAGAAGCAACACTAATTTGCACTCTGATAAAAAAAAGGCTTTTGCTATGTCTTCAGTTCGCTAAGAGAAGTAGTCCCCATGGTATTGACGCAGATTCAACGTGTGTTTCAGTCGCGGATAGTCGTAATCACATTCGGAGCAAGAAGGAGAACAATCGACGTCTGTTCATAAGCTTTCTCGAATCTGAAAAAACTCACTTCTGCAGTATCTGCAACGTTTCTTCGGGATAGGCCTCTTCACAAGAGGTTTGTATGTCCGTTGGGATGTCCGCACAGTGCTCATTGAGAAGACTCGATCGTTGTGACCTGGGTAGCAGATGATCTCTGAGCGCACCAAAAAACAGAGCGGCATCGAAATTACAATGACGACTCTCATACACAGCATTATCCTACTTGTTTAAGTCAAGCTACGCTGTTATCAGTTACCTCACAATTGAGAATTAACAGGGCGGCTAGGGCTTCCTTGGAGCGCAGGTGCGCAAGAGCAGGCAACCTGGTCGCAGTTACACAAGCACACCTACATTAACGTACACGTACGTACATTCTTTGGTCGCACTAGATCGACACTGACAGCCTTGTAACCTGGCTGGCACTCGCTCTGACCGATACCCATCTCTCACACTGTTGGTAGTCGATCATGAAGACTGGCGGGATCAAGAGTTGACGATTCACATGACTGGGTTTGGCATTTGCGAGCCAAAAACTGGGGTTTTTAAACTGCCCTTGGGTAGTGCCAGCCATCAAGTCGAGGTACTCCCTACTAACGTCTGAGACTATATGATCGAACAATGAGCAGATGTATTCGATTGCCCGTTGAGAAGCGCCTAAATTAATCTGATTGGGAACAGTGCAAAATGCACCTTACTAAGCCCTAATCCCTCAAACAAAAAACCTACAGACAGATTGGCGTATCCAGTGCTTCCTCATCCAGCTATTCCAGTTAAAAAAATATAGGAACGAGGTAACAAGAGAAAAAAAAGATTGTTGTCTAAAAGATGCTAACGCCAGTGAGTGCTGCTGCTGAGAATACAACGCTTGATGCTGTTCCTGACTATATGAGTGACTACTTAGTGGTCACGACAGTCGCAGGGCTTGAACACAATGTTGTTTTGCACATACTGTATCCTCTTTTCACGTCACAAGAAAGCTTAAATGGGCTTATGATGGAACGCAACACATCAGATAAAACTTTGAACAATTCTCATCATCCGAGTCCCTGGGGCTGTGCTGTCTGCATATCAAACAGTCAGTGCACAGAACGCAACGTTGAAATGATAGAGTAGGATCGATAGTCAAGTAACAACAGTGTCAATCTGAAGATGTTTCACATGATCAATCGTTGACACAAACAACAAAATGTGATGGAATTAGCACAGTCGCTTCCACTTTGACAACAGGAAACAAGACTTCCTGCGGTCTGTATCCGAGTTCTAGGGTAGCAGTAAAGAGAGAGGCTAACAACGAGCGCCGTACTAAGTGAACAATCATTTGTTACTATAAACATCCGCATTATTAAACTACCTTGATTTTTGTCGTGTGTTTTAATGAGACAAGCCAACTGAGATACGCAACAGCATACTAACCCAATTTAACAAGACATGACATGTACTTGTAGCCGACGACAAGGTATGGTCCTGGCACGGATGGTTACACGTAGAGATGATTTTCAGTCCCGCCAACATCGGCCGCTTGTCAGGTTCACACGAGGTCTTTTTTTACCAATAGTACATCACTGTTATGGAAATCTAAGCAGGTGAAAAGATACACTGCAACACGCTGAGAATACCTATCCCACAGAAAGACTTAATGGTGGAGGATATTAGACCCATTTCTATTACGGTACTCCGAGTAAACGTAGTTGTAGCTTGCTTCATTAGTAACGCACATAGCAAGCGAAAGCATGCTGTATTTTCATGCTCTCTATGCTACAGGATTAAACGTGATGTGGACACAATTGGTCGAACTGTAAAAAAAGTATAACCAGTTGCTGCGCTGCCAGTTCTACATTAGGTCTAGGTGGGTCATTCGCGTGCAAGGTAAAGTTGCTCATTTTGGAAATCGCTCCAACCTTATGATATGCGTCGTCGGATTCACTAACTTCATCACCATCATTGAAAACTACATTTACAGTTCAACCTGATACAAAAATACGAAATGCCCCGGTTGAGACAAGAAAAGCGGAAAAAATGGGATTATTACGAGTACACCTGGACTTTGAAACAAACAATCCGCCTAAAGGTGTTAAAGAATAACCAGGTCGCAGGTGAGAACAAGATGACGTCAGTAAGACAGTTACTACGCGGCTTTCATTTATTCGTTTTAGTATTTGCCATTACTTTATAGATAACTTGATCACACCAGCATAATAATCACGCGAGTGAACCCGATCGGTGATCATTTCTTTTAGTGCTTTCAGCTAGAGTTTGAGTGTATCACAAGAAACCTAAACAGAGAGACCAGCCAGATCGACGTCTTGCTTTGTCAAATCATCGACTGGTCGGCTCGCATCTTATGCTGATGAGCGGGGGTCTCGGCAGAGTGTACGATATGATGAACGACTGTTATCAAACTGGAACACATAATAACGACCAGTCGCGTCTCTCCGACACGATACATAAACACTGGGAAAGTTAAAACAGCAGCCGGGAGACAAACACTCAACCAATCCGGTGAACTCGACCGACCTGCAGTACACATGCAATTTGGGCCACTCATTCAGCTGTAGACCCGGAACAGTTGTTTTCGGTGCACCGAGGCCTTTGTTGGGTAGGGATGAATTAAACACCAAAGTAGATTCACATGCTGGGCCCTCGCTGGGCTTGATCTGAATAGACATGGGACATCCAAAGGGAATCTTCTTATCTGAAGTAGACAGAAGAAACATTCAAGTGATAGATACCAAGTTAAGTCCGTACGAGTACCATACAATGAACCAACCGTAGGTCACGCACTGGCGTAACGTAGTTGCCGGTCGCGTGATGAACCTCACGTGACAGAGTAAACAAACGAAATACTAACCGACTGAAAGGAACAGACAAAATATGGAACCGGAATAGGACTAAAAGCCAATCGATAGAACAGATACAGAAGCCTCACGTTCATGAAATCATACCAGTCGCTGACAATCACGGTAGCGCAAGGCTACTTGTCAGACAGCAGAGAGAACGAAGAAGCTGATTATGATGAACTAGTAACATGGCTTACGATCTGATTGCGCGTAGTTCCATAAAATCGAAAATATCACGTGCCTCCGCACACCTGAGAAAGAGAGGGGGATCAACGACACCGTCTGAAATACCCTCAAAATAACCAGTCTTATGATTTCTGTAGAAAACGTAGTTCACCAATGTGGTAACATAAAAGTGGATGCCTGAGAATATAAGAAGTAGCAATGAGTCTGTTGCCCTTAAAGGGCACAGAAAATGCGACAGATATAATTTCTATCCATTAGTTGGTGCTGTCTAAGACCTATCAGTAAATCAGACTATACGTAAAGCAGACTGCCTACGAATTGATTGGTTGTCGCTATAACCTAGTAGATAGGCTAGGCGCTCTGAGGACCAAATCCCGGAAGCGCGAAAACGATTTTGGCCTATCAGAATGGACAGAAAATCCCAGAACAACCCAGATATTTTCTTCAATAGATTTTGTCTTTAATCTGCCACACCCATCGGTTATTTGGTGATTTTACTTGCAGTTTTTGGTAACTGGCCTCCTACCTTCTGATTCCAAAACATTTGTTGGTCACCATGAACCGTATGTATATATCAAAATACTTTCAATTCTGTTACGCATGTTTTCGGACGGAACAAAGCGATTTTTGCACTCTTCTTTCAATTTGACTTAGAAAAAATCAATGGGTTTAGATATGTTGTTATCTAGAAACAAGGCTTATCGTTTCTGAATAAGGCCAAAATTGTTATACAATTTCGTTCGTTCTCTTCAGCTACATACATGAAATAATAACCGAATGGGTATATTAGAATGGGTGCGTATAGACAAAATAGTAGAGTTTGTCTATCTGGCAATCATAGTTTGGTGTGTGACATGTACGAAAGGTTGGAACTGTAATCACTGTACAAAGAAACGACACAGTTAATTAACTAGGGTTAGATGAGCACAGTAGGAAAGTGTGGAAAACATGAATTGAAAAATGAAGAGAGGACGCATTCAAATAAAACATGTAATCACTGACTGGCTTATGTACAGTGGGTTGCCAAGGTAGTGCTAAGTTCACTACCAGCTGCTTCTGGACATACAAGGGTGGTTTTTATAAAGTGCGTGGTTAGCGTCTTAGAAAAACCTAAAGCGTGTTTATTCATCGTCTGACAAACAACACGGAGAACATTGGAGAATTTACTGCGTGGCTGGATTCGAGTAGGTGTTTTGTTATGGCAATCTTAACAGTTTCTGTATCCACAAGCTATTCCGAAATGCGCCTCGAGATTTGACTGTACAGTGCCCTCAATGTACGGCCTACGTACTGCAGTACGCATGTTCAGGTAAATTCACAAATCGGGTTTGACGTAGCCAGTATTGGCATTGGATTTTTTCCTGGAGTTGTGGGCACGCACGTTGTTGAGTACAACATAATGAGCTTAACTGACGTGGGTGCGGCTCACTGCTGCTTCTAGTCTTCGTCTTATCATCAGTGCTACGTCAACACCCTTGAGAAGTAACTACATCCACACCGGCTTACAAGATGTTGCGACGCTGGTCGAGTACCGATTGGTTTTGAATGATTTTCGACCAACCGTGCAATTTTGAACGGGAATCTGCTTGACGAAATTGAGTTTTTCTGGTGTACTTTCATCTTAACAGATCTTGCAAACCCTGTGACATAATGTTTGCACGAGTCCACGTTTGTAAGTAATTGGTGCAAAATTGTTGAAGTGCAATAGTTGACTAGTCTACCTCTTTTTTTGATGGACACCTCTACGAAGAAAGCCATCATCATGCTTGGTAAGCCGGATGTTCAAAAATGGGAACTGGTTCCCCTCTTCGACTTCGGTAGTACACTTAATATTGGAGTGTAACCTATTGAGATGCGCGCATGTTCATTCAATCTGACTGTTCAAATCGAAAATTACAAATATACCGTCTGTGTAACTTTTGTGCAGGTGCGTTGAGTTTGTGGCATTTCGGGATTCATTTTCAAAGCAGACCAAAAATATATTGGCAATCACAAGGCCAAGTGAACTGCACACGGCTACCCTATCCATGTCCACTGAATAAAAATTGAACGTTTTTAGGGCACATACTAAGAAGTTTGCATACGTGAGAAACAGACAGTTCAATTTCACTGTGGTATCCCATCACCCAATCGTAAACGATGTCAATCGTCTCATCTAGAGGCACGTTAGTAAACAAAGGTTGCACATGGAAAGATACCATCTTCTTCTTCGGACGTGTCACACACCAAGCTATGATTACCAGATGGACAAACTACTAAATTGCTTGTAGGCAACCATTTGAATACACCCATTCGGTTATTATTTCATGTATGTAGCCGAACAGTACGAACGAAATGTTGCCTCAGCATACATCTTACATAGCGTTATTCAAAATTCGTAAGGGAAAAAACTGTTTGAAATGTTTACCGTTTTGTTTATCTCAAGGTGGAAAATTTGAGCTCTGAAGAAAGCTCTCTTATTCCGTAGTTGATACAGTGTATAGCTTCGGTATTCTTAACACTGGTCTGAACATATTCGGCTAGCTGGGAGGCAATCGGGATATTACGACAATATTGATGGCCCGCTGAGAGAATTAGAATCATTATCCCAGTTTGAATTGATCAAATGTGATAAGGCATCAATGTTTCACTACCACCCTCTGCAGATCCTTTCAAAGATGGCGATGAGAGACGCCACTGGAAGTGGTAGAATTGTTCACTGAGTAGTATTTATTAAAAGATGGCCCAACCTGCAAGGTGGCAAACCATCGAGCTACAATTATAAGGGTCGAAGGCTTATCTTTGTTTTCAAATATCCAGAAGAATACTAATTCAACAGCTTACTAAATGCACTAACCAAGAACAGGAAAACAGGTGAAACTCAAACCTGATCGTAAACGCACCGATCACACGTTCGTTTCGCGAAAGACGCTGAAAAGTTGACGAGTCCATCTAAGGTAGCAATGTCTCTGAACTTGAAGGCTCATTTCGTTACGATTACTTATGCTTCATGAGCAAGCTTCTTATACAGAAGAGCTGTGGTGAACAGTCAGTGGGCAAATGAAAAGTGCGCATTCATAAGCATTCATAAGTCAAGCGTTCGACAAGCGTTTCTGATTGTTCTCTTTCCCCACAACTAAGTGGTTGGTGGTTTTAGAAGGGGCATTAGGAGGCTCGGAGAATCTCCAAATATAATTTCCGCTAGGTAGTAAGGTAGCCGATACTGAGTATGTTTAAAATACTGCCTGCTTGCTTCTCTTGCAAAAAAACAGAGAGACTATGTCGAACCGATTGAATAGTAAGAGTGATCTGTGAGATACACATCACGCCACAACATTCTCGCTGCAAGCAAACAGCTTACTGAAAAGTGTGATTATGATGGGAACGAGACCACGTGGTGCATCCGTCAATCCTCATTGTTCATGATAAGACAAACAAGTCTGGCAATCGATTAGAGGCTATGTTTAGTTGGAATTCTGGCAAATTCAAGCGACAAATACGCATAAGTTTACCGTGCGTGAATTTTTTACCTTTCGAGGTGAACAAATTATCAGGTTGACTTACGCTGATTACCGTCGTCTCTGCCAGTTCCCTTGCACAAAGTGGACTGATCATATAAGCATCGACAGTCTGTCGACATGCACCTGACAAAGGTGGAATTCTGTGAGTGATAACCCAATTAATAAAATGAAATCAACCCCAAGGGAATATAAAGATGTACTTGCGAGTAAAGCCTCAACAACATCGTGCACTATGCAATGATACCGCGGACGGCTAGAGGAAATACCAAAGTGATCATAAAATGTCGCGGCCACATAGTATAAAATTATTGACCAATCCGCTGAGCAAGGACGAGAGATTCCACGCGCTACGTTAAAAGGAGTGCCATCATCTATATTTCTGGTTGAAAACGCTTCCAGACATGCTCGCGATTTACAGTCTGAATGTGTTAGTACCCTAAAAAGTTTTCCTTTTTGAATGCTTGCTGAACAGTTCTATACATCATTTTGAGTATCGCTTTCAGAGTTAACAGCAATCCGAGCATCAGTACCTACCAGTAACACTCAAAATGGGAAATGTACGTAAACATATGGCTTATAAGCTTAGTCAAGAACGACCGAAATGAAACCGGTGAACGAGTGAGAAAAGTTGGTTTGACTTACTCTCATCGTTTTCTCCATCAAAGTAGCGACTCATTTTTTGCACACACTCTGTCCATCCTTCGGAATATTTTACACCCGAATATTCACAGCTAAGCCACGTTCTTGGTTCAACAAAACATTCAACAATATTCTAATATGCAACATGATTAGCAGAACATGCGACCAACAATGCATCCAAAGCACTTGATAATCGTGAACAGATCGTCAGGCATATGCTCTGATGCTAGCATATTCGTGCGATCGTTGGGAATCAGCACATGAGATTCGAAAACTTTCGCGTGTAGACGATAACACGAAAACCGGGTCTGCTTTCTGGATTATGTTGTGGAGACTGGCTGAAAAATATGGGATTAGACAGACATTACGTCGATTCAATGTTCTCAACAGGTACAATACATGGTGACTGTTTCCAGCTAATATTCCATATCACACGGATCGAATAATGGTTCAAAGATCTTTTCTTCAACAGCACCATAAACGATGAGAATGATGAATAACTGTCATTGAAATATAAAGGAAAACCGAGCGAAAATATAAGACGAAACAGAGCTGCAACCGTTGCGGACATATGCACGCCACTGATTGCAACGCGCTGCTACTCAAAAAGCGTTTCCAACCAGGGAATTAGACAAGCACGAAGTATTCAACTTGGACGGTGACGCCAGTCTACACAACGGAACTACCAAGGTCATCATAGATCGTAATCGCACCATTGCCAGACGGCCTCGTGGTTTCTCCAACTGTTCCTAGGCTTGGCGAATGTGGTCCAGTAAAGTAGGAGGATGTGAGCCAACATGACAGAATGCGAGGTTTCAATAGTCAACCAACGTTATATTTCATTACATTTGTTTCATCACTGAGTTATTAATGCATTCCTTTCTATTTCAGCTCTCATACAGCAACCGTTAGATAAATAAAACCCATCACTCTTCTGCTCTTAACGTGAAATCGTTGTGTTTGCATGGCTGAGATTAACTGCCTACAATTTATTCACTGAGCAACTACGTAATGTAGACTGAACATCACCCACAATTGATCGCAGCTGTCGCATTCTCACAGACTTTCCAGTCGGCCCCTTTCGAAAAGATGCACTAGACTCGAGTTTCGCTTTCATTAGAGCTCGTCGGTAGTGCATATCATCGACACTGCCGGGACTTGAACCACGAACACGCTGTTCATGAAGCAACCGTGTTTACCATTGCGCCAGGTTTACCAGCGCCACGTTAGGCACGACCGAATTATCACATGTGAATGCTCAACCACTTTCGCTTGTGAGTAATGATCAGGTTGCCCGATCGCCTCGAGAGGAGACACAGTAACTGTCCTGTTAACTCCAATCGATAACCCTGTGATTGGGAATTCTCTCCAGGTTGAAATCACAGAAATCATTGACTTGTTGAGCGGTATTTGATATGCACTACTGACGAGCTCTAATGAGAGCGAAACTCGAGTCTAATGCTTCTTTTCGAAAGGGGTCGACTGGAAAGTCTATGGGAATGCGACAGCTGCGATCGATTGTGGGTGATGTTCAAGCTATATGAAAATCAAAATCTCCTACTACTCATCAGTAACTACGTAATGGAAAGAATTTTTCATCCCGAGGCATTTGACGTCAACGCCAAGGTAACTGACGTTCCTAGAGAATGGAGCCACTGGTTTTGAACGCTCACCAACTTTTACCATTCACCTTAAACACAACAAATTGATCACCTTGATTAATTACACCTCGTCCGGGGCTTATAAATAGATTTCTATGACGAAACATTCTCTATAATACGAGACCTCTATATGAGGCTTAAGAATTAAATGTTAGTTCACCAACTGTTAGTAACTTGCAGACAAGAAGGTGGACAAACCCTGAGTCAAATTTCTCGAAGATTGAGACCACTTGTAGAAGACCTCATCCTTAAAGCTACCGCAGTCGAACGGAATCAAAACGATGTAATCACAGATGCTATTGTAAGTCGTCTATTATCTAACGACGTTTGAAAGAACGAGCCACTTTTGATCTAACCACTCCGGCTGTGTCGGTAGATAGTCAGTCTATATTATTTCAGTCTGCTTCGACTAACCCTTACACAGCTACAGCTGAGGTCTCAGAAAGTTCCCCCAGCTCTGAACAAAGGTTTGATGTGACAATCTCCAGTTCATTCGCAAGCAAATGCTTCTGTGAGTAAAATAAACACCCCTATTCAGTGTTCTG
This sequence comes from Paragonimus skrjabini miyazakii, assembly GCA_014338405.1. Lineage (NCBI taxonomy): Eukaryota > Metazoa > Platyhelminthes > Trematoda > Plagiorchiida > Troglotrematidae > Paragonimus > Paragonimus skrjabini miyazakii. Next base: position 182,036 of record JTDE01000332.1, read on the forward strand.
TTACAGATGCGATATGCAAGGAAAATGGAAAGAGGTACTTCCAAAAGGTTTCAGATATCTCGAAACCAACAGCTCTGTTCCTCTAACACTCGCCCGTTCGATCCGATTGTCATGTCAGCAGCTGCGTCCGGCTGTCTTTTGAGTGCCGTGGTCGACTTCAAAGTTAACCGAACTCCCTTTCAAGCTATTATAGACACTGACAGTTTTGAAAGTTATGTGGTGTCTTCTGTGGTGCTGAAAAACACGTGGAAAATGTGCAAACTTCAAGGTAAAACAACAATGACCTTAACTGCCTTATCAAGTGAAAGGCGAGGTCAAGTCCTGGTGTCCAACAGGTACGAAGATGCTGTGTGTGACAGCCAAGTCGTCAGCTTTACGGCATTCACGTAAGGACACTATTTTTGATTGCGACTTTCTCGGACTTCATCAGTTTGAAGATTCCATTCGGTGAGGTAAAACCATCGTTCTAGCTGGCCTCCATTCGAATCGAAGCCCCTCCGACTTGTTATCAGTACCACGCCAGATTACAAACCAATCGCGACAAAATTAAGGAGACAAAAACATTTATACGCAATGAAATTCGCTGTTTCCCTAGTGAAGTGGTAACTGAGCCCTCCTCATCCACCCGTAGGACACATTTGTTAGTCGTCACCAATGGCAGGCACGGAATAAGAATGGTCCTCGACCAAAATCAACAAATATGCATTCTTGGACGCCCATCCTCCCCAAAATCGACGAGATGATCGAATGTATCTCCACCGACGAAACTGAAACCCTAATCGGGAAGGGAAATCCATTATCGCCCTTGAAGCACGCAGACGTTTGCGCCGTTTTCGTCGAAATCATTTGGTGCAAACAACTGCGTCACATGTTTTCAAAGGACGATGTAGTATCACCCGAATGAATGAAAGACACCTTTGTTTGCGTGGACAATATTGCCGCATGTGGAAGAAGTTCCACCGAACAGAGCTTTAACATTCGGAAGTTCTCATAAGTGGCCAAAATATGCAGAGTGACTTTTGGTAAATCTAAGAGCATCATCACCGACAAACAAACAAACACCTGAGCTATGAAGTAACAAAAAAAATAAACAAAACCGGATCCAAATCGTCTACGACCTCTGCAAGAATTAGCCCCAGTCCTTCTTAACTTGAAGTCACAGTAAAGAGTGATGGGATTGTCCGCTTACTATTCACAAATGATTTCACTCCCCTGAAAAGATCCACATAATTGTGTTTGAAAACACATTCTCCCTACCCAATTAAGTTAAGGAGGCCTTCGGGGCTTTAAAATCGTCTTTAAAGCTGCTACTCCCAGTATTCAGTAAGGCACCCCTTTGATCATCGGAGCGGATGCCTCCGATTTTTCGATCGCATCCAGTTTGGATCGAAATGATTGACCGGTAGCCTCCTCTAACGTAGTTTGTCGTGTAGTGAATGACACTATCCCGTCGTTGAAAAAGAAGCGTACGCTGTTGTAGAATCCATACGTAAATGAAAACATTTTCTACGCTGCAACCATTTTAAACTTGTCACTGATCAACATTCTGTCACTTGTGTCCACGACAATCAACACATAAGGAGGGTCAAGAGTGATACAAGTGAGCGTTGAAAGTTAGAGCCATCATCATTCAAGTTCGACGTTGTGCACCGACTTGGTGGGGAAAATCGAGTAGCAGATGCGCTCGTTCGTAGTTTTTGCATGACATCATTGATAAACATTTATTTGAGGGGGAACTGCACGAATAACTTCGCCCTCCCGCTGCTTCTCAGTTGATGCACTTGGTGCGCACTAGAAATCTCTCGTTTTCTGTGGGAGAATTTCGAAGCGTCATCGCCAACTGTCCAACATGCCTCTGAAGCTCGAGGTAAGCCCATAAAAGTCACTCACTTCATTGGGTTTGAGGGTCATCTCCTATCCGTGACCCATAACCGTTACTTATTAACAAATATCAAGGAATATTCTCGATTTCTTTTAGCTGTGTGATTCCGGCGGACAGGCGAGACTGACATCAAATGTTTTGTCAGTTGTTTTCACTGTTTAGCATTCCAGCATACATTTGTTTTGATCATGGATCGTCAATCATGCCGATGTGGCAGTTAAGCATCACTGGGAACCACTGATGTATTGCTGTCTATGATGATGATGACTGGGGTTTAACAACTTTTTTCAGGAAACGGGAGTCGCAACAAACTCCACGGTCACGGCCAAGTAAAGCGTTTAAACAGAACACATTGGGAAACCATGTTACCAGGTCTAATGTCCCGTAATTTAGAGATCGACCAACGGGAATTCGCCTTTCTTGATGAATTACACTCTGCCAGATCACTCTTGTGTAATGTCACTGACGTGACTAGTCATGAAAGACTGCTCTTCTGTGAACGATGGTTGACCTCTGGAACAACGCTACAGATGTGTCTAACCAAGTCTAAATCAGTGTTGTTGAAAAAGAACGACAGATAGTCAGAGGTTAAGTCACTTCAAAGCAACCCAGTGTACGCGTATATCCTTCTTCCTAATGGCAAAGGAGAAACAGTTTCCGTCTGTCAACTGCCCCTCTCCCAAAGACATGCCTGAGATGTCCCTGCAGGAAGCAACGACTTCTGACCTAAGAAATCATATCCGTATCTTCTAATCACGCCTGTGTTTATGAGTAACATAATAATAGCATTCCCTCAGTTGACAGGCAAAACATTAGAGCATCCTCCGATTCCTTATATGGCGATCATTCATGTAATCTGGAAACAGTGACCAAAGAGCAACGTGTTCATCTATACAGCCTGGGAAATAAGGACGCATAAACCCATTGCCTGTTAGTACATCAGTGTACACGCCTCCCCATGGTCTACCACTAACATCCTACTCACACTTATTGACGGAGGAGAGTGTTATTTTAAAAAAACTGTACTTGTTACATCTTTGGACTAACTCGTTTGCGATTTATAATTCGACCCTCATAAGCCAATTGGCAGATGAATAAAGCATACCGTACAGGTCTACAACTCATCTACTATTGACGCTTAACAGTTGTTTCAAACGGTTGAGCTTAATTGTTTATAACTAAACGATCGTGCTGGTGAACAACTACAGTGTTCACAGGAGCACTTCCCTAAATGTATAAATAATGGAAACAAAGGTCAAAATCTCTCCGCTCATTCGCATTTGCGTCAATAAAAAGCTACGTTTCCGAACCACGGAACAAAAGAAATTATCATCACTACCATAGACGTCAGTGTATCAGTCTCTCACTGATGAATAGCTGCCACACAATTATGAAGAAAAAAGCAAACCCTGTGTATGAAAAGAAAAAAGCGGACGGGAAGGAACTTAACGGATAGAAATAACCTCGTCTATACTGAGACATCTAACATCAACGTGCCTACACCCTGCAAACAAACAACCGAGCTGTAAGTGAAAGGTGTCATTAGCAACAGAGCTAGCTTCCTTACGGCTTTCAATGCCTTGCGTCAGCAAACGCACTAACTCCACAGACAACTCGGCCAAACAAAAACATTTACGCCACTAATCCCGATTAGCCGCCATCTCAACTAACGTCTCCAATTACTGACTCTGTGAATCGTGAGGTCCCCAGTCCGGAAGACAAATCCAATCTACAATGATTAGTCTTCTGGAGAACGATTTCACTTCTGTACGCCATGTCATTATCTGTCTACCTCGCAACTTACTCCAGTTGGCCGCAGCGTCAGCAAAGAGTGCTCAGTGTGGCAGATGACATGGCTTACCCATTTAAGTCTACGCAAATGTAACCTCCCCGTTGATTACTCGTTGGTGCCACTCGATGCCAGTGATCGAACGCGGATATCGGTGGCCAAACACGTCTTCTGCCCTGAGCGGTCACGTGTCGCAGCCGTAAAGTAAAACAATCCTCACAGTTGCCTTACATACTCGGCCCTTAAGCCTCAGAAAGATGCTTTACTGTCGCCGGAGGTATTATAGACTAGCGAATACTGCTCTGGCCTTAGAGACACGCGATTCAATTTGACTCCCTACGCCACAGCCGCCGCTGATGCTGCTTCCCAAGTAAACAAATCGGTCAACAACACCCATAACTTCATTATCCAACACCAAATCTACATAATCACAGCAGTCTTGCGGAAGTGCCTTAAGGTTACAGAGCGCATTCGTCAGTATATAGTAGAGTAATAAATAGCGCCTAACAGTGTTTGTGCTGCTTTAAAGCTGTCAAACAGCAACAATTTGTCGTCAGCATAATCAAGATCAGTCAGTATTCCACCAGGTAGGAAATCCACGCCGACATCTTGTGAGTGCTGCAGACAGTCTTCCGTTATTTCATTTGTGACAAAATTAAACCAGGAAGGTGAAAGTGGACAGCCTTGACGTACGCCGCTCCTGGTGCTGAAACTATCAGACATTTCACCGTAAACCCTAACTTGAGTTGAAGTATGAGGGAAAAGCGCTGACAGTATGTTCACATACTTGTTCTGTGCACCTCTGCGTTCAGCTGACTGAAAATGTGGATCAATCCGCCGAATCGAGCGCTTTTTTATAACCGAGAAATACGGGAATTGTTGGTCAGCGGTATACATAAAGCTGCTCCAAAATTTGACCAAGAGTAAAAATGTGATCAATGTATCCCCAACGAAACTCTGCCTTTTCTTCCTTTATGTCTGTTCTACGAGCTGCAATGAGTCAACGAAGTGTAGTGGATGTCGGAACTCTAGTAATGATCGTGGCCAAGCTGATTCCCTTATGGTTTTCGCAAGAGACCCGGACTCTTTTCTTGAATAATGGGAACTATTATCGAGTGACCCCAGCACAGATGGATGGTCTCCGTCGTCCAAAAAATTGAAATAACTTAGTCCAAGTCTCTACTGCCACCTCCCCACTTTCTTTTAAAAGTGTCGTCAAGAAATCATCCGGGTCAGCGGCCCTATTACGTTTGACAACCAAAATACGATTGCGGACCTCAGTCTCAGTGTTTGGTCTCAGTCTTAGCAGGCAGCACCAAATCTACCGGCCAGGGTGCTACATTACAAGTTTCTAGCGGTAACAGGAAGCTAAAAGTTTCGCATATACAGCTGGTCTTCGTAGAAATTGTCACGCTGACGAGACGGTCTGCTGCAAACACGAATTCAAATTATTAGTTCGACTGTGGCCGTCATACACAGGACTATACTTACCTCAAACTGACCGGTAGCGACGGCCGTGGAGTCACCCAAAATGTATAATCAGTTACGGGTAGACAATGTGGGTGCCGTTAGTTCCATAAGACTACTGTCCCGGATTTTAATTTCCGAAATGTAGCAGACATCGACATTCAATTAGTCAAACGCTCGTTTGAGAGCGGCCTGTTGACCTATTTGCTTTAGACTCTGAACGCTGAAAGCACTGTAGTGGATCTAAACGTTATATACAGTACGGGTGCGAATATGAAAGCAAAAATGGAAATAACTGACTCACAGTAGTTCGTGAAGGTGCGTCGTTTAGAGTTCCACCACACTGAATGAAGTATCCAACAGATACGATCCGTTGTATAGTTCCCAGGTAAC
>JTDE01000332.1:190448-212355 GCA_014338405.1 Paragonimus skrjabini miyazakii
TACCCACTCTGCTCAGTGGAGCAGTCAGGGTCTTCATATTTTGTGACCACGTTGTTGCTTGGCCACCACGTGGTTTGACCCAACTGTTGGTGGCCTCAGCATATAATACCCAGTACGGTAAACGAGTAGATGGCATACGGAGTACGTGACCCAACCATCGCAAGCTGTGCACCGTGATTAGTTGACCAACTGATCGCGCATCCCGAGCGTTCCCAAATACGCACCGGCGAACGGCACACTGTTCACGCGATCAGTTCACTTAATATGGGCCAAGTGGCGGAGACAACGATAGTCAAACACAACAAGTCTGTCGACATCTTCCTTGCGAACAGGCCAAGTTTCCGAAGCATAGAGCAAAACACTGCGTACGAAAGTACTACATACTCCTCCTTTTCACGACGACCGAACTTTTTTGGACACCACCGATGACGCAGTTTGGATAACGCAACTCGTGACCTTGCGATCCTCGTTGATATCTCATCAGCAATGTTACAGGCTGGCGAGATGGTGCTACCCAAGTATGTGAAACTGTCCACAGTCTCAAGTGGATTACCTGGGAGGAAGAAAGTAGGAGTGGAAATGTCCCAGTCTTGGAGCAGCACTTTGCACTTTGAAGGTGCAAAGCGCATTCTATGCAAACCAGCCCGGTCACTCATCTTGTCCAGCATAACCTGCGTGTCTTCGGTAGAGGAGCTGAGAAAAACAATGTCGTCCGCGTACTCCAGATCGGCCAATCTAGCGCCAAGGAGAAGCTCAACACCAAGCCCACTTGATTCCGGAAGCGCACCCTCCAGAATGTCATCCATGACCAAATTCAACAAGAAGAGAGAAATCGGACACCGTTGACGAACACCACTAGGAGTGATGAACGCCCGAGACAGTTGTCCATAAACTCTCACTCTGCTTGCAGAGTGAGCATACAGTTATCTCAGTAGATTCACGTATTTCTCTGGCACTCACTTGCGGAGAAGGCAGCTCCAGAGAACGTTACGAGCAACTGAATCGAAAGCAGTCTTTAGGTCCAAAAAGACCAAGACCGTCGGCTGCCCATAAAAGTGCCGATGTTCCAAGATCCGTCGTAAGTTAAAAATGTGATCAACGCACCCGCAACCGGATCGGAATCCTGCCTGTTCTTTGCGTATCTGATTTTCTCTGGGCTTAGTGAATCGACGTAAAATGAGGCCAGTGAGTAGCTTGCACGCAACAGACACCAAACTGATGCCTCTATGGTTGTCACGAGGATTTCGGGGCCCCCTTTTGAAAACGAGAATTACTGTTGATAGGCACCAAGAGCACCAAGGCACCAGGAGCCTTATTACACCTCAACAACTTGAACTCTAGGACCACTTTTGCTTCCGACGAAGGGCTGTCTGGAACGTAATAATTGACCATTCACATCTTCACAATCGACTATCAAGCTATGTATGGGCTTCTTACGAATTTCTTCCAAACTTGTTATATAAACTGTTATAAGAGATAGTCCGCCTGACGTAAAAATTCTAGAGACTTCTCTAAGAGAGAATGGTCATTTATCCATACATTGTTAGAATACTGTTTCATGGATGACCTGTGATATTTGGGGCTGGTAACTGTTGGGGCCTACGGCGTCAGAACTTCTAAGCTCCCACGCGCAGCTAGTCTGGTACTTACGTTTCGTTAACAGTCTGGCCGGTTTCTCCAGTCAGCTGTTTATTAGATATACTGACTGTGAGATCTATAGAGTAATTACGCAAAACGGAAGTCAGGTGGAGCCTTAGAGCTAAAATGGATATGACAGTGGAGGAGGGATCAGCGGTAGCATGGTTTCACTTATCTACCCAGCTGTATGCAGCATATAAGGATTCCACTGAGTTTCTACTGTGCAGTATAGAATTAACGGTGTTGTGAACAGTAATGACTGTATATGAGTTGAGATACTGCCGGAACACCAAAACTCAGACTGGAAAATCGTTAAGGTTCGCAATCGAAAGTTTTTTTGTAGTGTTAGACAAAAGATGAGTGGTGGAATATTAGTGCTGTACTATTTTCTAACCCCCAACCCGGAGGATCAGAAGACCATAACTCGTGAGATACTACTCATTGGTCTGCACGACATGAATGACTGGCGATGTGATCATCACACCATCAAGATGAGAAAAACGGTAATACAGCATCAAAGTCAACTCTCGTTGAGATGATAACTTTCGAACGGACCGCTTACAATAAAGAAGTTAAAAGGCGTTGGCACTTCACACATCGAAGGCAAGAAACACGTCCAGAGTTTGTCTGGCACGTTGTTTCTGAATCCATCAAAACGTCACGTGCGAAATAACAACAGAAGAGTGGTGCGAGAGATCGCGGAAATGGGAATCTTATACTATGTGATGATAGGTGTACGTTCTTCCGACGAACGTTGAGTGACGCACGTATAACCAACGACGCCAAATACCAGAATCAAGTCAAGTCGCTGGAAACCGTGATACTATTGACATAAACAATATAATCAATTACAAGGAATAAACCTCAATTCGTTTGCATTCATGAGATAAGATACAATGGTTGGCCGCAATAGGCTGTCAAGGGTCCAAAAGGCATGACAAATACAAGCACAGGCGACTGACAGGCAACGACGAACCGACAAAATGCGGTCGGATCGGTCTAACGTGTCTCCTAATAGCCGGCCTTCGGACAGACCGATTCGTCGGCAACAGTTTCACGGCGGCCCATAGGAAGGCCGTATACACGAGTGGGGAGGGTGAGACGAGCAGACAACAATAGGTGTATGTGCAGGTGTGATATTCAATAATTGATAGAGGCAGGGTGGAGCAATTAGTAAAATTAGACGCGGGTTGTGAGAATAAAAAGAACAGGCGTCTAATTAGGGGGGGGGCAAAGGACAGAGTTTAACAGGGTCAATCGAAAGGAAGTTTGACTTTCGAAAACGTCCTACACCGACCGCCAAAATTCCACTCAGGTGCCAACCGACGAAGATGTCACAATGCAAATTCTGGTTCTCCCTAATTCTACCTAAGTCGCCCACAAATGGTCCAACAATGGAATAAAGAAATCAACTCTTGGAAGCAGACAAGACTCCTTAATGGCAAGACCTAAACCACAAAGCCCAACCAATGCTGAGGAACCGACCTGGAAGAAAAAACAGGCGGCATGACATGAACAAAGCAAATGCGGATGTAAGTATGAAGACATATTATATAGGATACAGAAGCGGAATGAGAATTAATTTTGTCGAATAAATCAGAGAAAACCTATAGTGTATAATAAGCCTGAACAAACTAGACAATAGATGAGACGAGAGGACGCCTGCGCCCTCATTCGTCGACGCACACATACCATTAGTGTGTCCGTGTCTGGGTTGACCTGCTACACTGGTCAAGACCAGAAGACGTCAGCGAACATGTTAGAGCACGTGGACAGCTCTATTCTAGGCTTGGGCATCCAACAAACGTGAATGAAGCCTAGACCGAGATTTATAAACAAACGTTAGATCGCACAGGAAGAAAAATAGCGGGAAGAGACGATGTGCCATTGATAGCAGCGACACCATTGGGTTTTGTGAAGTATTAGACAAAAAGTTACAGGAGAATTAAGCTGCAGAGAAGATTACGACTCGACATCAACGAACTTGGTATGATGGCACAGTCACACTAAAAAAGGAGACGTGAATGGGTGAGTAGTGACAACGAAACAGAAGTCCACAACGTTCTTCCTCGCCGACAGAACCGATTGATCGTTTCCAGTAGGCGGTAGCATAAGTGGTTTGAGAAAGAAACGTTCAATCCTCCATAGTCAGTGTACACGTAAAGTATCGCAGTGAAAAGTTTGATAGGTCAAGTGTTTGTCTCATCCTAACTCAGTCGCTGCAGCCCAGTTAGAAAGTTGTAATGCTTGCATGAATAAGCGTTTCGACTTCGGTCAAAAAAGCGTATTCACTGTTAATGCCTCAGTGAATCACCCCTGATGCTTAACAGACTCCACGGTTTTCTTCATTCAGCAGTCGCAGAAGGTCCATTCGTGTTGGACCGTAAGAGAACTGTTTCTGGGCAGGGATTTGATAGGTATTCTGGATTCGTCGGTTTTCTCTAGCACCGAAGTGTACTGGTAACATCATGAGGGTATTTCATGGGTTTGCCGTATTCGTAATTGTCACTGGCTTAAAGCAGGATTGTATACTAGCCCCAGCCCGATTTAGTTTATATTTGACTGCCATAGTAACAATTGCCTTTCAGGACTCTAAAGAGAACGGCGCTGAGGTAGAACACTGGATGGACGGGCGCTTACTGAATATCTGACGTCTCGGTGCCCCAAGTAGGCTACATACTTCAATGATGCGCATACTTTTGTTCGCAGATGACAACGCCCTGTTCGCACACAGTGAAGTACTGTAACGTCTTGCGACGACCTATGCATCCAAATCATCCAAGTTCAGATTGGACATCAACACAGCTAAGACGTTTTCTCTTTCAGCCTTCTCCGCGCGGAGGATGTATATGTATACCTTCACTCCAAATTCGCACCAATGGAGACGCTGTCGATAGCTGCGCAAACTTTTGCTACTTGGGTAGCAATTTGTCCACCGATCTGTCCGTGGACTGCGAGTTGAGAGGTCGTGTGGCAAAGGCTAGTACTACTTTCGGACGTCTTGAAAGAACCACAGCCTGAAGCCGAGCACTAAACTCTTTGTTTACTGTTCAGTGGTGTTGTCTACACTGCTGTACGGCTGTAAAACGTAGACATTGAATCAGCGGGACGTGCGCTATCTAAGCCGGTACCACGTGCAACATCTGAGGCGCAACTTGGGTATTCGATGGTCGGACATGGTTCCGAACATTGAGGTACTGCGATGAGCGAACATAAACGGAATGGAAGCCGTGCTGATGCTGAGTCAGCTTCGTTGGCTAGGTCACCTCCGACGAATGGGCGATGACCGTATTCCGAAGTAGCTGCTATATGGTCTACAGGAATCAGGTAAACGAACCACTAGTGGTCAAAAGCCGAGATACCAGGATGTTGTGCAGGCAAGTCTTTCGCGTTGTAACATTGATTCTAGATGTTGAAAAGACTTAGCGTTGACCCAGACGATCTGGAGATACATGATCTGGACGACCATCCGCAAGCTCAGTGAGCAGCTATTGGGCGGCCGGGAACGAAAGCGCGCGGTACGCAAGGGAACCATCGGTGACATAGATTGTGGTGACATGATTATATGGCGTCGCGATGTGTGCATCCGCGAATGCGCTGGCCGTTTGGGAGCAGTAGATCACCAGCGTACTCAGAGTGCACCGTCGGCGAAGTGACGACGAGTACGTTAGGCTCAGGTAGGTCACATCAGTATATCCATTCTAATTCTGTTAAAGATAACATCGACCAATCCATAGTCGTTTGGCAACTAATCCGCCCCTCTTTTCGGAAACTTGGGTGTCTGCGCTCTTCTACCCATTCTTCTCTTCAGCTTTGTTGGTGTACTGTATGCTGAATGGTTTGTCTGTTCTTATCGTAGTTTAATCGGAATTTCGTTTTCCACCTTTGTCCTCTCTAGAATGTACTAACATACACTCTCATACTGAAATGCTTCCTGTATTACGTTTTACATATTTTTCCTTTCAGTTTAGATCTTTTTACTGCAGTCTCTCTCGTTTTTTCCGAGATATAAGGGTTTCCTTTTCGTACTAGCCATTCAATTGGCCGACTGAACACAAATGCCTCATCCATGCACCTACTGGTCTTATTCCTTCGGGTTTACACCATATATGTGTTGTGTGGGTGGACCCGCAAGTGATGCAGCGCAAGTCATTTACGGTTATGGTTAAATGCAGATGTTTTTGATTTCGGTCATTGTGACAGGCTAATGCGAACCGGATGTCAACTAATTAGTGTGACCAGATGAGGCTAGGCGTCCGAAAAAATATCCATCTTCTCTTTCATACGTTAGACGAACAGGGACATCGTGGGTAGCAATCGAGTAGCTCGCCTTCTTCAGCAATGAAAGCGTGCTTTGAGATTCAAAGGGTTTTTTTAACGGAACGAGGCTCGCAGTAACTGACTCAACAGGGAGCAACGCATATGAGGTAGGCTTTCCAATAAAAAATGTTGCACCTAAGGAAGAGCATTACCTGATGTGTTTGACAACAGCCAAATAGAGCAGAATGGATCATGAAGCGCAGATTCAAACTGGTTGCGGTCCAGACCAGTAGAACCGTCTTCCGCAAAGTTCAAACATACCAAATGACCGTTTGCTTGAGGGTCTTACTCAAGAAATCCAACGGCTCGACCGCTATGAACGACCAACCTAAATCAAGTAATACGGGGAGATTATAGAGAGAGAGAGAGTGGATGATGTCTTTTGCAAAAACAAGGGAAAGCGGAAAACTAGCTAATGACAGTAGGCACTCACTTTCAGATGCTGAAGGTATTGGTCTTTTTATAACAAAGCTGTCCTAACAGCCATACACGAGTAATAAGATTTCTGTATGATAGTTTAACGGAACGCAGCTTGCTTGCTACATACACCTGACATCGACTAATTGCCAATTTGATCTTGTCCGAACAAAGCAGGAGAGTACTTAAGCACACGGAATTCAGCATTGGGATGACACCGAAAGAATCGTAGTTCCTCCAAACGGCAATTAACAGACAGCAAAATTTGTGAAACAAGATCATCACAACAAGACTGTCAGATCCACACCAATAACCATCATCCTGTTGAGAACAATCCCATTCCTCGTTGCAAAATCCTACCATTCTGAACCATACTGCCACATTTTTTGTCATGTGAAAGCAATGAAGCTTTAAACAGTGATCAGATCAGAAAGATTTCCAGTGAGATAATGTGGCCACCTTCTGACAGCCCTGAAAGTAGCATAAGTTCCCCGCTCAAAAGCTAGCTGACGATGTTCAGCACCACAGCTTGGTGAACATAACCAAGTGATGAAGCAACGGTGACTTCAGAACCGTGCGTTTTTATGACTGTATATCATGATCTACGGTGGACACCACTGCACCCTCCAGCTTTCGTGTTGGCGAACAAAAAGATTTGATCACAGGAAATGATTACGACACACTGAATGAATGTTAACGGAGAAACGATAAAACTACTACTAGTATTATTCGAACAGTCCCGTGATATGATGTCGAGACCTAACACCATGAGGCGAATTCAGCTGGCTCAGAACCACTTCGAATTCGGCTTTATGGTATCGTGTGATACCACATATAAAGGAAACTGGAAAGAACGTACCGGGACAACAATTCTGTCATCGTTCCAGATGACGTCGTACGAGGTTTCAAGGAAATTGTTCAGATTCCTATCGCGCTTCGACTGATTCTGTCTATAAACTGCTACGTTATCTACACATACAAACGTGTAGAAAAGAAGGCTTCTTCTGACCATATTACCAAACGCTCTTTGAAAAAAGCTAATTCCGTAAGTGGCCCCAAAATAAATCCGACGAAGTCAGTACACATTTTTATACAAGGTTGTGGTTGAGCGTTTAGATTTGATTATTCGGTCATGCCTATTGTGAGGTTACTGGCACTGTGGTTAACACGCTAGTCTCACAAGAACGAGGGTCAGAGTGCAAATTCCGATCCGCACAAGGATTCTACTGATGATCTCTAATAAGGGCGAAACTCCCGTCTAGTGCTTCCTTTCGAAGTGGATGGGCCAAAAAGGTTACCTGGATGCGAGGACTACGATCAAAGGTGGGTGGTTTTCAATTTGAAATTCGACAGATTTAGTACACGTCTCCACAAATCTCAAACACGGTGTGGCTTTTATTCCCATTGTTGATAAGGATTTGGCGACAGACGTTTTGCAGGCCCATCGTGCTATACAACTTGTATTCATCATTTTTTTGATAAGTTCACTAAACGATCTTTTGGTTGTAATCAATAACCATGTGGTGCTCACGATGTTCGCCTATCGTCACCAGAACTTCTATTCTCGAATTTGACAATAATTTAGCAATGAATGACGTCTCAACAACGTACCGATTGGCTTACAATCCGGTGCCAAGTGTTCGAACAAGCTGAAGCTGAACTCTCGTTGTCAGCACCCCGCAAGGGAAGATAATGGCTTAGATGAGACCCAATCGCGAAAAACCTGGTCTTCGGCTGGATTCTAATAAGCGACAGAAAAAGCAGACTTGAGCAATGGTTTAGTGTCGCCAAAGGAACATGTCTAGGGGAATCTTCTCTAAGGCAGATGTCAAGACCTAAAGTTGGTGGTAATGGTGGATAGGTTAGCGTGTTGCCATTCAAAATTTTCACAAAATGGTGCCACGTAGCAATGATCAAGAGTAAAATGAAGAAACTTCGTTGATATCGCAATTTCACCCCCACCCGCCTACGATTGAGGAAGAAATATTACTCCCGGTGCCTACGAAGGTTTGTATAAGAATATCGGTGATTGGGGTCTCAGTGAGGGTTTTTGGAAGACAACTAGGCCCTGCCAGAGCTGTCGTAGAAAAGCGTGGAAGTGTTAGGGTGATTCGCTTAGGAAACCCAGACCAGTACGGGTTTTGAAAACGGTCAATCTTTTCGCACAACTCGCACGTAGCCTCCAGTACTACAGAGTTGAAAAGCGGGTGGCTGTTGTAACCTTAGAAGAGATAAAAGGAACCAGATGTGCAATCAATACCATGATGTAGTCGGGTTTGTTAATCACATTCTGCTTTTTGGAAAAAGAGCATGGTAACGTTAATTCCGAAACCAGGTGGTCCACTGATTGCTTCTGAACCAATTCAACTGGTTTTGTCTGTTTATTAGCAGTTCTGGAATTAAGTGTTTTTACTGTGGGGGTCTTCTGACGTACAAAACTGGATTGGATACTCGCTATAAATGCGTACCAAACAGCCTCATTGTGGAGTTGTGTCGTGGTAAGTGTACAGAAATTAGACTTTTTCGAACAGCCTTAATTTGTCAATTGATCAGAATCCTGTTTTCCATTTGCTTTGTTGGGCAAACATCTCGTTTTTCTGTAAGACGTACAAAGACTCTAAGGTCACTAAAATGGATTCAATCGTCGAACAGATATTAGTTCATAAACAACACACCGATTTTCCCCGTTTGCGTCGTTTATCCCCAACTGACCACATAAAACATAAAGGTCTCATGCTGAAGGGTTTGGGATGTCGGAAGATTAAGGATCCGTATCCGATCGTTCAGGTTATAGGAAACTATCGAAGAATGTCAAAAGTCGGATAAACGGTGGTGATCGATAGATCAGCCAGAAGGTAACAGATGGGTATAAAAATTCCGACTTGTCTTATTACAATACAAATAAGATGACAAGTAATGTGAGCGAGCAAGCAACAAGACAAGAAATTATGGCAAGATTAAACGAGTTGCGTATAGTATTATTAAAAGTACACTTGTCGGCTTCTAGGCAACTAGATGATTGTTGGTGTGTGATATGAATGGCCATGTAACCGGATAGTTTCAGACAGGGTAAACCTAAAGGGAAGTATAATCGAATGGAGGAGTATGACCATCATTGGCAAAATATTCGGTTGATGATAAGTTTCCAAGAAAGAAAGCTGCAGTAATGAATAACGTTTATGATGTGCGGAAATAAAATTGCGCGCCAGAGAATGCATCACTTTTCCCGCCGGAAACCAAGGGAAAAATACCTAACCAGTCGAAAACTCCAATGCAAACTATGATTAATGACTCGTCACGGCAAGACTTACCTGGTTTCTGATCCAATATGTCAGGAGAGATGTCGGCCAACAGGGCTCAGTAAGTTGTCACCGTTTAATTGGGTAGTCTAGAAGGCCGGCGGAAGTAACGAAGCGAAGCTAGGAAAAACGCAAAGAAGTTTTCCCACCTACACCAGCAACCCGAGTAGTTTGTTTGTAATGTACCTAAATGTTGATTGATCGAGTTTAAACATAGGGGGATTATGTGGATTAAATTTCACCCCTTATCCCAATTTTATTTCCTTCGCCGTTTGCCTGTATGGCAGCTAACCACAAGCGCCAAACATTAATGAATTTCCGTCGATGAGCATAAGCAAGAAAATGTGGGTTGTGGTCCATCTGTTATCTTGAAAACTGCCGGCAAACCCAAAACAAAGAGGTGGAAAAAATGTATGTACTGCAACAAAAGAACGTACGCTCTCACTTCAACTGGAATAAGACTGCCCTGCCGACGCAAGGTATGGCAGCTCTTACGTGAGCACAGTGTTGCTATACTTACACTTATTCCGCAATATTGATCAGTTTGGCACCAAACTGCACGTACTCCTAATGTGAATGATCTTTAGCAAATTAACAATGTGTGAGTCACTGCACATAGAGCACATGTTTACATCGTGTGGTGCTAGCCGGCACATGATATTCAGAAACATGAGCACATACAACGGCTAAGAAAGTTTCGTATGCAGTCGAGGGTGGAGAAAGCATATCTGTCGGACAACTACATCTTTGAATGTGTTAAAACCACTATATTCTAATAAGTGTGCACGACTAACGGAATCCGTTTATGGAGTAACCCAGCACAGTGACCGAAGAAAGCTTGATTACCCAACACCTATGGTCATACGTACAGACCTGTATGCAGTGTAAATCCGAAGGAATGTCAGGAGGCGTGTGAGAGGTGACCCTCACAGTGCAGTCGGTCAAAGATGGTTGGTCAAGTGGTGAGCTAAAGTGAAATCCTTATTTCTGGGGAACAGAAAATAGGCACTTCAATGGTTGGATTTGAAGAGGACAAACAGATGGAATGCAGGACGAGCAGAGTTTCAAGACATTAGTTGGTAGTGGAAAATTTTATGTAAAATTGTGGATTAAAACGATTGAGGAGTCGAACAAAACCTTCAAGAAACAACACAGCAAGTTTTAAAAAAGGGGTTAACTAGTCACAATAGTACACGTTCTCGAAAAGCAAGCGTGAAACGTTGGTTCATACAAATAACTAACATATAACTGAGTTGACTTACATACACTCAGCACACTCGCCACCTCCTCAGAAATCTCTGACAGCTCGCTGTAGTTGAGCGGGATGGCCAGCGCATTGGCAGTTGAACTTGTCGGAGCGCCAAACGACCAAGTCATTGCGACTCACAGCGCCTACAGTTCTTACGCGTGCAGCTAACTTTGATCATCAAAATAGTACTCACTATATTGGGGGTCGGTTCGGGGTTGCGTCCTACTATGATCTGGATGACATTCTATGATTATACAAACACATGCATAGACATACATGAACATCTTCGGAGCTGGAATATATATTATATATGATGTAAAGTATAATATATACGTATCGTATATATATAGATATATATCTGCATAAATATATATACCACACATTCCTGTGTAAATATATATATGTATACGAATACATGTATTCATATATAGAATTGTGTGATTTCATACAGAAATTTCTTTCCATTACACACATAACATATATACTACACATAGTAAGTGACATATGTAGTAGTGTGATTCCACGTATATAAATTCCATTCGCATATATATATATATAATATGTATATATATACATATATATATGTATATATATATATATTCTCACGTATACATGAGAATGGAATTTATATACGAGGAATCACATTCCTACATGTGTCACTTATGTACGTATGCGTTCTTTCTCATTCGTAAACTTTTGGTACATTCATATGTATACCAACGTGCATTTCAATGATTCAATGGTTCAATGGGTTGTAAACGGAAGTAGGAAGCTGGAGCTTTTGAGGTTTCCGTATCTCGATGCGTAGAATCTCGAAGGCCTCAGCAACAAGCTGAAATGGGGAAATGGCCGTTTCCTCTTTGCATCTATTCTCTCAACAACTCTGTACCTATGTTCCGACGATCCTCCTCAACGCAGGATTGTCCCTGGCCACGTATGCAAGACATGGTGCCCTGCATTATGGAAATGGGACGAACAATAGGGTGGAGGTGGCTGATAGGTTTATTAAGGGTAATGTTGCCGGGGTCTACGTTGTCTGATTGCGTGAGGGAAATACAGAATCGGAATGAGTACTTGGGAATGAAATTCAGACGAATGGTTACGATTCCCCTAGTAAGGGGTCGACGTGCTGGGTTTGAAATGAACAACATGCATGCATTTGGACACTTCACTCCGTATGTGCGCAAAATAGCTGGGGGTAATTTGGAGAAGACTGTTTACGTGTCAAGTATACAACCGGAGAAAGTAACCTATGATGACAAGCACGAAGTTAGCCTTGAGGGTCATGGGTCTTGTACGTGTTCGTTCTTTAATAGTTGGGAACTGCTGTGCAGGCACCTTGTGTGGTGCTGCAATAATAACCTAATCAAGGCAAATGACTTTCTGAAAAACAGTGGGTGGTTACTACCGGACAATTCCCAAAGCTCCACAGTGGACGCCGCACGTTCGGATGCTTTATCAAGGGGAAGGGGAAAAGTAAGGCAAGCAAACTGATGGAAACCAGAAATCTTACTTCGAACATTTGTGAGGGTTTAAGCAACATGCCCAGTGGATGATATGAATGGACACTGAGGACGCTGAAACAATTTTTGGAGATAGCTACATCAGGCGAAAAAGTGTTTGTAGGGTCGTTACGTAGCTTTGACTCAGCAGCTCCTGGTCATACATCCACTCAACCAGAGGTATACCAGCCATCGACAGCGAATTCTCAAACAAAACACAGAAAGCAACGCATGCAGAGGACGTTTCCTATAGTGGGCTTTGGAAAGCCGCCAGCAATGATAGACGATACGAAGTTCGCAAGCAGCTTCAGATCACGACATATTCACAGCAACTCATCATCCAAGTATGTCACAAAAAAAGTAAGCGTCGGGCACATCGAAACAACTTTCCGCCCGTGGACGACCAATATTGTTCGGAATGTGGCCAAGAGAACTTGGAAGGTGAGAACTTCATAAACTGCATCCAGTGTGACAACTGTCGCCGTTGATGACATCAGCAATGTGCGGGACACCCCAATGTCCTTGATACTTTTAAATGACGGTATTGTTAGTGAGTTTCACGGTTTCAGCTCTACAGTTGTCACAGCTTGCTTTCATTTAAGCGCTCACCGTGTCGTCTGTACTCCTATCGCTTGCTTGCATTAACCCGTTTGTCATGCATTTCAACCCAACTTATGTGTTCATTCCATTTCTTCCCGCCCATTCCGTTTGGCCGTACTCACCAGTTGTTACACAGCCGTGGAATCTGCCATTATTACGCTTCCTAACTATACGTACAGTTCCTGCAGCCTCCCCGTGGTGAACGACAAAACCAACAGCCTTTCTTAGTCGTCTGTTTTCGAACACATTGGTCCAAAGGGTTCTGACATCTTTCATATACTCTCCAACTCGTAGTCAAGATGCTTTCGCAATCGTTCCCTTCGCCTTAACAACCTTACATCACTACGGTTCATTACGTGAGTATACTCACGTCTAACGTAATCGATTACTTCGTTGTACTATCCAGCCTACGATTGTCTGGATAAACTCCCGGGTTAGCCGACATGGCATAGGCTATAGCTACATGGTCGTAGCCTATGAGCGCACATGGCTGCATAAAGTATCATAAGTATACAGCTGTATCGATCGAGACGGTTAAAATGAATTACTCCTTATTGTCTCTAAAGCAGGCTACAATTGGCCTCTTAAGAGGCCGTTTAATAGCGCGGAATGTATGCAGGATAATTGAAAACGCTCCTGTTGGCTTTGAAAAAGTGCATCGTTACAAGGCATAATTATATCTAAAATATATCGACATATCGTAGATGTTGGCCGATATAGAGCACTCATTACACCAATGTAGTCAATATACGTCATTTTAAATCTGTAGTAATGTAAGCGGTCGTGTGCGCTTTGTGAAACTTACTGCGCTCACAGACTACGACCAGCCGACATTGTCCGCTGATTGTAAACCAGATAGCTGTGTGATATACGAAGACACCAATCATTGTACGATACATGGATAACGGAGAGACATTAAAAACCCTCAAACCTGTAGCACCAGGTCGTCATACGGGAAACACAGCACACCAACCTGTGATTTACGCCGAACGATTTAAATGGGTACGCCTTTTCAAGGTTAACCTTGACTCAATTCCATTCATTCTAATACAGTAGGTTCGAAGGATCCAACACGTTCATCGCAGATTCAGGAAATTAATAGCTTGTCGATGACCTGCTTATTGGTCCCGCAGAGAGTAACGTGAATACTGTCACTCTATAGCGTCCCGGTGATAACCCCGGTCTACCTACCGTACGATGTGTAAATTTCCTTCACAACTTAGTTCACATTGTACGTAGGGTTGTAAAGGCCTTTGTCCCCCGTCCGTTTGCTGCAAGCTACGGCGTTTGTTTGTTTGCACGCTTCTCAAACCATGGCGCCACGCAACACTTCCGGCTTGCTCGCACCATCGACGGTCGGATCCTTAACCTGCTTAACTGCTTTCATGTATCAATGTCGTTTAATATTGGTTTACGTCTTTTGTAATAGTCGCATATAGTGCATTCGGTCTCCCGCAATTATTCTTCTCATGACTTTGCGTCCGGTACCTTTTGCATATATCTGGGAAGCGTTAATTTAGTGCACGCTTGCGCTGAAGCCTGTTTCCGGGTGTTCTGCGGAGATAACAGTTTCGGGCAGTCGGCAGTACACTGCTCAAATCAAAAATAGACAAGGATTTAGATATTGGGATTAGATCAGAGCGCATGAAGTTTAGTTGCCCAGTGATGATGCAGTACGTGAGAGAGGGAGGTAACAACAGGAGTGATAACTTTAATGGTGATATAGAGATAAGTGAAATGAGTTGGGAGAGACAGGTAATAACTTGAGTGGTCCACAGCACTCAAGTCTGTAACAGCCTGACAAAACTGCTACAGCAAACATTTATGAAGATTGCAAAAAACGGATTGCAGATAAAAAGAACAAAAGAACAAAACTGTCAGCGTTTTGATGGTGGCACGTGTGTGCCGTCATGTTCTTTGGTCAATACTGGTTATCTACTTAACATAGGCGCTTGACACAATGCAGCGCAGCCTATAGGGGCGATGGTCAGTTGGGGGTTGCACCTAAGTGTGGTGCCTGTCAAGTTGACATCCGAATGTGGAACCTACTGGGACGACACTACCGGTGGGCTACTTCAGCAGCGGGGAACTCACACAGAAAACGGCCTTTTCCACAACACAGTTCGATGTACTGCCTGCTAAGTTTGAGGGATGTTCCTTTTAAATTAGCCTTACCGCTGCGTCACATCAAACGTGTACAGGGAAGAGCTAGGTTAAGAAAAATCTTGTGGATTCTCATTATATTGCCCCGAAAACAACGGTTCTCAAAGCTGAACATGTTCAGCTGCGTTAGTCATGACAGCTCTCTCAGTCTTACAACTCGTTTGGTGGCCCTTCGTTGAACCTGTTCAAGAAGCTCGATTTTCTTAAGTAGATTATGTGAACAGGCTTCTACGTTCAGTTCTAATTACGACATAACAGACCAAAAGTAGACTGGGGAAATAGATCAGGTGCAGATGACCCAGACTTCACTCGACTAAGCTCATTATACTGTTTGTTTGAACCAGTCCCGCGGACTACAACCTAATCAGTAATCACTGTCGAAAACCGATCGATGATGAAAACTAAAGACTCAACGCGTTGACCCCGGTGTACTGGTATCGACCCTGGAAAACAGAATGTACAGAGAAAACGCATTAAGCTAGCGAGGCGCGGAGCGAGTTGTGATTTTAGCCCCGTGACGGATAATACACTTTGGTCAGTTTGACTAAGACAAAAATAGGTAGAAACCAAAATCTTCCCAAATGTGCAATTGAAGGCGACTATCAGAAATATTGTTATATAGAATCAATACGTGTTGGTTCTGCGCGCCGTTGTAGACGTAATGCGAAAACCCGTAGTCCTGTTGTACCATTGTTCCGAGGTCAGGCTGTTGCGATGCAGACAGAAGAGGGACACCGGCCACGTGGTGCTTTCTTTTAGTGCTCTACCGAGCGTTAAGAACCGTGCATTTGTTCAAACCGAATGTCTCTCAATGTCTGACTGGAATGAATCTCCATCTGGTCAACCAGATGCAGGAGAGCAGTTTTTTGTATTATCTGTGTATTTCAGACACTCACAATGATGAGCGATGAAGATAAGGGACGGTTAGAGGCTTAGTATTGCACTCTGTTGTACAACTCTGGATACTAGGCGACCGCTCGAGCATTCTGCATGTACTGTGACACCGTATGACTTATCGGATGGGTTGTTCATCAGACAGTCTAGCAGTATGCAGTGTTTTCACAGGGCTGAGGTTTAACTAACAATACTTGGTGATCCATCTTATCAAATGCTTCAGTGAAGTCAATCTATACAATAACTACGCCCCTGCCGGAGTCGACTACTCCTGTTCGGGAATCGCCGGAAAAGAGTAAACTGACGGTGTATGAGTGATCTGAACAGAAATCGTGTTGCCCTGAGACGAATAAACTATGACCTTGTAGGTGGTGTCGTAGGAGGTCGTCTACTAAGCTCTGTGGGACTTTTGAGATAATCATAAATGAAGCAACAAGACGAAATTTCATAGCACTACCGTGGTCTCCAACATCCTGAATGGGTGTTACGCAACAATGCTTCCATTCCGTTATGAGCCTATCCTCCACTGATGGGTGTTTGAGAAGGGAGTGCAGTGTGGCTGCCAAGGTATCGGCACAATCTTTGGGGAAGCTGCGCATGATAATATTAGGGCCCCATGAATTGTTAACTATGTGAGCTTTCTGAACACAATGACTGGGAATATTCGGAGGTTGTCAAGAAAGTACTGGAAGCCAGGCGTTGTTACTCATGACAGCTGAAGTGAGCCACGGCCACTTACGAATGCTGCCCGTAATTGGGAGGCAGTAGCTTCAGCTACCACTTTATTGGATTCGGCCAAGTCATTCGTAGTGTCGATAGATATTACGCCTGGCGTTGACCCTAATATAGTGGACACAGGCGCGTGACATTATTTGATGTATTCCCTTGAACAAGCCGCCAGGTCTCTCTAGAAGCCGCTGCGATCACACTGACCGCCGCGTTGCACTTGTTGAACGTCAGGTTGTGGTGAGTACAAGCCTTTTCGGTGCCTTCTGGATGGAAGTGTTCCCAAGACTTACATTCAAGAGCACGAGATTGCGAGCACTTCTTAGGTTACTGTTACGGCTGCTGCTGACATCATGCAAGGACAGATTCTTGGTTCGCCAGGCGTTTCCGTCATCACACTTTCCGTCCCGATCGGTTCTTTTAAGGTTAATAATCCTCGTGACGGGTTTGCACAAGTGGAGGCCAATTTTGCGCCGCTCAATGTTTTCACAAAACTAACGAAGTTCCATCACTTAGTCGAGGCCCTCCTGCTTCCCGTCAAAGACGAGTTGGACGACGTTTTGGAGCTATCATGCACAGGGAAGCCATGCGACCAGCTGAAAGAAACCACTGTCAAGTGCCTCAACCTTTCAGACCGTCTGGTTAGCATCACCGAGTTGGGTGACTGAAAACCTTCATAACTTCTGCACCACATACAACGCCTTACAGGCTCAACGCAGCTCGAATTCTGGAGGAAATGCGGATGAAGCGACTGCCTACGGATATGCAAAATATGCTTGTGGCCAACCGTTAGTCGGCTCTTCCGCAGCAGGCTGGTACCACCGACCACATTCGGAGACACACGGGAAACAGACCTCCCAAATGTCCGCACCAGCACCGGAGTTACTAGCACTTCTGACCGACCATGTGAACAAGCTTACGCGTCAGATCCAGGCGCTCAATAATCGAGGCCAGCATCTGCACTCGACCTCACCAAAATCTAACAGAGCAGCCTCCCGGTCGAGTTCTAAGGGGCGACGACTGCCTGCCCTGACCACTGCTGGTATAATCAGCAGTGTAGTGGTCGTGCTCGCCTATGCCACAGTCTTTGTTACTTTTTCAAAACGATCAGAGATATTAGCCGGTCTGCACTTTGCGTAGACCGATGCTGCTGGCTCCCAAAACCGCATATTCTTCATTCGAGACCGCGAACCTGGAGTTCGTGACCTCATACACACTGGGACGGAGATAACCGTCCTCTCACCGGATTCCAGCGGACAAGTGAAGGAAGCGCAGTCAACATTCCGTGCAGCGAACGGTACATTTATTACCGCCGGTGACCACCGCGGTTCTAATTAGTCCTGTGGCCCGCCCAGCAATCAAGAATGCTGGCGCCTATCTAATCGAGCGGCGTCTCATCCTGTTTACGTGGTCAATTTCACCACCGCTCTTAACGGGTGCAACTCAGCACCACATCTTCAAAACTGGACCGCCAGTGTTTGCAAAGCTCGTCGGTTAACACTTGACACACTAGAAGTAGCGTGCGCCAAAATGGAGCACATGATCGAACTTATAAGCACATGCCCTTGAAACAGCCCCTGGGCCTCTTCCCTCCAAACAGTGCCGAGAAAGTCGTGGGACTGACGTCCAGCGTGCGCTCAACAACGCCATGGTAACCAATAAATATCCTATTCCGCGTATTCAGGATATCATGGTAAGCTTCGGAGGTGCCGGTGTGTTCTCGAAACTCGATCTGGTTCGTAATTACTACCAAATCCCAGTTTCTGCTGATGACGTCACCAGGATAGCAGTGATTGCCTAATTCGGCTTATTCGGAAGGCTGTGCATACTGTTTATCCCCCAGAGCTCTACCCAAATATCTCAGCGGTGTATCAGCGACGTCAAAACCGGTTTGGACTTCGTTCATTCTTATATCGACACTACTGATGACAAGCTCCTCCATCGAATAGTACCAAAACCATCTGCAACTACTATTCCAACGACTTGCATCTCACGTCGGTTTCCATAGGGATGAATACGCTTTCGGCTGGTCAGCACTGCAGTTCTTGGGGCATCGTGTCTATCGGCCGCTGATCGAAAGGGTACGGGCGGTTCGCAATATTCACTTCCCCACAACGCTCGGTGCTATCCATCGTTTTAGCAATAGCAATGTATATTTCTCAACGCGTCTGTTAGAAGCACGCTTGTATGAGGGCGATCGTGGCAGAAAATGAGAGGAAACAAAATAACTGATGGTGCAATAAAACAATTTTGAAATGATTCAGCAAAAGAGACGTGATCGGGGAGAAGAGAATTGCAGTTTACAAAAGTTCGACACATACAGTAGGGAAGAATAATATGGGCAATTGTGTAGTTCGACGGTATGGTGCTACAGGGCCGAAACGAGTTGGAAAAAGCCATTCATGCACGAAAAGAGATTTTTCAAGCTTTTGAGAAATATTAAAGTGCATATTACGTGACAAGTATATACATATCATCGGGTATAATAGTGGTGTTGCAATGAAATATCACCTATACCCAAAAGTTATCCATAATCGCACTTTTGTTTTAAAAATTCGTCACCATTTTTTCGGTAAAAGCCTAGTGCTAAGATTCCTAATCGACTTCACATTCTGAAAATGCTTCCATCGGAATTTTCGTGGTGGAATATATATTCCAATCTCGCAGAAATATTGAATTACGAGTGGTTTTGGAGAAACAAAAGAAAAACTATCAGGGAATAAAGCGGAATATATAATTCATATGTATAAATAACCAACAACCGTGGCGAAATAGCGTCCAGCAAGAATTATTGTGACATTTCGTATACGATGCAGTGTGAACGCAATTTCCAATACATCTCCAAAACTATGCGAAATCAAGCGTTCCTGCGTAAAAGGAATATGTATTACACCATGAAAATTCCGATGGAGACAATTACCCGTTTCAACGGTTTCGCTTTGAGGGTCGCTCAAAAGGCAAAACGGTCCTTCTGATGCGAATCCTGGTTTGTTAAATATTCTTATACATTTTAAAATCGGAAGTTCAGGCATAGTACGTACAGTACATCAATTGTGAATAAGCAGCGTTATTGGAAAAATTTTAATACATCGAATAAGTGCCGAAAGTATTAATTTGGTGATGAAAACATTTTCCATCATTTCCCTGAAAACAATCGGTTATTGGCGTTAGCTCACGTTTTCACGTCATATAAATGCGCTCATAGCGATTTTCGAGATGAAATATGTCATTCTATAGCCAGAGAGTGTTTCATTTTGTGGCGTTTTGAAGATATGGCCGAAATGGAAATATACGACCATACGGTGTTGGCATTGCACTTCAACAAGGAAACTAACACATTTGGTAGTGAAACGTGCATGACGAAATTTCCTAATCCTTTGTCTATACGATATTTATGCTATTTCTCCTTGTTTGCAAAATTTCAGATAGATACTGGTCGATGGAGCGTTGCTCTTAGAAATGGTTGGAAATGAGGTTATCATATGGTTGTTTCCATCTTTGGTGTATGTGGAACGGCATAAGAACAGGGTATCAAGTCCAACTCGATCACCAAGACTCTTCAGAAGTAAATTCTATTCACTCTAAGGCATTGTTCCTAACTAGATTGACATCGCGTGGCGTTCATACGTAACAGTATGCGGAAGCAGATTAAATCAAGCTGCCTGTCGATCACCGGGAGGTATATCTTTCAGCCAGTCACACTATGATGTTTTGAACGTCAATTATCTATCGCGGTGCAGAAAAATATTCCGATCGATATGAAAATTAACGGAATCAGAGACGATGATTACCATGTACCCCAAACGCTCCAAATACGGGTTTTTTACTACTTCCCGCACGTGTTCGTTCTCAAAATTGTTCATGGTAAAAGTGGTTCGGAAGGAGCAGTTAACAGTGTGAATGTATAATGCGTACTCAGGCGCTGATCATAACTTAAGTAAATCGGGTGGAGCGGCTACTGGTGTGAACCTATGCTGCATACCCAGACGTTCTTTATAGTTTAATTTATTCAGGTTGAATCCTGTACTAGTGTGGGCCTATGATGCATACTCAAGCATTCTTTATGAGCCAGGTCAGCAGGAATTAGCTGGGGATACCATTCTCTGAATAGATCATAATCAGCAATGTTTGGTAATGAATCCAAGCATATTGCATTATATAAAACTCTTGTGTTTTATATAAGGTGGGGAACAGTTTGAGTTGGTTCGCAGAATTTTCATTTCCGGGTATGATAATGAAGTGGTGCCTGGCGAACAGATCTGTTCCTACAATGGCGAGGTGGTGATCTGAGGGGTGAAGGCAGGCAGGCGACGACTTGAGAAACCTACTGATGATGAAGGTTAACGGTAGTGGCAGTTCGTGTGTGAGAAAGCAAACAACAGTCGTCGCACACAGTTACGGGGATTCCGCTTAAGCCACATAACCTCATGTACGTGCGAGTTAATTAGCTTTCGATTAGATTTAGATAGTGAACTAAAGTGCTTCTTGGCAAACGAAAATGTTTTCTAATAGATAGATAAGAAATGACGTAAAATAGCTATCTTTTGATGCGCCCGGAAGCCTCTGAGCCGAGATGACGTACATCCCAAGAAACGATGACGATACGTGTTAAGACAAACCTGAAAAATCTGCAGTAACACTCGGTTGTTTAGAAGTAAAACGATGAACTGATGATAAAAAAAAGAGCTTGTGGCCAATCAGCAGTGTCACAGAGTGTAAATATAACTTAAACACAGGTGAAAGGCAAGTGGTCTGTTGATCGTGCATGCTAGTTGCAGAACGTGATTTCCCCAACTTTCGCAGTTTGGAAAAATATTTTGAAGCAAACCCCGGCTTTGGTAGCGTGTTATCTGTTTCAGAAATTGAAATCGACGAATTCTGCGTCACGGGTTGATATATGTTTGTTTAACTTGACCATTAATTGAAAACGGTGTTATCGCACATCTTTTTTGAAATTCGGTATGGCTGCCGATCCTGTGGTGGTTTGCGTGTGACGATGTCAATACCAGGATGGTGGAGTAATGTTCAATTTATTATATGGTTATTTCCTTTCATTTATCATTTTATTGTTTTGCTTTTATTCTAAATTGTAGGAAATG
>JTDE01000333.1:0-22256 GCA_014338405.1 Paragonimus skrjabini miyazakii
AGTAATCTCGATGCCACGGCCAAGATGATTCCAACGAAAGATAAATAAATTTGTCGAACTAAATGGTTAATTCCGCTGAATTCCAACTCTCCTAAAGACTTGTACGCCACCGACCGTGACCGCAGACAGAACGCAGAACTCGCGAACTCGGAAGTGTAATTTTTGGAAATTATTGATTACTCAGTGGATCGATGACCCTCGTTCACATCATGTGTACGTTCGATTAACCTCGTTCACATCATGTGTACGTTCGATTAACCTCGTTCACATCATGTGTACATGTGAGGTTGAAGAAGATGAAAAGGCATGAACAACAATAAAAATTATGAGATAGAAAATAGTGTATAAAACGC
The DNA here is from genome assembly GCA_014338405.1 of Paragonimus skrjabini miyazakii. NCBI lineage: Eukaryota > Metazoa > Platyhelminthes > Trematoda > Plagiorchiida > Troglotrematidae > Paragonimus > Paragonimus skrjabini miyazakii. The sequence continues at coordinate 354 of JTDE01000333.1, forward strand.
TACACCTTCTTGATGGTGTAACGTTTCTCTGCACAAACCCGATGGCCGATATGACCTACACATGTGGAGAATTTTGTACAATCAGATGGTGGTCTGATATTACCAGGCAGTCGTTTACGGACAGCCATGTGTTGTTGCAATGTGCCTAACGCATGGAACGATAGAACCAATGTTAATTAGAAGTGCACTGATCACCTTGATATCGTTGGTCAGTCAACTGTCAAGCAGGTGTGCATTTAGAATCCCAGGTACTAGGAAAATGCAATATAACTGGTGCATTACTGTTTCGTCTACTCTACACGAATACTTCGCATAATATCATGTATTAAAATGTGTGTACTCTGAAATCAACTAGGTTTTTGGAGTGCCTACAGTGGTTGCTGCCGGTTCAAATTAGGCTGAATCCCAGACTGTCAGAAATTACATCTCTTCCAAACTTATAAGTTACTATGTGTAGCTACATCATCTAATTTTCTGTCTTAACTGCTTCGAGGTTAGCTCAGAGCTTGAGTTGGTTCACGTATTACTGCTAGCCTGAAAACTTCAAACACCATATACAGAAAACGCGTTAGTATTTAGGCTGGAATATCTGTACAATGACTTTTTCAAATTCGGTTGAATAACGAAGTGCTCGAATACACTTGCAATCCACGTAAGAGTAAATTGGTGCAGATATACAACCGTATCAAGTTCCAACCCATCAGATTGAAGTGAACCAACACCATACCTGTTTTCATAGCAATATTTACGAGGCTAGATATAGCTAGATATGGCTAGATATACAACCAACAAGTGTAACTGTAAGACTGGCAGAAATGGTCCATGTAATGACAGTAACTGTGCTAAAACCAATGCAGTGAATGAAATTCATGGACTTATCTAACTGTCATGAACCGACGAGGCAAACAGGACAATAACTAGATATCCAGTGAACTGAAGCAACCTATCATACATACAATCATTTGCACATAATAGTTCCGGGACTAAGCGGGTGTCGATAATAATTTTGTTTGTGGAAAACATCATTTTTCGTTGTTACTGTCTGACGTTTATTCCTACTTTATTCCGGTTATTTGGACAATTTAATGCTCAACTTTGTCCGATCACCGGCAACACTTTATGCTGTAAATTTTATTTCAAATAAGGCAAAAGTCGCTCAAGATTTTCCCCGTTTTCTCAGTGATTTAATCTTGGTGCTGATACCTCTGGGGAACATTCTCTTCAACCAGGGGATCGTACTTATTCCACAGTTGACTTCAAAATATTCAATATTCAAGTTTCTCATTCCCGATCAAATGAACTGTGCTTGGCGTTCAGCCACCACACAGGGTCCCTGCAATGTACAAGGAACTTACAGAATACCAGTCCTGTTGTACCTGCGCTTCTTCGATTTCTATGCTGGGTGTCCGAGATTGGTACGAGTAGAATGTATCCAACAGACTGATTTGAGGTTGGCCATTTTCTGATGACCTCTTAACAATTGTGATATTTGGGTGAATCAACCCCCGCTCTCTTACACGTACGAGCCAGACTGCTGCTCAGTTTGTAATCATTTTGTTCGTCCTTACATCAGCTCGAATAGAAGTCGCTTTGTCCTGCAGAGGTTAGCCATTAGTCAGCAGAGACACTGGTAATATCTCTCCCAAGATCCATCTTTCAGCCGAAAATCACTTTCTCACCGTCTGACTGTTGCTTCTGTTAGGCTTTCTCAATGAGGATAATTTGTTGCCGTGCAAAATTTCTTGCTTTCTAATCGTTCGACTCAGTTGCGAGACTTTCCGTTTGGGAAGCGTTGGCACTGATTAATGAGTATGCCTAGCGGGATTTTACGGTCTGCGTAAAAGTGATTTATCACGTTCCACATATAGTGATTGAACAGTGATCAAGCATGGCTGTTGCTTCGAGCTCTATCGTAAAATAATCCGTCACACTGTATGCCGCAAATGGTTAATCGGAAGGGATCTATCAGGCACACTGGAAATGATTAACTCATATCACTGACTACGATTCACCCAGTCAGATACTGAGTCAAACTGTTGCTTCATTTCAGGAGATGGCATTGTTGGAATGCTAGCGCGTTGTGGGTGGCATCATCTTTCATTCTTGGCCAATAACCTCTTTTCTATAGCATTTCTTAATTCTAGTGCAACCGTATGGGTCAGATAGTCACATTTCTCCAAAAGTGTCTCTTATGACTCTGTAAGTACTGCCTGAAAGCTCATTACGTTCCGCAGTTAATAGAGTAAAAGTTAAAAACCGTTTAATCGTAAGTCCAATCAGCGTATCCTAGACATTCTAACTGCCGGTGTTACTCTGTTTCTCGGACCAACATTTGACCAGTCTCTTCTCGGACCAAGGTAACTTGAATGTACACTGTTTGTAACCTTCAGAGATCGTGTTCCATTCATTTTTGTTGAAAACAACAATATATTCTAAAGTTCCATTCATTCGTAATGTTTGAAGGAGAATATATGTGACGTTTTTTCTTTCTGTGGCACATCCCGCTGTAAGCATTCACAATATTACAACTGCAAGACCCAACTAAAAAGCTTTAATTGGGGTCCCTCGCCTTGGGGGGCCAGTCAGTTACTATTCGGAGATGCCGGCCAAACAGACACGCTCTCTAACTTTAAAGATCGAAACCGTCCCCGAACACGTTTTTGTCATTGTCTTATAACTAGACTGGTATGCTTGCTTCAATGCAGCTCCGATCTCGCAAATGAAGTGCAATCGAACCGCTGGCGATTTTAACCTCAGTTGCTCTTCCCTCATCAGCAGATGGATTCGTGTATAAGCTTGATTGTTTCTTACCGACTGATGAAACTGACAATTTTTCTACCAATGATGTCACCACGTGTCAAGGGTAGTGCTGTTAAGGATTTGTTTGTCATTTTGGATGTCTAGACCAGAAATGTCCCAAACGTCATCAGCTTCTCCGGCAGCTGCTGAGGTTCACATTAAAAGATCTTATGATCTAATCTCACCACTATCCGTTTTGTTATTTGTGACCCTAGACAATTAACCCTTTGGTCTGCTTTTTCCATCCTAATTAGTACATCTGAAATATTTGTTGCTTGCTTTGTAGTATTAATGTTGCGGTTGACAATGCTGTCCCCAAAGTCAATAGAACTCAGCGGTCTGTCCATAAATTCGTTAATCGGTCACATGAACATGAATGGGACAGCCGATCTTGGAATTAGTAAACTGTTCAACCAATGCCGTTTTGCCTTGGTACCGAAAGGTTTTTTCCCTATTCGACTGCTTGCTTGACACCGTCAATATCCCGAGCACAACTTCTTGTCTGTGAACGTCCGTACGTTACATAGCTCGCGGAGGACTTCTGACACTCGTGGGACAGCCACAACTTCATAGACAGTATTCACATTGTTTCCTTCGAAGGAAACGAAGACGTTAAAAATGTCCACCGAGCTTCTGCATCAACATGACTGGCAACTGGACGGGTTATCCTCTTCGTCGGTAATATCCTCTCTTAGTACATCAGTCACTTATTGTTCAGGATTTTGTTGTAAGTGCACGGGAATTCTTCTTTAACCGCAAGCCTGAAATCCCTTTAAGTTACTGAGGAGTTTCTGTTCGTTCACATCAGCTGTGTGAACATTGATCGACTGTGAATCACATCATCCTATCGTCAAAGGTTAGAATTAACTCGGGTGCGTTCACTGCAATCTGATCGCATTACGGTTTGTGTGTGTTCACTAGCGCAACCATTCAATAAGATCATCATGGTTTAAACGCGGTCAGTAAAACCTGTTCCCAGTATAGTCGGACGAAATCACTAACAAGTGCATGGTGACACATTCACCTGTCTGGTTGTCGTGCTCCTTCAGACCATGAACCATCTGCTTGAAATCATCTGCTATTCTAACAGATGTCACACACTGTTCAACAGCGGTACGGCCAAGACAAATTTAACTGCGAAATAAAAGAGTACAATTTTTTTCTCCAACTAATGTGCATGGCCCAGAAGCAAATTTATTGCATTGTGGTGATTTTCAGTGAGCACCATAGTGCACATACCGTCTATTCAAAACGCTGTCGACATACCCGCCGTCATTTTGATAAGACCTCGTGTCGAGAAAGAAATATCCACTACATGACAACAGGTAATTATGTTAATAGTTACGTGGATATTATACGAAATGTGTAGATACTGTCTATTCAAAACGCTGTCGACATACCCGCCGTCATTTTGATAAGACCTCGCGTCGAGAAAGAAATATCCACTACATGACAACAGGTAATTATGTTAATAGTTACGTGGATATTATACGAAATGTGTAGATACTTCCGTATCAATGTGCCTCAGTGAATCTGATGTCTCGGCTGCCCAAAGTGAACTAATTAAGTGGGTGGTGTAAAGTTTATTGAGTCTGCCGGATTTGTTCATTCTGACCGGATAGGAGGACGGACATTTTTCCAACAAGGGTTGACAACCACATCAGCCAAATCATCCCAAGTCCTCGAACTCCTGACTAACGTGAATTTGAGTTGTTTTCAGGATGTTGATGGCGGCCCACGTACTGGTCTATCAGCAAGCACTGTCTCGAATACCCGCACACGTCAGGCAGAGTTCCCGATAATACTGTTCTGTAATCATATGACGTAATCGAGGGTATCATCTACAGGATCAGGTCGTGTGCCTCTAATCCACCGCATTGCTTCCAGATAATCGTCAAAACTACGGAACCCGACAATCTTTGCTTCCTTTTGCGACGAACCATACCAGTTATGCGAAACGTTTTCGCACAACTTCGAGAATCGCTTCCGTTCTGTTCTCGCTGACCTCCTCAAAACCACCAACTTCATCTGGTGGGCCTTGCCACAATCCGGTTTGGCCACGTCCTCGTAGTCCTCCACAATTCTCCGGACGTCTCCACTTTTGAACGTCTACAAGCATGAAACTTTTGTTAACAGTTCTGGTCATGGCACCAGCCGCTGTGAGCGAACGATTCGAGTGGTCCATGACTTCTCTATTTACTGCATCGAAACGAGTGGTTTATATTGGAACGATACAAGAAACACAAACTTCATTTGCCCATACTAACAGTCCCAGAGTGAAATAGGTGTCAGTCATAACAGACTTAGATGAGGAGTATCATCACGCGCTTGGTTATTTTCTATAGTTTATTACAAAAATCCTTTTCGATTAATTCAATAATTCTCTGTGGCATCCCTCTAACAACCCACTTGTCACATAGTTCAATCGTTCACCCTCACTACATAGTGTCGCAGCACTATCCTCAAAAAGACATAATTCTGTGAATCTGTATATTAGGCCGAAGGTCGAGAATTGGTTGTGGCTAACCATCAAACATCTTACTAATCCGATGTCAAGTCTGATAGTCCTATTCTCTTCTTCGTAGGACTTTACGTTGAAGACCTCGAAGCACCTGACGGATGTCGTTCAAAGGATTAATCCTACGCGATTCCTAATCTTAACCATCTTGCACGAAAAGTAAAAAAGTTTTTACTTTCGGGGCTACTCTAAGTCAGCGGAGGGTTTTAACCACCAACGTGGTATCATTCACGAAAACTTATCTTGCCTGTTCTAGCCGTGCTCTCTTGCGCATTCTGCTGTAGGAGATGTGGGTGGATATAGATGACGCACAAGATAACCAAGTCACGCAATGGGAAACTGAGAAACAGCAGCCTATTAACGAGTTCAAAAAGTCAAATCCTGACTGTCAACTTATTTTATAAACCCCAAATCCTCATATTTACAGAAAGCGCTGCCATTGGTACCGATGTGACCAGCTGTGATTAGCAGAAGATGGGTGTACAATCAACGTGGAACGTATACACACGTCGTCTAAGAGATGGTACAAAACTTCGAAGTTTTCCCGGTTTCTGAGTCTTTCTTTTGCTACGTTAGTTCCTAGTAAGAGAGGTTTTATTTATCCATCATCACACAGATACCTCGATCAGAAAATATAGTATAGTAGACACCTGTATCACACTTGCTCTAGGCTCTTTTAAAACATCTGATTCACATATATAGACATGATACAACCATATATCATTTTTCATAAGTTTTCACTCTTTAGGTAAAGACTCAAATATTCTCTATGTCATATACGACAGATATTTTTGTAAAATCTATCGAGCTCACGCCAAGACATTATATTCCATCTAAACGAATTTGTATAAATCCAGTACAAATAAGAGAAAAATGAATTTTTCACGAGCACGCGTAAATCTACTACGATGGGTGACCATATTCGAAACGTGATTATCCCGACACAGTAAAATATCATAACGTGTCGGTGAGATACTATCAAAGCCTAGGGTGGACTGATAATGAACAACACGGGTGAGCGAACGAGTATTCACTCAACAACTACGGGTCAACCGGAGAGAAATAATAGGCAAGGATCCACGATAGCACACGTCAATCATTCGCACAAAGTCGTGCAGAAGTGCATAGACATATAAATGGAAACCTCGCTGCGTAGTGGACTGAACTTTTAGTTCACAAACGCGAACGCATGAGACGATAAACATTTAGTCTCACTGAACGGTCTTTCGCTGCAATAGGTGTCCGTGTGAATCAAAATGTGTGCCAACTTGGTCCGCTAGACAATCTAGTAACGCGGTTCAGCCAGCAAACAATCGACAAGTAGTGGATCAGTCAAACCATTTCTAGTAAATCACTTGAAATAATCATAATCCTCGAACTCATCAATAATCTGAGCGTTGCTGAGTTGGTTCAATGAAAACATAGGCTTCCAAATAACTGAGAAATCCTGATCGTCGAGTTGTCGACCGAATTGAACACAGTGATTCTGTTTATCGCATAAGCCGAATACTAGTCAAACAAGGTTGTGATTGAGTGTTTGCATATGGTCATTCGGTCATGTCTATTGTGAAGCTACTGGCGTCGTGGTTGAGAAGTTATTCCCACAAAAATACGAGGGTCGGTTTTTAAATTCCGGCTCAATTATGGTTGTGCACTACTGATGAATCCTAACAAGAGCGAAACTTGAGTCTAGTACTTTCTCTCGAAATCAGCTGATCGGGAGGCTCATCTGATTGCGAAGTGGCGTTCAGCTTGAAACAATCTAACTTCTGTTTGGTTACACCAATATCTATCTTCATTCAAAGTTATCACACCACAATATAATGGCGTCGAGTTGTAGGGAAATTATCGGAAACGGATACTCTTGTTAGGTTTTTCCTCCATCTTTGTTTATGTTGAATATTTTATATATAATGTTATTTAGAAAGCATGTACACACACAGCGAGGTTACGTGTATATCAGTAAATCACGAAACAAATCAGAACTCTTGATGGAACATGAAAGTGGCGTTTGGCAGAAATGACTGAGAAGATCAAAGGGTCACGAATGTGATAACTTTACTGAACGAGGTAATGTCTTTTGCTGTTTCAGTGCTGATCGTCACTATTTGATCAACAGTGCCATTGTTCGCCGAGAAGTTGGGATCAACAGTCAGGAATAACAAAGTAGAAAAGTTGATCGTTTTCATATTGCGACCAGTTGTTACGAGATGCTTTTCGGTCTATGACCTCTTGGTTTATTCTTCCACCGTCCAGGTAACTGCGTGTTCACATCAATGGCCATGGTGTCTAATATTACGGAACTCCTTCTTTCACAGATTACGGACGGCTACTGGCTAGAGTCCGCAAAAAGTATGTATGAGAAGGATCGCGGACGTCTGTGAGTTTCTCCTCTATTTACAAGGTCATCCAGCGTAACGACTTAAAGCGAACATCGGTCTTTTTGTTCTGAATAAGTGATTTTGTATATCGTAGCGTCGTGTACAGCACCTTATTGCCCAATCCGACCCTGCTTGCCTGAATCCTTAAGTCTGGGTGAACACACGTACAATATACTCTGATGTAATGAGCATCCTGAAAAAATGTCGTTGCGCTCTGCCTAAAGATGACAGAACGTTACTAAACTCACACACAATATGACTGGAATTATGATGTTTCCATTTCGTTGTCATTAAGTGACACGTGTCTTCTGTACCACTGGTTATTAATGTAACCACCTATTGATTCCACTTTGTCGTTTGAGACTACCACGCTTCAGTAACCGTGTTATTCACAAACTTGAAACTTTCTTGGTAATTGGTAATAAAGTTTTATCTAACTTCGGTATTTTCCTGAGCGATACATGTCAACAGTTTTCTAAAGTTGGTTGTGTCTTATCATGAGCCCCATTACATTACATTGAAATGACGTCAAAATGCAGATATGTTGTGACCTTTCTGAATGTGGATCGCGTAGGTGCTTCACAGTGCAACTGCCTGTGGGATGAGTGATTTTGGGCGTACATGATGAGTTGATTATGTTATTCGGACTGATTGGTGAGGGTAGTCACATTGATCGAACACATTATTTACAAGTGTTCCATACCTGGTCTATGTATTAACGATGGGTTTGGTATCCCTCAGTGTGTCGATACCTTGACAACAGAATAAGACAAACAACCTGAGTTTGAAACGATTTTACTGATCTTGTGACAAACTTAGTAGCTATTATTTTCTTGGTTTGTTAATCTCCGTTACTTTCGATTGCTTGCACAAAACATTCATCACTGTCCGTCAGTCCAGTCACTGATTTATAACTTCCCGTTTATATCTCTTCGTTCAAACGCAGACAGTGTTTGCCTTCTCCTCTGCGATCAGAATGCATGAACTGTTAACCTGTAGATACACCCATAATTTTTGCTTTCTTCAAAATATCCCTTTCAACTTGACTAAAATTCATAAACTTAGTTGCACATACGAACTTGTACCATTTCTATCCTGTTCGCTTATTAGGCTACTATGGACAATCTGTGAAAAATTATTCCACTCTGAAATTTGGACTCGTAAGTTTTATCAGCAAATACACTCTAAACCAACAGTTGTGAATCAACGAACAATATGCCATACCTTGTGTTCATTGTACATACATTGCTCAAGATGTCAGAAGCAAAGATAAGAACTGTTGAGTACAATCTGAGAGTAGGCTTGAGATAGTTCGACAGAAGTGTTTGCACAAGTCATTTCTGTAGGCACAACTTCAAGTGACCGTTTCCCACACTTGTGTTTGTAGCAGTGATGTTGATAGTGGCTTCGGGTGTGGTTGTAGTTGTAAACCTGTGGATATTTTCGATTCCAGACAAACAAAGGATCTAGTCTAGAAGTCTAATTGCAGACTCGGAACAGTAAAAAAGCAGCGTACTCATACGCTTTATCAGCTAAACTACGAAATAACGTGTTTAATCCTGTTTCGATTCAGATAAAAAAATAAGTAGACCGATATTTCTTCACAAATGACCGTCACGAAAGGAGACAAACGAAGCAAAAATCTTTCGTAAAAAGTGGTTTGCAGACATCAACTGAAATAATGTATGTCTAATAAACCGTGGTACGAATTTGAAAGCAGGTAGCTCACACGGTTAGACATAGGGTACCAGTGGTGATCCAACGAACGGTGGATCATTAACTCAGAACTAATCAATATATCTCAAGCTGTACCTGACTCTTAAGTACGTGTTTAATTCTGTCCACGTGCAGTAAAGTAGCGAGTATTACAGGTAAAGTACTCAGTACATATACCACTGTATGATAAGAAATGAACGATAGTCTGTCTGTTAACAAGAGCTTCTCATGTGTATAACCAGCGCAATTTTAACGCACATAACAACTTTCTTGTCTGCACATCCATCATTCTACATGATATTCCCATTTTACAATGACTAATGTTAACAACCTGTACACTAGTGTTCCTCTTCTTATTCAGGTTTGTTTCCATATATTTGAGAACTTTGAGTATGTTGCTTACAGACCGTCCAACTAGAGAGCAAAACGTAATTAATTTACCTTTCTCCTGCACAATCTTTTGACTCGATAAACTTACAAAGAATAAATATATTGTTTGAATAGACATGGGAAAATGGTTCAAAATACACATATTTTTCATAGTTTAGCAATAAAAGTTTGGATTCTGATATGATATGACAATCAGTGAGAAGAATACGATTTGGAAATAAACATTATTAAAAACAATCAAATAACGTGAGCTTTTCTGTAGTGACAGATACGTCCTTTTGTTAACAAATGAATTTTAAATATGAAATTATTTCACTGGTTGATAACTCAACATAAACAGTAGTTGAGCATGATACAAATAATATACAAGATCCAATCTCTGCAAGCGTTTCAGCGCCCAGATCAACTTTTCTATGGTAATCACTTCAGACGCTTCTCCTTTCAATAATATGTGTGTAGCGCTCATATATTGATCCTTCTCACCAGGAGGTTCCGAGAACAACATGTGCACTTCAGATTTCGGAATATGTACTCCTAAATCATCTGCAAAACGTTCCAGTTCTTCAACCGTATTGAGGATTGGGTCCAACTGTTTTGCAAGGTAACGAATCACGGGTGGTTTCAGAGAGTTCACGCCAAGAACATGACAGAATAAAGCGTGAGGGATTATTTGGTCATCACCAAAAAATAACTGTTCTTTTATCAAATGTTCCATATTGATACTGGCGATATCTGGATCAAAATTAAGTGGATCACATTTCTGTTTTACTAGCTGAGAGTCAGTATCGATTTTATCACCCGACAAATATTCCGTTTGCGTATCATGATGAATGAGACAGAATCGTTGGAATAGATTCCATAGACAGTTGATGAGTGTCGCGGAATGCCAAGTGATGGACGTTTCCAGATAGTCCGTAGAACTTTGTACACGTATGACGTTCATGTTCAGTTCCAGTGCCGGACAAAGATTGTACAAGTGAGACCGGATAACGTAGACAGTGTCATGTAGAAGACAGAATGTCTTTTTGGTGTATCGTGGTGTACAACGTGCAAGTAATCGTAGAGTCTAAAACATAAGTGGATTATAAACGAGAATATGTGGGTTGTTCAGTGAATGAAATAAGACACTTCGGGCCCTACTAGCTGTTGTGTTGCAAGATGCTGTCAGTGAGAGAATACAGAGTGAAATTGTAATGTTGACATATACGTGAAATTCGCATAGCTTTTTCAGTATACTTTGCAAATGTTTGCTGAGAATATATAATATTCTAGTAAATCACTCTAATGCGTCTTAGAATTTGTTCAAAACATGTACGGGAAACTGTTTGTAACAGGTTCATAGAGAAAGGGATATACGTTATTATAAATATCTACAAAATCTTTTAACAGAAGCAGTAGTTATCAAAATACCACATTACTTCTAAACATTTTCCGGTTAGTCGATAGCTATACGGCAAATAGGTCATCAAAGGATTCGTTTTGCTCATTGAAGTGGAAAATACAATATAAACTCAGCATCCAAACTCGCGCAATCTGTTTATATTCAACAAGCCACAATGAAACGTCCAAACATTTGGTGTATATGCAATCTATAAAATCCGGCAAACTTGGTTCCAATGGAACTTTTTAAAGTCTTTTAGAATATCTATTACATTTATGCTAATGGTGTGAACAACAAACACAAAAACTGAACGTTCTTCAATGAAATGAGAAAAATGCGAGATAAAATCGTGCAGATTTTCCTATTGACAGGTAAGCGACATAGTCAAAGTTGACAACAATTTGTGCAGAAAAACAACGAACCCGCCTTTAGAAGTTAATAACATTGATTTTATTAGCAATGGTGCATTAGATCTGCCAGTCCGAATGATGTATTCTTTGGGTTTTAACACAACGAATGCGCTGACTTAATGGTGGTGACGCAAGACAAAGGGTGACATGAATTCTGCTTAAAGATTACAAATCACCTGCACTGGTTTTGGTAAGCCAAACGAAAAGTGTACCTGATTGATCGTCACAGTTATATTACACATTTTTTTTTATCAGACCCGATTATTTCAGTTAATGTCTAACAGTTGAGAACAAAGAGTTATTGAACATTTTCAGTCTGGAAACTCGAGATACTTGAGCAAAAACATTTAAATACATAAAACGGCAACAATTGCGAGTTGTTGTATCACAGAACCTATACTATATACATTAAACACTGGGTGAATTTCACACCATACACATCGGAATAAGTTTTTGAAAGGAAAAAAAAGATATATGAAAATGCTGACAACACACATTAGACATCTCCATATGTTTTAAACTATTTTAATACTGGTGAAAATACAACTTTATCTCCTAGCTAATTAGACTCGGATTATACTTCCATTATTATATATGTGCATGTATACGAGTCACATTGTCGATAGAAAGACTTGGTTTTATAATCAGCTTCGCGGTGTAACCTACCGGATTCCGGTAAGTGATGAACGACATCGTTTAAAGAACGTAATGCACAAATCGAGCGAGCATGCTGTAAGAATGATGAACGTTTAACCCAATCGAGTGCAGCCTAAGATATGATTATCGCAAATAGATAGTAACAACTTTATAGCAGTGATATAACTAGCTAGATTAAACCAAGAGCAGTCACCACAATCTGCCTGAATGTGTGACCGCATGGCAACGCTACCGTGTTTGAATTACGCGTCATGTGAATGATGCACGGGATGAATGCATCACAAAAATCTAGCCAGTAATGACTAAAATGTTTATTCCGGACTGTGAACCGGTTTAACGCTGATATGTCAACCAACAGAGAATGTTGCAGTTTAGGAATTCGATTAGTTAAACCACGAGGATAATTCTGCGAAATGCAATCATCATTAGTCACAATGGTACCCACGCATCCATTTCGCCGAATGCCGCATTTGTTGCCTACATAAAAGACCTAAACGGGAAAATTTTATTCGGTTCTGCTGGTCATCGACATATTGAAAGACTTGATAAAACCGAAGGTGACTGCCGAAAAACCAAGGTGAGCTGATGCAGAACATCGCTAGTTACCGACATAGAAAAAGTTGTTCTATGACTCATCCAGGGAGTTTTTTGGTTCATCAATTCAGTCTACAAGGTACTTATGGACGTTCCCCAAGTGATTCATTCATACAAGCGGATGATATCACAAAGAGGTAACTTTTACTATCGACTGGGTAACCGCAGTTAACTTACACCGACGGGCAGCAATTGCTGTCGTTCATGACTTGGAGAGGAGTAGCAAAAGCTACTGATTACCCCCTAAAAAGAAAGCCTGCAGTAAAAGTAGACTAACAGGGCAACTGTGATGCATACCGGACCAGTTTCGAAACTTACATTGCTGTAGTTAGCTTTCTCAATTTTGGCCTATAAACCTGCTCCGAAGATGTTCACGGATTCACCCATCCTAATTTCTATAGAGGAAAGGGCAATCAACAATGTCCAGTCAGTTAGCGAAGAACCAGTATAATGGACGGTAAAGGAAAAGTCTGAGCAAGATTCCCACTCAGTAGAGTTAATGTAAGTGCGCTGGACGCGAATGTGATTGAGAAAAAATGTGTATTCCGAGCCGGTTTTAGCACAATCAACATGAGATTTGTTACTAGCTGATTCCAAGAAAAATGTTGGTAATGCAACCAACAACAACAGGCCTCTCTGTATAGATCTATTCCTGGCATTTATCCCATGAATTGTGAGGTACTGTGGGGGCTGCTAATTGAATTTAGCTCTTCAAATAATTTCACTAACATAAGTAAAATATTCTATATAGGTATGAAGGCGAAGGTTTGATCACTCAGATCACCTATGTTACGTTTAACGCTGTCACTAGTGTGAACCAGGGTTGTATATTATCCCCACCCCCATATGGTATATGTTTGGCCACAGCACTGTCAGTCGTCTTTCTGATTTCAGAGGACAACGTTTAAGTCACAGTCCTTATAGATGATCGACTGCTGAATAATCGACATTCAAGGACCTCGTGACCGTGAAGTAAAGTTGGCGGCACGCGATGGACCTGGTGCTTCTGTGAGTAGCGGGGACGTTACGTGAGACACTGAAACGGGAGCGGTTATACTCTATACCGGCCCTAACACGGAGACCACCAACCATTTACTCGGCGGTCCATTTCAACCTGTATATACTGTTGAGCATGCGGAAGATTTTTCAATCTCCTGTACCTCTGGATTGCTTGAGATCCAAAATGGTCGGACCACACTGAAAATGTGTAGGCAGATGTGATAAGAGTAACAACCTGGCCCGTCGACTTTGTAGGAGTGTTGACCTTCATCGGCCCACAAACCCAGTAGAATGAGCAAGCGCTGATCATGAATTGCTGAAGAATGGTTAAGTATACGGGCACCCAGGCGAACGTTCCGTCTGGAAATCATGGCCTACCTCGATCACTAAAACGTGTTCCGACTATAGACGGTCCTTGGTATAAAAAAAGTGTTATAAATGTGCTGTTTGCTTCATCCAGATTGTAAAGACTTTATGAGACCTGCGAGTTCTGTTGATGTGTGGTTTGACGTATGACTTGTGAGTTAGGTATGTCAACCAACACAGTCACGTGTTTACTGATCGGTTCCAGCTTTTGATTAGTAATCTAAAATTTGAACAATTTCTGATGATGGTCTGTAGATTTTCAATGCGAATCATATGCCTTCCGACAATAGATAAAGCAGAATTATGGTGGTCATTTGTTTTTACCAGAGTAGCTGAGCATTACTGATTTCACTGGGGATGTGCAGACGTGTAATGGGTTAATATGTCTCCCACAGAAGTCTATCTGAATGTGAAAAGAGTGACAGATTATGAATGGCATTCACCTAATATTATTTACCATTGTGTTCATTCGTAACTAATCAATTGTGAAATAGTTTCGATGCATTTAAAATGATTTAAAGAAAATCTTCAAAATAAACATGTACTATGTCCCAGGATACAAATATCTTTATGAACTGTACACTTACCTGATTGCGTTTATGCAAAAGTATGAGAATTTCAATGGTTCCGTTAAATATAGTAATTTTTGAACCGTGTAGCCATTGCATCAAATCCCACCTGGTGGAGAAATCTCCGTATTTTTCCGAATTGTGGTCCCATTTTATGTAGTTGATTAAAGATTTGATTGATTGGCGTAAATGCAATTGAATACGAGGCATCAAGTGTAGAAGTTGGCCAGGACTGGTTGAAATTTCCACTCCGGTATACCGCATCGAACTATCATCAGTCACCGATTCCCAAACATGTGAATTCATACTAATCAAATTCATTCGAGGAATTTCTATTTGTATTTCTTCTTTCTTGAACTGATCTCTCATTTGTATCAAATCTAACGCACCGTGAATGGACACGGTTCGTCGAGCTGGAGTTACTGGTTCACTCATGGTCGATTGTTTGATGGCTTGTTGAAAGAAATCAAAATTATCGACTGATCGTCGTTTTTTAGAACGTTTTCTGTGATGCTCCCGCACCACACAACAGAGGCATATACCTAAAGCTTCCAATAGAACAACCAGCTTCAAAGTATTTACTTCACGTACGAAAAGTTGAAAATCATCGATAGTGTAACTCCCGGTAATACGTGCTCGTCTCATTGATTCTTCACTGAAGCCATGTCCCAACGCATCCGTGCAAAGCCACTGTGGACTGAGCGCAATCAGGTCTTCACCGGAAGGGGATTCAATATAAATTATCTGAAGTTTAGCCAAACAGGATGAAGTATAGCTTACTGTATGACAGACGTCAACCAATTATGTGTACAAATGGGTGATACAAACCGATCACAAAGAAGCCCTTGTTTTGTCATAAAAATACTCTAGCAAACCTGTCTAGAAGACCACACACGGTTCATAATCATCATTACAAGATCACATCAACGATGAACTCTCACTCACATCGAATTACGGTCTATAGCCGGCACCATAGTCACTTACTGTCAAAATGCTTAAGCTCCCACAAATTATCTATAGCCAATGAACAACCAATCACACACTCGTTATCAACATGTCCTTGGAGGTCCAAATCAATGGTCCCGGTAATCAGAAAATGGAATAATGCACAGCTGATTCCACCCGTTTGGGTTGCATCTGAGGACCGATAGCAACTTAGGAGAAACGTGAATTACCCATACATTAAAAAGCCCTCACGGTCTACAGTTTAGACTCTCAGTCGGACGCTCGCTCAAACATTGTGAGTCCAATTCCCTTGCGTGTGTGTGGTGCTGGAAAGACACCGGTAGTTTAAAAACGCCATTAAGCAGTATTGCTGATAGCCATTCGGATCATTTGCACAGAAGTTCCCCCCGTAATCCACTCTGCGTAAGTCTTCATAGGCAGCTTGACTGAAACCTGTGAGCCGAACACACTGCACGTTGATACCTTAAGAGGGGACTTGGAAGCACCTACTAATGGATCCCGAGTTCGACCAGAGAATAGGAAAGTTTGAACAGTCTTTATAATGACTGGTCTTCATGAATGGAATGGCGTATAAATGCACTTTAGGGCGTTTTTCAATGGACTAGGGAAGTGTAACCATTAAGACAGTAGATGTTGGGCTATCGCATTTCTGTCACCAGCCTAAACAAAAAGGGAATGCAAACAGTACTCTTCGGTACTTCTGAAAATTATATCTGACTATATGATTAACACTGTAACAGCCAATTTAATGTGCTTGTTCATTCTTATGTCCGCAGCATGTACAAAGTAGCGTTGTTGAAACTGCACTTGATTACCGATCCTCGCAGCTTACTAATCCAGCGCTTCAAACAAATAGACAATAGAGAACAACTAGATGAATACACAGTAGACGCTTGACATAGTAAAAGAGATAGAGGATAGGCCAACTAGCGAGAAAGGATTGTTTGCGATTATCTGACTGCGGACAGTCTGTCTCCAGGTAACACTCAGGCTGATCGATTTATTAGATGCAGTGTAAATAACCTGATAGCATACGGTCTTATCTCTGGTTAACGGCCAACGGTCGATGTCAAAGACTCGACCATCCGAAGACTAGAAAACCTTGGCGATTTATATGAACTGGCGTTGGATCATCTCATACGTATATCCCCGAACAATTTGTAAACGAAAAAGATGATTCAAAATCTTCGACAAGGAATAGCAGGCAAACGCTTACTTTACAAAGGTTGCGAGTCGGTTTGGCATATCACAGAGAAAATTTCAATTTCTTAACGTCTGCAGTTAAAAGATATACTGCTTGCACATGCTGCCTCTTTTTCTGTTTACAGTTTTGTTTTTATTCCTGTGGTACAAGTCACATAGGCCGCACAAGGCGACTATCTGAACGCGTGAGAGAGCATCATCCGGCGTGGCTAGCTGGAGGATCGATTGAAGCTTGCTCATCGGCGGTCGCTGCTCGTTTGGTCGGATTGAACCATCTGATCAACCCGGCCGATTCGTTCAAGCAGATCTATCGAGTCTGTGGAGCGCAATCGAAGTGGGTCAAAGGCCGTCTATTAGCCATCTCAATTCGCTTTCATTGACCCTGTTGTGTTCACGAAAAATGTCTGGTCAAAACACTGAACCTTCCATGGCCATGTATCAATAGCCCGGATCGATCTGTTACGCAGGTGTATCAACTTGCTGGAAAACTTTTACAACCCAAGTTACTAGCGTTACAAAATTGGACTTGACGAATCTGATTAACTTGACATTAATGATAACCATCCCTCACCCTATTGATGTACTACCCCTGTCGGATTCACAAACATGTATCGTATTTAGCCTGCTGATGAAACACTGAAAATAAGCTTGCTTGCTACACGATTCTTCATAATTTCTTAACAGTTGTACTACGTTTGGCACAAAAGCTGAACTTAGTCGGTCGCTTGTCGATGGAATGCAGAACAACAATCAGCTTTCACGGCCTCAAAAGGGACTGGAAAAAGCTGTCGCAAGCGGATGATTCCAGTGACCAACACTGAACTGGTGGACAGGTGTTTCTACCTGGTCGGTTTAATTGATGAATTAAGATAACACAGTGAGATGATGAAGATTGTGTGATGTCCGTCGAAATAGGATTTCGTTTATTATGAACACAGAGGTGCGAATGATCACATCCAAACATCAGAGTAAGATGCGACAGAGAAGAACTCATGCATGAATAGATTAAACAAACAGACGTGGTGAGAGATATTGGGAGACAGATGATTGGAGTTGGGAAAGCATGGTATCAAAGTGGTCGTGGTATCTGCATTGATATCAGTAGCGTGTTCGTGCACACATTTACATTCCGACGGGTGGACTATGGTACGCTGGGCAATCCACTCGACCCGCCTCCAAACGATCATTTTGTGACAAAAGTGGAATTCACGCAACGTGGGATTCCTTCGTAAACAGCGTTGAGCAAACGTTATGTAGATGGTGATCTAGACTTTATTGATAACCCAATTGGTTCCTTTAAGTTATTCATGAATCGGACTCAGGTCCATCCTACTTTGACTGTCACGTTTGAGGAATGGATGCATAACCCTCTATTGCTCTTTTGGGGGGTGCCAACCGCAGTCAAATTGGACTTCCTATTAAAGACATGTATATACATTACATTAACATGTGTCTGAATATATATACATATATTTTGAAGTTTTCACTCTTGGAAAGTTGCAAACGGTTTTCTAAGAAAGCTTTCCACATAACATGGAATCTATGCACGGCGGGCATTTTAACTCTCGGTCTAAGCAAGCTGACGATGACGTTATAGTGCCAATAGGTATCCTTAGCATGGTATTTGAAAGTACGAAAGACCTTCCACTAAAAATACATAGTGCAACCATACCTCAGGTAGTTTGTTTGGGTCTTCAGCGTTGACGCGGTGAAAAGTAAATTTTCAAACGTATAGTTTCCGACAAGTGGACGGGGTTGCAATAGGCAGTCCGTTAGGTCCACTGCTGGCGGATGTTTTCATGGCCAAAGTAGAATCCACACTATGCGAAAGCCTGTCAAAACCAGTGTTGTACAGACGCTACGTAGATGATATTCTAGCCATCTTTGAGAACTCGAGTTAATCAAATACTTTATTCACGAGATTCAAGCAAGCTCATCCAAACTTACAACTGACGAGAGAGAACGAAGCTAATGGCTGCCTTCCGTACCTGGACATTCTAGTCACTCGAAGACCAGATGGCACGGTAGGGAGATCCGTCTACAGGAAACCTACCTGGACTGGACAGTATATGCATTTCGAAAGCTTATGTCCGGCGCAGCATAAGAGAAGTCTAGTCAGGACGCTTTTCCATAGAGCACGGAGGATTTGCACTGAAGACAACCTACAGCTAGAGTTAGGCTTACTGACAGACACTCTGCAGGACAACGGGTACCCCCTGCGATTTATTAAAAAGTACAGCAAGGCCGTCATTCCAACTGTAGAAGTGACGACGGTACCGAAGAGAACAGAGTATTTGGAACTCCCGTTTCTAGGGGACAGCTGGTCAACAATGACGAGGAAGCATCTAACAGCGGCTGTACTCAGGACTTATACCGCTGCAAAGTTGTATGTAATACAACGAACAAGAACTCTACCAGTCGCCCCAGTTACGAACAAACAGTGTACGTATGTCATATCCTACTGTTTATACAAATACTCGTGTAGCTGCAGTATGAGCTACATAGGGAGGACAAACCGACAACTGGCTGTTCGTATCAAGGAGCATGTACCCAAATGGCTGGAGACGCAGTTAGAAACGCCAGGAGCCAGTATAGATGTCGATGGATGGTACCCCGCATCTTCCGTTGCAAGGCACATAATACAAACACGACACATAGTTAAAGTTTCTGACGCGTTCTCGGTGATTTCTCGGAGCAACCGGAAATGCATACTCCAGTTTGCTGAGGCTTTGGCCATTAAACATCACATTCCTCCCCTGTGTGTTCAAAAACAATTTGTGTTGACACTGCGGCTACCCTGATAGTCAGCATTTCCACAATTTTGATTTTTCCTTTTTGGTGTCTGTTTGTTTAATCCCTTAAGCCATCACTTCCACTCTGTAGAATTTTGACTCGTTTAAGATTAGTTACATGTCATGTGTGATCAGAATGTACGAAATGTTACTCCGGAGAACATCACATGAATTGCGTCTTCTCATTGTTTTATTCAAGTTCATCAAGGGAACAAACTATTTCACAGTTAGAGTCGTCAGACGTTTATATCGACATTTATTCACCTCTATCAAAGCATCAGATACAAGATTGATGCTGAATCAAAGCTTACAAAATCGTCTGAATTTTTGAAGTAACCGAAAATTCATCTTCTACTTCGTTACGGTTCTGATAGAGTGCCACCAGAAGAAGACCATTTTTCTGACATTGTGCCTAGCCTGACAGTTAACATTTCTATGCTTTAACATTTTCAAACTTGCCTTTCATCTTTTTCGCCCGGTCTGGCTGACTTAATTTTTTACGTTATGTGGATCTTAGCTCCGATGCTTAAAATCGGTTACACGCTCGTGTCCGATTAGAACGTACGAACTGAACTGAACTATACTTAAGAGAACAGCCTTACAGTCAATGTTGGGAACGAAGTTGTATCTGCAGGTTGCTAAGTAATACAGCGGGTCTACAGAGGGTAGAAGTACAACATTGTCCAGCTGCAATAAAACTGTGCACCAAAGTCGGAACAAAAGAATCGTTTGTCTTTATGGGATAGCAAAACCAACCATGGTTCGAGTAGATTAACAAAACTTTCAGTGTGCCCCTAAATTAACGCGAAGAAATAGCAATTTCATCGTCATGGCATTTCTAACAGCTCCAAAAGACAATGGTTTACAGGATGTCCTGTCTAAAATCCACAAATAAATCACATCCAAAACTGAATGTTCTGCATGGAATACACCTTAAAAATGTCCGGAAAACATGTTTTGTGGTAAATTTATTCTCTAAAGAGAAGCAAATATTTTACCGTAAACTTGGGAACTTGAGACAGACTTCTTTATAATCAGCCGGATCGTCAACTCGTTCTAAATTTGTTACCCCAATATTGTTTTACTGGACCAAAGATGAATCATCGAATACAATTCCTATTTATATCTTTTTTCTCAGTTGTAATATCAGGAAACGTTTGCAAAATGTGCGTAATTTTGAAAGAGACTGTACGACAATGACAATTGTACGACCGAATTTAAAAGCACCGCTTCAAGTAAGATTGAAACAAGAGTATGAACTCTCTCATTGTCGGAGGTACACTGGTAGACAAAAAAATAACTGATAAGGGCAGCGAACATCGATTAGCTGGCTTGCGCATAACGGTACGTGATTACGACTACCACTTCTAACTCTCTACAATCCTACGTGTTTGAAACAAGCCTTCCGGAAGAGCAACTCGTTCCTCTTGTGGGTTACACTGCGGTAGCTTTTGTGAATTTTTGCTTCTCTCTTTTGATTTGGAACAGCTCACTGCCACTGGCTTCAGATCAGGCGGCAGTCAAATCCCCTTCTTTGTTACGATTAACTTGGAACGATATGGTTTAGCGCTTTTCTAATCGTCAACTTCTGAATCGTTCTCGTTGTGAACATGTACAAAGTTTACAGACGAGTGTCTACTATCTTACTTCTAAAACACTGGTGCAGTGTTACAGAGAGTAGAAAACGATACACCACACTGACGGCATTTTACAATGCGAAGACCTACCGAGTCAGGTCAGCGTGTGCCAATGGACCGCGGTAGCTAGAACACACTGAGGTGATGAAGGAGGGAGGTGTAACCCGGGCTGAACAAACACCCAATTTTTGCAGACACAACCAAGCCTCGGGTAATGTAAACCCACGCAATGTTCCACTTGTGTGAAGCATTTAGCATGAAGGGCTCGGGAGAATGTGATAGAATAATACCAGAGAAATCTCCTGAGTGGTCTCAAACTGACATCGAGTTACACAAAAGTGGTATAGAGACATCCTAAAGACACCACATAAATGTTCTCGCAGTAATTCTTGTTAGCTAAAGCTGTTGACGGTGTGATACGGACAGCTTAGTCTACTTCTTCCAGCTGACCAGGCAGTAGTCCATGTATGCACTGAATCATTATCACCGCATCTGGGAACTGGCATGTAATCATCATATCATTCC
>JTDE01000333.1:22356-48087 GCA_014338405.1 Paragonimus skrjabini miyazakii
GATAAATCAATCTGCCTTTCATACTCTAGCCGTTCAGCATATTTTGTCTTGTCCACGAGTACAATGAAAGTGTGCTAATTCTAGTCAAATAATGACTGGTTGAATGGGCAGTATTCATCAAAAGTCATAACACTACCGGCACCAATGAGTAAACAACAAATTCATTAATAACATGCTTTATTTACTATAAATGAAGAGATATTCAGCTGGCTCACGGGTAACTGTGAACCAAGTTGCTAGTGGTAGCCGCAATCTTTTCATGTCATATCAGATACCGATAAGTAGTTTGGCAGATTTGATAATTTAGAAGAGATCCACTTGCGAAAAATCTGGACCTCGGCTGGATTCGAACCAGCGGCAGAAACCCCATGCCCAAACGCGGCAAGCGCTCTACCAGCTGAGCTACGAAGCCACGCCGGAAGCTCAGAAATTTCACATTTGGACCTAGTTACCCATTTAACCAACTGTGTCATATGGAATCAGTAATTCAATGTCAATGCTCATCGGTTGCGTTGGTAGTCTCCAGCGTGAATTGATCGAGAAATCCTGCCTGGGCAGTCAATCGGCTGTATCATTTGGCGGATTCCTAATGACACAGTTGGTTGGGTGGGTAACTAGGTCCAAATATCAGATACCGTTGAAACCAGGAAGCGCGCGCTGGTTGAAGTTGAATTGCGTCACAGGACGTGCTGCTTTGTTGTTTTCGTTTGAGTATGTCGTGTACATGGTTTACTGGGCCTTTGGTTCATGCTGGTTTATGTTACTTCCTTTTACAGGACTTTTATTGGAACCCCTAGTTCGGAAGGACGTTATCCCCCGGTGTCTTCACATCGTCCTAGAATTAGTCCATTAGTGTAACGGGCAATCAGAGTAAAAAAAAATGGCTGGTTGTATGTTATACCGTTACTTGATGTCAATAACCTTTGCTCAATTCATATCTAATCGCGTAAAATGAAGAAAATAAACTTGAAAGGGTAGTCACTGGACAATACAGTAAGATAAATAACTGAAAAACCTATTAGACTTACAGTTCCGGTGTATTGTAGGTACAATAAGATTTTGCTGAGAATTTCGTCTGTACAGAGAGGATTGATGTGTTCACGAATTCGATCTGCGAATTGTTCCACTGTGTCCACTGGACATGTCTGACCAGAACACCATTTCGGAATTTCATGATGCAATTCAGTCAGCAATTGATTTCCATGAGGTAGGTTCTGATAGAAAAATAATGATGTGCATCAATCTCATTTATTATTAAAACAAATTTTGTCGTACTTGGTCAACATTACATGCGTATCATGGAGATAAACACACTGGACAAATGTATGCATCAGCTAACGAAAAATTCGCAAATCGGTTGATTCATTCGTTACCAAGCTTTACCAAACTGTCACCAAAGTACTATCCCCAATTGCTATTTGGTATACAATAATGATCATTGCTCAGGGCAGCAGCTCACTATATGGTGACTGTGAAATCAGAGGGACAAAATAGTGAACCAGAAGTTCAAATGAACGAAGGAAAATTAGACTAACAGAACGTCAGTTAGCCACACCAAAAGAATGGGATTATTTTAATTGAGAACATTCTTACCCAATTATTTCGTTTAATTTGTTTAACTGTATCCTTCTTTCATTGACCATGAAACTAGGCCGTTCACATTTTTGGTCAAAATTCAACAGGTTGGCTTTCGGTTCTCCGGTTACACGAATCAGATATGCAGATGAACAGCCAGAAACAGTCGAAAGACGCTGATGACATCCGAAATTTACGTGACTTGAGCACTTGATTCGCTCAGTCACTCTTAGTAAAAATATATGGGAGTCTTCGTTTGTTTGGCTTCCACGTTAACCATCACGATCCTAACGACATCATCCAATTGATCAACATATAGGTTGGGCGCAGTAAATGACTGTACAACAAAATTAACGACACAAACAAAATGAATCTGCCTTGAAAAGAACATTTTTGGTTTTCCACAAGGCAGTACCGAGTAATTATGTTGTATGACAGGCAGTTTCGTTGAGAGTAGTGTACTAGTTCGAGCAATTGCGTCGCGGATTTTCTTTCTCGACGGCAGATAGACGACAAACTCTCCGAAGTGACCTTTGGAGTCAACGGTTTGGTAATGGGGCAGGACCCTCAAACACTAGTGCATCTACAACATCAGGACAAGGTCCTGCGGAAGGTGATTGAATTTCTGACAAGAGGTGTGAGGATCCCTCAAATACTAAGGATGAAGAGTTGAAGATAATTGCATCCCAATGGAGAAGAGTTGGCCTAAACAGTGTGGGCGTATTGACGTGGCAGCATGGCGTTGGGCGCCCTTGCGTGGTAGTCATTCCGAGACAACTGAGGAAGAAACTGGTAGCAGACTGTCATGAAATGGCACACACCGGATGCACTAGGATGTAAAATCTGCTGCAACAAAGAGCATATTGGCCGAAGATGAAAGAGGATGTGACAACTTACGTGCTTGCATGCCAACAGTGTCAGTTACTGAAAGGCGGCAATCAGGGAGCCCAACAGCCCTTACAGCCAATACCAGACTCCGAAATCAGTGAACTCTGGCCGATGGATCTTATGGACCCATTTCCACTGAGCGCCCGCGGCAACCAGTACGTTCTGGTCATGACAAAACACCTTACCCGTTGGATCGAAGCGACTGGCGTTCCGGATCAAAAAGCATCTACGGTGGGAGACATGGTGATGAAGCAAATCTTAGCAAACCACGGTGTACCAAAGACGATCTTGACAGATCAGGGACTATGCTTTGAAAGTGAGGAGTTTCGAACACGCATGCAACAACTGGGAATCAAGCACATCCGCACGACATCATATCACCCGCAAACGAATGACCTAACTGAACGTAACAACCGAACAGTCCAAGAATGGTTATCAGCCAAAGGAGGTGACCGGGAGTCTGCGTTGCCACTGGTGTTATTGGCCCACCGGGTCTCTGTGCGAACGAGCACGAAGAAATCTCCATTTCAATTGATGTGCGGTGGAACCCCTCGACTTCCGGTGAATCAAGACATTGAAATGTGGCCAGAATGCATTGATTCCACCAAAGATTTGGTTGCTGAAGGAGAAAGAGCCCAACGAAATCTGAAAGCGTCGCAGGCACGCACATAGGAGCAATCCGTAAGGCAACGGCTCGGCAAAACTAGAATGTTCAACCTAGGAGAACGGGTGAAGTATCGAGATCATCGGAACACGGGCGCCAGCAGCCCAGGATCAAGAGAACTTCTGCCTAAATGGAAAGGTCTGTATTTGATAATTTTCAGACGGGGCCCAGTATACACGATCAAGAGGGACGGGGAGACGAAACGATTGCATGCCAGTGAGTCAGCAGTAGCCAATACGTGCAATCGCAATCAACAAGGCCGCAAAATATGAGTCCACTAAACCAATCATAAGCTACTTCCACAGCCTGAAATTAAAATGGAGAAATTCTACTGCACTAAAACGAAAGACTTTTACACGAAAGATACATTCTTATGCCTGAAAGAGAAACCAGTACGGAAAAAGGTATAGTGCTTCTTTTAGAAATAGGTTGACTGAAAAGTCTATGGGAATGCGACAGCTGCGATCAATTGTGGGTGATGTTCAACTTGAAACACAACAATATGTCAACATGCAATCGCTGACGGTTGGGGATGGAATCATGTGCTCCTGGGCTTGGCGGATTACGCAACGTGGCATAAACCGCATGCAGCCAACCGCAAAACGAAAGAATAGTTTTTAATGACAAACAAACGAAACTTTCGAAAGCTCCCTGTTTTTCCACACAAATGAGCAGCCGAGCAGAATAATAAACCAAGGCGTAAAGAAAATTGTGAAATCATGCAAAATTTTTAGACGAATAGTAGACTGTTTTATTCGATACGAAATGGTTCTTAATGTCTTAAGTTGTTCAAATGTTACTTTCAGATGATGCTTTCATTGACGTCTGCTTAATTTATTGACAGGTACACTAGCCCAGAGGGAACTGTAGGAACAGTATTTCCTCTGAGTGCTACTTACAGCTTGTCGTCTATCTTTGGGATCAGAGTTAAAAACCTGCTGCGGTCAGGTCATATCAGTTTTGTGGATGTAAGCACTACCGTTGGGGAGAAAAGTGACAAGCTTACGGAGCGATATGTATGAAGAGTCGAGAATAGAACCTAACGACTCAGGTCAACTTCAGTAATGAAGATGATACTGAGTGAGGCAACGACTCAATAGATCAAACATATAGGACGGTATTCGCGTTGGGGTGATCAGTCAGGACAAACAGAAGCGGTGACAGTTGGACTACGAGACAGTAGTTGATATCATAACATCAAGACCAAGCAAAAGAAGTTGGTACATGTGAATGAACTGCACAGTTGAACGCGTGAAAATAGTATTTCAGTTAAATGGTAAGGTTGATATTTTTAGTTGATCCGTACCCGAACTATCCGATACCATGTGACTCATCAACACATTGACTTATCGTGGAAAAGAGAGACAGAGAAACAGTCCGCATTCAACAAAATGAAATGACCTACTAACCAGGTCCTCATATTCCAATGCTATACTCTGGATCGCCCTCCTGTTACTCAAGGTGACAGTAGCGAAGCATACATCGTGAAGGAACAGAAGTGTGCCACAACAGGTTTTTCACCCACGGAGTAGGAGGGATTGCGGTAGTTACAGCTATCCTGTAACGTTCATCACCTTGTTTGATCGGAAGATAGTTGTCCATACAGACTGCGAAATTTCCTTTTTAATAGAGTGACTATCATCCATTACATAGAGGTCTGCTGAATGGAGTACAAACATATGAAAATAGACCGACCTGTCAGGTAGGCATATTGTTGATGCTCTTTTTAGAGGTCACAAGAGAATCCCCCCTTCGGAACAGCTGGGGTTGATACTTTTGCTGCCATGGATTGTGTATTAATGTAGACCACTACAATTGCAGGCCTCAAAAAGGTAGCGATTCAGAATGCTTCACTACAATGGTGGGATGAAATAATGAGAAGCGGAAGATCATCGCCAGAAGAATTGCGATTATCTTTACGTATCGTGGTCAATTCATCCAGGAAGACGGCTTTGTCTACATTGGAGAAAGAAGTGTGATTTTGTGGACGACGTTGGCATATACAGTAGTAGACAGGTGTATAGGAAGAACAAAGAAACTCCTCTGTTGGAATCAAGTTTTAGATTCACTAACGTAATACCCAAAAAGGTATACTACATTTCGGAATAATGAATCAAGGGAAACTGAGGAAAAGAGGATGCCTCTAAACCGTAAAGACTCCAACGAACAGCCTGCATGAATATTTGTACACAGAACAGCAGGCAGTATTTGGCCAGAACAGATCACTACAACGATTTCTACAAGTTGGAATTGTTAGCCTTAATCACTCCTAACGTACTGAATAATAAACTTTAAACCAACATTATTAGACATATCATACCTGGGAACTTCTTCTCAGACAACCAGTCGTGATTCATATGTACAGAATTTAAATCTTTTGTTCAGAAATGTGCAGCTGATCACTGTACACGCAACTCGTGCTACATTCAGACAAATGATATACTGATTATTACGATTTGTACAGTTATCCAGACATGTTTCCTATGCGTACCAAAAAGAGGAATATTTCAAATTAAACTATACTTCACAACCGAGCTCGGAGATTGTTAAAGGCAGCACACACGCACCTAGATTTAGCATGGTAGCATCAGAGACCATAACTCCAGAATGAACCCGAATGTTAGGTCGAAATAGGTGTTTAGATATTAGGTCTGTGACATACCAAGGAGGCGATACCATAAGAGAAAAGTGAGCTCCAGACAATCCACGATGACGGACAACTAAAGGAATTGTGGCTTCTGAAAGGAAGCCGGTAAACGAGAAAACCGAATGTAACTTAGGAAGGGTGCATTCTCGAAACGGAAAGATTCTTCACAGAACCCTGAAACTGTTATGCAGTAAATGAGCCGGATCACGCGATGAAAAGTAAACCAACGATAAGGTAATCGAGTGAAAGAACATAAGTAGAGGAATCCAAGTTAGTGAATTATCAGACCTCTATTTCTAGCCAAAAGTTGTCGCACTCACAAAACAATGAATAGCATTTTAGGCTTCCAATTTACAAAACTACCCTGAATAAGGTACCACTCGTCTACATATACCAAGGTGTCCTATGGGATTTTTACGTAGTTCGGACAATCTGTGAGAAAAATATCTTTTGGTCCATTAGCGTAGTAATGCAACGTTTGTGATTTTACACTGTTTGGTAATTCAATATTGAGTGAAATAGATGACATTTGTTGAGTATGTGACAGTCTGTTGTGAATGTTTTCTGGCACGAGGTTGATTAGATGAAGTTTGTTTTTGAATAAGGCATTGAGAAAGACATGTAACTAATTTTAAACACTACGATAAGGTTCCATACAGCGGAAGCCATGGCTTAGATAGAGAAATACGGAAATGGAAATAAAACTGTGAGGATGCTGACTACTAGGGCAGCCGCAACGATTTTAAACACACAGGGAGAACTATGACGTCTGATAGCCAAAACCAAAGTTGTTTAATCCTCATTTCCGTGTCTGTCTGTTTAATCCCTTAATCTGTGACTTCTGCTTTATGGAACTTTGTCTCGATGCTTAAAATTAGTTACATGTACGAATGTAAGAAATGTTACTCCGGAGCACATCAAATGATTTACGTCTTCTCCTTGCCTTATTCATGTTCATAAAAGGAATAAATTGCTCTGAAATCATCCAATGAAGTTTGTTATGTTTGTTAGATCGAAAGTGAGCGACATGTTGATTCAAATAGCATCCAATCACGCTTTTTCAAACAACCCACGTAATCCATGAACAGTCAACAAATTTGTGACGCATGTACCCCTAAAATGATTGATGATTTTATTCCCTGTCTGCCAGAGAAAACTTGACATAGCATATTACCACTTTAGTGACAATTCAAATGTAACCGGCTAACGCATCAGTTCGACAAAGGAATTGGTTCCTTACGGTTGTCGCTGAGGAGTTTAGCAGTGGCAGAAGAAATCGTTTTCCTATTAATGTATTCAGCTAGGTTGTGTACAGTCTCAATCTATACGACGTAATGAAAACGTAAGAATACAATCATGAGTTTACCAACCGTTGGCAATAAAATTAACCTATGTAGATTCTCTCGTTGGTTGTCTGCTTATGTTGAGGAACGATAATAATACTGTACTACTCCTCTGCTTTGCCCAATCTGAAGGTGTCGAAACGACTTACGTGACCTAACTAGTCCTGAGACAGACACGTTTATCTGCTGAATCATGACAAACAACCACTTCATGGTATCATTCACTAGTCATGGAGCGACTGTGTTTGTGATCAGTAAGCCCATTATGTTGGCCGGGATAAACGATTTTATCCGTTCGCGTCTCAGTCTTCAATCTATCGGCACTAACCAAACCACAGTCAAGTCAGTTACAGGGTCTTTCTATACGAGTGATCAGAGAGACAAACCAACTGACGTTATTGTTATCCGCCTGCGGATTGCTGAGTTCTTTCGAGGGTACATCGATTCATTAAAATTTTATTTTTTCAGTTTCTTTAGAACTTGTCACATAAAAAATAACAATTCAGTCCAGGTAACTCGCCTAATTGGTTGTTCAACGTTCATTCTCCATTGTGGTGGGCACCTGTATGAATTTATTAACTGCTACTGACATTAGAAACCTGCTGTTATTCCGACGGATATGACCGTATTCACTCTGCAATTTTTTCCAACAAACTGTTTTGTTTAGTGTGTTCTCTATTTTGAATACTGTAGATTCGTGCTCAGACAATCCAGAGACACGTCTAGCAGCACAACTGATCGCATATCTAATCACCGCTTATGAAGTGCTACTCAGGGAGCTTAAACAATCGTGAAATCCGTCAACTTCAAATGTAAGCCTGGAGTGGAAAAAACAGAAGGCGGACAGCAAAAGATTTTGATCGCAGCAGTCACCTAATGCGATTTGGCTGCGCAGGTGACCGTGTCCATCAAAGTGATCAATTGGCTGAATACAAACCTAATCCGTTTTTTACAGTATTTAACAAAGATAGTCGTGAGTTCTTCAAGTATAAAACTGGTCGATGATTGCTGTCATAGAACTGAACATGTTACTCGTAAGCATCATCAAATATCTAGTATAAATCGAGGCAACACTGAAACGATTTGAAAGGGTATCGGGCTCAATGCAACGTATAAGCATTCTATACTTGAATTACTTGTCAGCGTAACATAATGCTTTGTTGATAGTGTGTTTTCCAAAGTCGTTCTGTGTATAGGTGTCGTACGACCTTAACCTATTCTCCTCCTGCCATGCGATCACGTGTACGTACATTTCTGCACAATATACAAAGTGTAGTCAACGGTGAAAGTTATCTAATGATGAACTTCTATAGAACTCAGTTTAGTTAACATTACTGATTTAAGCAGAAGTTCTCACCTGAAGTATTCTGGATCGATGTTGTGCCAAGTAACTCTTCAGATGTTTCAATTCCAAGGAAGTTGCATCTCGCGCATCCAAACAATAAACTGTATCACAAATATCCAGTTTGTGACTGATAAGGAAACAAAATACATAGAAATTATTTCTTATGGCTAACGTGGCTTAATTATATGCTGATATCAAGCGTAACAGTACCTTGTTCACAGTGACTTCCGTTGATTAACTGACAACCTGCTATGCGTTAATGAGCCCAGACTACAATGCCGGATAATTTGGGATCCGGTAACCATTTATCCGTTTGTTGATTGCAAAAGCACAAAATATTCAAAGTGATACATCCTATGGATGCACATGAATGCGATTCCTTAAAAGAGACTTCCACGTTTGTAACCCTTTCTCATTAAAAGCTCTCAGGTATCCGTTGAATATTTTTCAATTGATTTTTAAAGATTATTCATAATCAGATTCATCTTAAGTTATAAGAGATTTTAAGTTTGTTGAAGCCTGTTTGGTATGTTTGTCGTCTTGTGTTTGGTATGGTACAGAATGTTGAATATGTTGAAGTATGATTAGTTTGTTTTTAGAAAATCGACCCTAAATTTGTCTTCATTTTGTATTGCGGTATGTGCAGTGAACAATCGTAATTAATCAAGTACCATGACTGCACACAAAATATCTATCTTCTCTCTCCTATAAATATGGTTGCTTATCTATTCAAAACATTCTCGCTTCGTATTGTTTAACATGCTCACATCTTCACCTATACACAGTTGTTTCAACGAGCTCATATTCCCTTGATTGATGGCCAGTTGCGAACT
The DNA here is from genome assembly GCA_014338405.1 of Paragonimus skrjabini miyazakii. Taxonomy (NCBI): domain Eukaryota; kingdom Metazoa; phylum Platyhelminthes; class Trematoda; order Plagiorchiida; family Troglotrematidae; genus Paragonimus; species Paragonimus skrjabini miyazakii. The sequence continues at coordinate 31,652 of JTDE01000333.1, forward strand.
CATTTTCAGTTGCTTCACTTTGAACCATTTTTCTGCCAACTACTTTGAGTACCCGGTTAATTCACATTCGAGGTGGGAAAGCACTTTGATTGTAATTTTGTCAGCAGTTGCGTATCAATTCCAGTCATTCTGTTTGCCATTTTTGACGTTTTGTTGGACTAGGAAGATGGTCCTATTAATCCGACCGTTATTGGAATTGTTGAGTATGGTTACTGAGTGAATTATCCTAAATCGCCAGCAACGATATAACAAGTAAACTTTTGTCGAATTAATTAACGGTATTTGGTTTTCTTTCGACTGGCTTATATAGAAGATTCAGGTGACTAAGTGATGAGTCAATTAACAGAGAGAACACAGACTAATATGATAAAACAGTAGTTATATAAGACATGATGGTTAACTGGACACTCATGTGACAAACATGAGTAACATCATAACTGCTCTTACTCTTCTGGTTAATTTTGTTCATTGAACGCATACTACATATTCCACCACGAATTCAAAGTCATCTAGAATTTTACGGCAAGCTGAACTTCTACATCTTTTCTACAAATACTCTTGATATCCTGACTGAGATGCGGACCCCACTGAGTTTGCGATTCAAGTTCTAACTAATTTGCAAATGAGGTGTCACTCTCATTGAGATATCGGTGCTTACTGTTCATGTAACGCAATATGTGGTCCAAGTACTCAGGATATGCATATCTGATGACTGGAATCAACCAGAGAATCAACTAGGTACTACCTGTAACTTCTGACTAATTATCACATAATACTTATGTTAATATGACAAGGTAATTAGCAACAAATGTGCATTAGCAAGTCGCCAACAGTTTTCCTTACCTTCCAGACATTGAAGGTCAGGAACTGTCTACATTATTGACTTACAGCACAGGTTGTATCGTACTGAAATAAAATTAATTATCAATCTCTAGAACAAAAACGAAGCCTCAGTTATTTTGTGTGAAAGAAAACAGGATCATCCAATGCGCTTAACTGAATGCGACGCTGTACTTATGAGTGCCTTTCAGGTTATAGCAATCGGACTCGTAAAAATCCATAATTTTCCATAAATTTATTTGACTTTTAGTTACTTCACTAAGCTTATGGGCTGATCGATTTCAGCTCACGCGAAAGTTAGCTCACTTACCTTCATACAACCTAAATGACAGCCATACTGTTGTATAGCATACGCGTTTGTTTATGAGTGATATAGCACGACTCACACGCACGGGAACGGAAGGATAGGTCTCAATGAAAGAAGATGATGGACCAGTAGGTACTATTCGAAGCGTATACATGCACTATACGAGAGGTGTCACCAAGGCGAATGACGATGCACTGCTGCCCAACAGATGCGGATACACGTCAGCCATGCAAATTAGTGTTTGTGTGCCCTACGTTTTTACATACCTTCTAACGGATTTCGTGCAATAAACAACCTCCCAGGCCAGGCATTATTTGTGGTCATAACAATGTGGTATAGTGAATAGCTACCAAGATAGTCACTCCGATGGGAGTTAGTGTCCCCCGAACATCTATATTTTAGCAGACTGAACTAGACCGAAACAGATGATCCTCATCACATCGTTGGCGGTCACTGGTACCAAATTTGAGTTGTTGACACCCCATCTTGGTTACCTGTAATGTTTCAAAGGCTGACCAACAATAAGCAGTATATTCAGTATGCTTAACTGTTTTGTAACAGTCACACAATACACCATTATAAAGCGTCTGTCATTTCTACTGCGATTGGCATTCGGACAATGTTAATCCGATCTTACAGATCTATATAATGTAAAGCACTGTACTGATACAAAAGCGCACCGTCTACTACTTTTTTAGAAATCAGAAATTCTTAAACAAATTGGTAATAATTCCTATTCAGCATTATCTGAATTCAGACATTCTCAACAGATTTTTACAATGGTGTATAATGTGTGAATTTGGTATAAACGACTCACTGTATCAATTGAGATGTTTTTGGCTTTTTATATGGTAACACACGAGGATCCCGAGTAAAACGGACGAATGATCTTTGATTGGGATTAATTGGCTCACAAACTACCTGATGACTATGAGTATATACTAAACAGATTGCTTCTGGTAGGCATAATGTGTTTTCGTTAACGCTTTTTCGGATATTTTAACGGAAATACGTTTTTGATGGCGAACTGTCACGACAGCATAATAAGACATGAGTCGATTTAATACATGTTTTTATACGAGATTATTCAAACTCTCTTTAGTGAATGTCACACATTACCTTTGTTAATTTCCAACGAAACGTGACTTCGTTCCTGTGAGCACTTGCCTTAGCATAACACCAAGTAGATTTCTGTCCAACAAACTCAATGAACAGTTCAACGAACTCCCTCTCAGGTTTACGGGTGATAGGATTACCGTTCCTTACGGAAATAAGCTGCTACAAATTACTTTCTCATCTGCTGGCTCACCTTTTTTGAACATCAGCGCATAAATCATTATGACACCAGTCATTCACAGTCCAATACAACGTGCTGTCTCTCAAGTTTTCACATTACTGGCTACATCAATCAAATTTAACTCTTCCTTGTGTACATTTATTGTAGTGTGGTATCAATTTGCGAATATTAAACCATTGCCTACTCAATAAATATCGGTGGCATGCAACATCAACAGACAACACAGTCTTATTCTGAACAATCATTGCATTCGACAAAAGCTTGAAAGTAGAATCGTGATCGACGCGTATTTTCTAAAGAATTTTTATTCGTTACCAAAATGTTTTCAATTGCTTTTAGTCTTACAGTGTGCTTGAGTAGCCTGACAGCAGAATCTAACAGTTATAATTTTGTGGACTAAAACAGTAAACGTGTTTATGGTTGAAGTAAATTTATAACCTCAACTCAATTGATCATTCCTAATTGGTGATAGAAAATTAGCTGGATGGACTTACGTCAGTGCATTGTTCTTAAACGTCTAACGAATTCCGATTGAAAGAACTATCAGTTACGAAAATCTTCTTATAGGTTGAGTAATTCTTAAAAAGAAAATTATTCTCTGGTTGGTGTAAACAAACGTGTCCGCACGAATTGACATAATATATGCATAAATATATGTACACACATTCATACCTGTGCATATACCCGTGTGCATATAATATATACATATGTATGAGATCGTGTTTATCCGAAGCATATCATTAACCACACGGTATAACACTGAAGCGTATATTTTATGTTTGTAAATGACTAAAGAATGTGACTTAGAAAGGCTGCTAAACAAGGTGAATTATTGAGACTTAATTAACTTCGAGCTTAAGTTCATGTGTATACAACTTGTATAGATAATTTTTTTTAAAGCCTCAGAATATTATTGAAACAATCTATAGAGAAGAAATTAGAATTCATTGAGATGATTGCTATCTCATCGATTCTTATCGTAGTAATAAAAATAGCGTTTCCTTTATTATATACGTTGAAATATTGTCGCATTCGCACTCACATTGTAAAGCGAATGCAATACAAACAATAAGACGATAAGCTACATATTTTCCATACATTGTTCGTTCGGTTTCTTCGTTCGAATGAAGATAATTAGAAGTGTATGATAATAAAATAGATAGAAAAAAAGTAGTGTGTACAGACGTCTCTATGTGAATGTGTTCATCTTATCTGTTCTCACTCAAATGAACATCAGGCTAGACATTTGGTTTATTGTTACGTGTTGTCTGCGTTTATTATTACCGTGCATCTCCATTGGAACGCTGTGTCTCACAAGGTGAATTTCGTCAGTTTCCGACGTGTCCCGTGCTATTGTATGACAGAACGTTTCATTGTGTTACGTTACAACAATGGAACAGGATGATCAGTATATACTAATTACGATGTGAGTCCATTCGGAATATTCCCATCAGCCGTAAACGTATGTCTAGCATTGAAACAAAACAGTGACTTCTAAAGAATGTATAGAAATTAAAAATCCATAACAATCAGGACGATTCTGAGGACAAAGTCCACGACTAACAGTGCCAACCAGTTAACTATTTTTGAGTGCACGGGACCAATAACTGAACGGTAAAACAACGTAGTACATTGCGATTTACGACTTTCAGAAATTCACTGGGACAACAAGCGATGATGGAATACCTACTAGTACTGTTACTATTGGTCAATACACGTTTCGGAGCGAAGAATGTGGCGTACCGTGCCAGATATGAGTGGTTCCTCAGCTGTTACACTAATGAATATCTCAATCACTGTGGTCTGCGCTCGGTGATCCTATTTTAATCGATCTGGTCGTTCGACTTTGTTAGGGTTTTCGCAAATGCAAGAAAACCGGTAGATGTAACGACTGATATAAAGTAAAAATGACTGGCCTTTAGGAAACAGCATTAACCTTGTTAAGCTAGAATAGGTTTTTGGGTGGCGTTAAGCATCTGGCTGAGTGTTTATCTTATAGTAGCCTTACTAATCAGTACTAAATTCGTCAGTTTATAAAAGATCCAGCTCTGAAAAATCGGAGTTCCGATTGGATGCGGATCTGCGTCAGGTCCGCATCAAACAGCAGCAAACGCTTTACCAACTCAGCTTAGAAACCACGCCGTGCGCTTCGGGGTACCCCCACTTAGACTGAGTTACTTGTTGTCTCATGTGAAATCCGCCGTGTAATATGGGGATCGACTTTCCAGGCAAGAATTTTCACTTCAAGTCAAAACCAACCAACGCCATTGTCGAATATTGCGTTTGGGATTGTCGTTTCTCTCGCTTGTTCGAACCTGAAGCAAATTTTAGTATTTTTTTAAAAGATGAGAAGTGAGAATTCGGTTGAGAGAAGATACTTATTTTAGTCACACTTGACTGTAGTATTCATACAGATGCTACAAAACGCCATTTTCTTAAGGAACTACCATACTCAACTGCTGATACTGCCAATCAAGATGACCGGGTAACATTAGAGTTGAGCACATGCACATGCCTAAGCGTTTATAGGTACTCCATAACTGCATCGAAGTGACAAACACGGTCGTCATAAACATACATACTACTGACTGGAATTAAGTTGAGCGAAACGTGAATCTTTGAACTTATCCAGCGTAAAATGTCTCGATATATCGCGTCTCCTTGTCTCGATATCACTTTAAGATGTTACAACAAAGTCTTTGAATTTCAACGGCGAGCGTTGACGCACAGGCAATGTGATGAAACTTGAGTTGACAAACACATGGATTGGATAGCACTTACGGAGTGAAAGGACATGATCCTGCCAGATGCGGAAACTAAACGAAACCAGTTGGCCTGTAACCAGTTTCCAGCATGACGAGGGCGCAGATTACTACGTTCGCAGTGTGCGCTCAACGTACTACGCAGAACGCATACAGACATCTACGGCACACAGGTATGTGAACGATCCACTTAGGTTGGGATGGGCTTCTGTCGCCGTCATCGAAGTTCAAAGGGTCAGACAACAATACATCTCAGATCTATGATACATGTAACGAAATCCGGAGTCCCGACCAAAGGGCTTAACCAACGGTCCCGCCTCCTAACCGAGTCGAGCAAGGGACCGGGCATAACACATCGCTGAAACGATAATCGGATTGGCTGGCTTTACCTCTGGTGGTAGTGTGTACACATTCCCGGTCAAGCCCGCCAGCCGCATCAAATCAGTGATCTGAGCACCGCGGACCACGATCGATAACACCCGGCTGCTGTCACGTCTCTGTGACCGTTTCAACGCTTGAAAGGCAGGGCTGAACGGGCAACCGGTATGCGCCGGTAGGCGCAGAGTCGAAGCCAAAATACGATATTCCCCTAACGGATTGTGTCCTCACCATAGTATTTGCACCCAACGATGGATAATAAAAAGCTGCATTTGCAAACAAAACAGATTTACAAATCACTAGAAGACTGATTAAAATCAATTATTTTCCCGTAGAACCTGCGACACATCATACATAGGTTTATCTCGCCATTTTTGAACACTAACATTTTATAGCCATGCTAGCAAAACAATATGCATAGTTTGGCACTCTGCAATTTTGTGGCTTCGTTACCGAGCTGTGTTGTTCCACCTTCTGTCAACACATTTTGGTTGACTATCTTATCCGTGATGAAGGCAAACAGCTCGGTTATCATGATCGGCGTGGACAGCTCGTTCAAAAATGTAGTCCAAATTGAGGCGCATTGTTCTCTGGAAATTTGCTTCGTCCTGAACAGCGATACATGCAGGGTGTAAATGCCGTTTAGTTTGGGTCGTTATAAAATATTTGCACCATATAAGTTTCGGGTAGGTGGTTACGAACTGGGACAACATGTTGATACATGTGAGTACTAATCGAATTGAGTGGGTTTATCTATAGCATTGTGCAGGCTGTAAGTATGACTGTATCTAATGTCCGTTTCGAAAGGGTACTTTCATTTCATTGAAAGTCAGTCGGATTTGTGGACCTTGGGATAATCAATTCTTTCTGCGTTTGTGTGTCTGACTGTTGTTTTGCGAGCTTGACTTGTCAAACTTTGTTTGGTTCGTCTGTCCTCTTGTGTGTGTGCGCAACGTTGAATTCATTGCAGTATGATTAGTTTGTTTTTAGAAAATCGACCCTAAATTTGTCTTCATTTTGTATTGCGGTATGTGCAGTGAACAATCGTAATTAATCAAGTACCATGACTGCACACAAAATATCTATCTTCTCTCTCCTATAAATATGGTTGCTTATCTATTCAAAACATTCTCGCTTCGTATTGTTTAACATGCTCACATCTTCACCTATACACAGTTGTTTCAACGAGCTCATATTCCCTTGATTGATGGCCAGTTGCGAACTCATTTTCAGTTGCTTCACTTTGAACCATTTTTCTGCCAACTACTTTGAGTACCCGGTTAATTCACATTCGAGGTGGGAAAGCACTTTGATTGTAATTTTGTCAGCAGTTGCGTATCAATTCCAGTCATTCTGTTTGCCATTTTTGACGTTTTGTTGGACTAGGAAGATGGTCCTATTAATCCGACCGTTATTGGAATTGTTGAGTACGCGTTACTGAGTGGATTATCCTAAATCATCAGCAGCGATATAACACTGAATACTACTTTTCTCAGTTCATGTTGCTGGAGAACAGCTGCACACAACTTGATCTGGATGAATTTATCCAGACCACACTGCTTAAAGCAGATCACACTGCGGGAACTCACGTAAGAGAACATTATGCCGATTATCTTACAACTGAACAGTTTATTGAATTGATTCTTATCCATGCGGCCTATGGTGAAAGTTGCGACGGAAACCAGTAACAGTCCTCTCGCAACGCACGTCGGTACGTGATTGTTTACCTGTAAATCTATTCAACGGCTGATGATAAAGTTGGATGCAATGGCCAGTGTTTATGACTTTTAAAGAAGTGAACGACCACACACATCAACAGATGGCTACTGTGCTAGAGACTTTCTGGGACGTGTAAAGAACAGTCTCAAAAAGAGAGTCTGTTAACCCGCTCGAAAGTATAACACTTCAAGTCCGGTGTACACAGGATACTCCAACGATTCTAGTATTGACAGCATCGGGAAGCCAGATTACGGAAGCTTCGTGTGTCGAATCTAAACAAACATGAGTCATTTTGTACATGATATTTTCCGAAAATGGGTATACAATTGACAGTATTTACTGACCGGGTATTATTCTGTCTGAATGATTCAAGCGAAAACCACATTTTTGGTACATCAATCTGGAAATTCAACACAATTCGCAACATGTTCTGCCAACATGCACAACGGGAATGCTTTTACTTAAACAAAACGATGGACAACATTTTTAGCATCTCTTGGGAATTTATAGTTCTTTGTACTAATGCTTTCCTCTCTTTGTCTGTTTACGTGAGGATATTATTCACCTGTCAGTAGAACAACATATCTTCAGCGGTAATTAGCAGTTTTTCTCAGCTCTTCGTGGAGTAAGAAATCTGAGAATAGCAGATTACTCTCATTCACACACCGATTTATTTCATGCTTAACAGAATACTATACCATACTCTAAGACGCATTATTCGCAAATACGTGCTAACCAGACGTAAGATCTAAAAATGTCCGTTGAGAATGGAGAATGAGTAAGTGAGATTCAGGCTGGACAAACAGCCTCTTGTGAGTGATGAAGGCTCTGTTGGTTAATTTGCTTACAGAACAGTACAGCTGAGGTTGGTTGAGTGATTGACCAAATATGTAAATGTGTCAATCAAGAACAAACAATTCTTTCATCTTTCTCCTGTATAAACCTATAAGCTAAAGTCAATATCACAGTCAACCCAACATGTTACGCATTCATCCACTCAGCTTGAATACAGAAGTTCTTCACTGTTTATCTTTTCGTGCCCATGTTTCACGTAATCAATGATAATTTCTAATTACAAATTCTGCCATCGTTTCACATTTTCTCCTGCATATAAACTTCCTTAGTTTACTCCAGTGTTCATCATCTGTAATCCAATCCTGTATTGGCATACGAGAAAGAATAAAACAGTCCATTTCGTAGTAGTTTCACACCAACTATGTCGTTCATCTTTTCGACAAGGTCAAGTCATTAGTATGTTTTTGCTCCAGAGAGATGGATTTTCAGCCTCTTAAATACTTGTATTTTCCAACAACTTCAGGTCAGTTAACTAAGTATGCTTGAGTCTTGAAATAATGCTAATAATCATGAACTAATTGAAACAGTTAGCTAACAGATACATTCAATGTCGATTGATTTATTGATTCAGTTTCGTGCTTGTGGTTTAAACACCTTGTGAACTTCGTGACCTTAACCAACAACGCTCGATGAGCTACCTAGGTATAAGTCCAAATTTATTGGTGGTAACTACTGGTAAATCGAGCTAATCACCAGCTGTAGCTCGTTTATATTTTCTTTTCACCTTTCTTTCTGTTAGTTTATTCTATGGTGATACTTCTCAATGACCGATTATTTAAACTTTCCCGTTGGTTCTGGTCATCAAGAGGACGTAATTCAGCAGATATCCTCATCCAATTAACCGTACATTTACCGATATTAAACAGGTTTATAACTAGGTGCGGGAATTGCTAACAGTCCGATACGTAATTCATTAGACGCACTTACTGAAGTGGTATAGAAACCTTTTTTCAGGCCAGTGTCATCATTGTTCATTGTGTGCTCTGGCGTAGTTAAAAATCCGCCAGATAGATATACCGGATGAACTAATCGCTCGAGTGTTCACAAGTCCCGACTCTCTACCGCTGGAATAAAGATACCGATTCTCGGTCAACGTGAGAAGCATCCACGTTTATTGTCTGTGGATTTCTTGCAATGGCAGCTGATGAATTAGCACAACCTCACAGAAAGTGTGCAGCGCCTTTAGCTCACCTAATTTTGATGAGTACACATGTTCCTAGGTATTCTTCCCATAATCCACTTACAGGTGACCAGACCAGAGGCAGTATCATGCACGTGTTAGCCCTTATTGGTCTAGCAACTGTGTACGGGCGGGCTAGGTTTGTTTATTTTTTGCATCTGGCTCGTCCGTGTCCTGTCATTCCATAAGTGTCAACCAATCCGTATCTGTCGGCTTACACCTGTATACATTAACCGTTCGTCTTTTTTTTACACCAGATCCTCTTGTGACATCCTAAACTGACATCAAGGCACAGGAACGTGATATCCAGACATCGTAAACCGGAAAGTCATAATGCTGTTGTATAAAAATTATTTTCGGGATGCTTTACTGCGTTTAAGTACAGCAAATCTTTACACAAAGCAAAACGCACGGTAAATTTTGGAAAATGGAAATTGCACAGCAGTCAACTATTTATGAATACCTTTAAGACGTTTCTGACAGAAAACGACTATTTGCATACGTTAGATTTTGCGAATTCCTGATAGTTTACACACGGATGCAGTCTGCAGTCCCTACCCGTGGGCTGGCAAAAAATATGATTTGTTTGCATCTGCTGGCTAATTCCCACGGTTTTCGCCAAAATGAAAGAAAACTTCAGTTTCTCGCCCTCGCACACACGCGATTCGCCATGTAAATAGCGTGAACAGTCGGCTATTTGACAACCGTAGGCGGATAAATTTTATAAAACAAATTTTGTTTAAGAATATTTCATGATTGTTACCGTACAAACCGGGCTAATTAGGGTGTTTGAAAATGGGATTAACCACAATGCCAAGATGTGAACTCTTCTCTCGACTGAACACAATCCGCAGCTATTCTGTTCAATTGTTACTCCTATAAACGGATGGATTTCCAACTCACGTCAAAGCAATTCAAGGTCAAATTACGTGGAAGTACATTTACTTCAAATCTGTATTGGTCAGTTCACATTTGTGAACTGGACACAATTTCTAAGTTCGCAGATTTGGTTTCACCACATATCCGTATTTTCAGTTGTACGATTTATTCCTCATTGCATTTTCCTTCATTGGTTATGTTGTTCTCCTCCTGTGCTTGTCATCATTCCTACTAAAAACTGTACTGATAATCTGAAATAGTATTATCACCCAGGCTAACTTAGATTCACTCCTCTGTCTGAACACATTACATTGTGACAATTAGAAAATACTTTCTGCCTAACGTTGCCTATCTCATACAGTATTTAAACAATACGGTTCTTTCTTACGTATGTGTGGCCATACTGTGACCTTGTTAGAAGGCCAATCCGATCACCAAAAACCAACCCGATCAGAAATAGCCCCGTTTAACATGAAAAATGTTTTCAGTTTCATTACCGCTGTCGATTTGCTCAGCGTTAAGAAACAACGTACCGACGATATCACCTATATATATAGAAATGCATGTAGTTTTAGGTTGCTGATGAGTAGTCGGGGATTAGGTTGATTTCAAGTTGAACAACACTCACATTTGATCGCAGCTGTCATATTCCCGTAGACCTTCAAGTCAACCACTTTCGAACAAAAGCGCTATACAGATTCGAGTTTCATTCTTGTTAGAGCTGGCCAGCAGTGCATACCCTTGTCACGCCCGTGACTGAAACTCAGGCCACGGAGTTAACGTGACAGTTAATGTGTCTTCTCTCGAGGCGATCGGGCAACCTGAACATCACTCACAAGCAAAAGTGGTTGAGCGTTCACATATGATACTTCGGTCATACCTAGTGTGAGGTCAATGGCGCAGTGGTCAACACGGTTGGCTTATGAATAGCATGGCCGTACTGGTTTCTCTTTTAGGCATAAGAATGTATCTTTCGTGTAAAAGCCTTTCGTTTTAGTGCAGTAGAATTTCTCCATTGTATTTTCAGGCTGTGGAACTGGCTTATGATTAGTCTAGTGGACTCCGATTTTACGGCCTTTTTGATTGCGACTGTACGCATTGGCTGCTGCGCTAGGACAATGTCCGAGGGAACACTTGAGTTGTGAAGGCCGTCATGTGGTCCAATCCGGGTATAGAGTCCAGCCCAAATGGGGCAGAGAGCACAAGCCAATGATGCACTACTGACGAGCTCTAATGAGATCGAAACTTGAGTATACTGCTTCTTTTCGAAAGTGGCCTACTGGAAAGTCTATGATAATACGATGTTTGCGATCAAATGTGGGTGATGTTCAACTGGAGACAAGTAGTTTTGCCTAACAGGGGGTCAGTGTTGCGGTGGTCAATATGGCTGGCTCATAAAGATGCGCATAGGAGTTAACATTCTAGTCATGTCAAAGATAAACAGTACTAGCTGTCTCTACCGGAGCGAAATTCTAAGATAGTTCTCTCTTTTGAAAGGTTAAATATATAATCAAATGATCTGGTTGGATGAAAGAAATTTCCGACTACTGCTAGCATACCCTATAATTGTTCGTTGAAAATAGAATGATAGTCATGACGTCACTTTCTATCATTATAATCAGTTTGCTTTTCTCCTCCCAAATCATGCAAGATGACTCACACATACTGTTCTTGAATTTCTTTCAGTAATTCGTTTGCATCTTCGTTCTCATAACAGCCAGAACTATTTCGAGGACAAAAGGTGCAGTCCGCATGAGTAGCCACCAAAACGACACAAGCTGATTTCTTTGTTCTGCCTCCGGAAACTTTCAAGAAAGAAAAGATAAACAAAATGAAACATTATACTGTAACTTATAATGTATGGTAGTGATAACAGTTTACTGTCCTACGCGTAGATTGATCAGACTGGATTGAAACCAAAGACAAGAGCCACATACACTTACACGGTATATGTCCTATCAGGTGTGTTAGTAAGCCCGGCTATTAGCTCACAAGCCTCACTCATAATTTGAGCTGCAAATCTATGCTTATGTATAATCTAGAGGCCTTGAAGTGATCCAGGAAACAGATTATCTTGAAGGAATCACACAGTCAGCCACTACGAACCTTCTAGACTGTGCTATCAACTAGTACTGTGATAGATTTGCTAGCAACAATAGAATCTGGACTTACATTGATTCGGAGATTAGGTGAGACGGCGTGCTAGAGGATTGTGGTCTTTGTCACTGGTTCAAATCCAGTCAATTAAGATTTTTTTTTTACAAATAAACATCGTTCAAATGCAGCTTTACTTTTTTTCCTCTGCATCCCGAAAATAATTGTTTAAGATACAACTATACAATTGGTATTTTCACGTTTGTTCTTGTTCACTTACAGATAGATGTGCATAAAACTTAGAAGAACTGAAACAGTCAACGCATGACTTATCGTCACTTCGTTGGTTTGGACGGAAGTAACCTATCTTCGGTTACCATTAAGAACTGACTACAATCACAAAATCTCTATATAATAATAACATAGTGCGTTACGATAGGGATATGCATTCCATCAATCTGGCTCTGGATTTCACTTACGAATTTACAGCAGCTGTTGACACGGCTTCCATTCAGACACTCTCAGTATGATGAATCCATACCAGTAGGAAAATTATCATCCAATTTAGATTCATAGTAATCCTAACAGGTCAACAGATTTGACAAGGCTGATACTACTTAGTCCGTACATCCCAATCTAAGTTTGAAAAATCAGAAAAAAATATTCAGTAAGTTCATTTGAAACAAAAAAATGGTCTCAGCTAGTCAGCAACAGTGAGTTCGAGAATGGGAAACATCATTAACTTTTGTGAAGGAAAGCCCCACTACGTCATACGAATCGTTCCTCACGTGCACTTCAACACGTAAAAGCCAATAGTTGGTTAACTGTGACCGTGTAATACCGAGCATGTCATCTTTCTGCCTCAAAGTTCCTGGTGACCATGTTGTCTGAAGACTAGGCTTGGTCCTCCGAATATGTAGGTCAAATCTTGCAGGAATGTATTTGCTGATGATAATTTTCCGAATGATTTGGACTTTATTCTGGACCGGTCGCATGCAAATGTTGAAGAAAAGCGTATCACGAAAGTCAACTTAATGCTGTTGATTCAATGTGTTATCCCAGAACTATCCACCTAGGCCAAGTAAAAATAAATTTCTCAACAATTGTTTAGGGTGGTGTAAGATTCTATCTGCCAGGATAAGGCTCCTTCCAACATGTTAATAATGCAATAAAAACAGCCCAAGTTTACCAAGGTCATCCGTTCAACAGGATTATGTATTATAATCCTCTATGACATTTCGTTGTGCCTTCGCAGTGAGAGTAATATCCTTCAGGAGATAAAGATGGCAAGCTCAGATGTTTGGTTCAAGCGAGTTGAGCGTAATTAAACCACAATCTAAATGGAATGATCCAACTAGCTTGATAAGTACCCTACGCACCGAACTCACCTTCTTGGCTGGTGATACGCAGTGAAGAGGCAGGCTAAGGCCATTAGAACAAATGTTTATAGATGCCGTTCACGGAAAACAGTCTCCGACTTTCACTTTCAAGAAGGTATTCCGAGAAACTTGAATGACCAACATGCCTTTATTTACATCTAGTCGCGTTGAGTGAGAATCGTCAGTTCGTAGTTCAGTGGGCTAAAACACCCAAATCCCACTACAGTGGCCACCTATTTATCACACTACCCACTATGCGCCGAAGGTTTGTAACATCTTTGGCAAACTGACAGGCTGTGTTGAGTTCACGAGGGTGTACAACGAGAAATAATCGAGTTGCATAAATCTAAAACAGTGAGGTCGTAGCTAGTATAGGCCGACATGTTGCATATGGACTGCAAATTTCGAAACCACTAGGTTGCGAGTAAATCACCGGAAATCATATTCACTCAGCTGCTAACAGATCAAACAGAGCCTGTGACCTTAGCGCGTTACATAGAGGATGTTGGCTTAGCCTTAGCTATTAGGTTCAAACAAGGGCGGAACAAGTTTAGGTGAAGTGCGCTGGTCTGAGAGTAAGAATCGAGAATTCACTACGATAGCTAACTATGTAGATTTGGAACGTCCTTTCACTTTTCTTGCCTAAAGTGGCACCAAAACGTTGATCTGGTGATGGAAAAAGTGGCTCGTAACTTGAAATCACAATCCACAATTGCGGTTTGCTGTTTTTGTTCGATGATTTTTTAAGAGAACAGAGAACTAACTACACTGTTGTTGCTTTGAAGGATGCAACATAGTCTTTATGCCAGATGCAGGCTTTAGTCATCACTTTGTGCATATTTGTACAATAGTTTACGAGCATTTATTGTGAGAAACTAATGTTCCTCGATGAGAGATTAATGCACTGACATGATGGAAGTCTGTTTCCATACAGATTGAACAACACCCATAATTGATCGCAGCTATCGCACTCTCATAGACTTTCCAGTCGACCACTTTCCAAAAGAAGCACTAGACTCGAGTTTCGCTCTCATTAGAACTCGTCAGTAGTGCATATCCTTTCCTCGGTCGAGACTAGAACTCCAGCCACGCTTTGTTAAGGCAACCGTGTTGACCACTCCGCCGTTGACCTCACATTAGGCGCGATAGAATTATCGAGTCTAGTGCTTCTTATAGAAAAAGGCCGACTGATTCGTCTATGACAATGCGACAGCTGCGATCAATTGTGAGTGATGTTCAATCTATATGAAAAGCAAAATCCCCTACTACTCATGGGAAATCTGTTTATTTTGTGACATTGCATTGAAACAAAACGATTGTGCTGATCACGTCAACTAATATTTCATTAATTTTTCGAGTAGTAGCTGAACTACAGAGATTTTTCGTTATCGGCTTCTGATAGGTAAACCATAAAATGTCTTGGCAGTTTCGTACCCACGGAAATATATCACGGAATCCATTTGAATGCGTGATTTAGCTGCCGGCGGTCATTGGTCCGTGGTCAGATACTTTTTGAACGTTCAGTTGGTAGGTCGTAAAAATATAGGTAATCATCAGCATCACCCATAAAAGTGCAATACATGTTAAAAGTCAAGAGTGCTTCCACGATGCAGCGATGTTATGGTACTTCCAGTAGATTTTGTGGAGATAATTCCATTCACGTTGATTACGGTATTTGTACAGTACGATGTTATAGTAGTTCCGAAATGTGCTTGATATGTTGAGCACAACAGGCAACCATAATATTAGCGAAACCAATGGATATTACTGTTTGAGAGCTGACATTCATAGGTATACTGTTCATCCAAAATGTTCACCCACGAAAATCTGTTGTTAGATCTATGGATTACAGCAGCGAACCATTTATACATTTAGTTTTTAGAATCAACTACCAAACACATGATGGGAACATCATTTGTCACCCATATATCTCATAAATGAAACAGAAACTCAGTGGTAATCGAACTGTAATATTAAAGATTTTTGAAATCCGCTATTCCAAGTCACATCATGGGACATAGTTGAAAAATGTAAAATTTGATTAATGATTAACTTGTGGTGGTTGGTCATCCTCAAAAAGGTTGTCAACCATTACCACAGAACAAACCATTCTAATATACAAGGCTGTCATTTAGTTCCACAAAGAGACCAGTCAGTCCCAAGATAACTCACATTTACGATAGTGCTTTTAACCCAAAAATGGTGTGGTGTGTTTCGTAGAATAATCAGAATCCTACTGTACTTCTTTGAATAGAAATTTTGCAAAATATTACAAATACCCATCATTTGGGTATATCGAACCATCTTGGCATCTTAGATGAGAAGTACTCATTGCAATTTTGTGAAATGCTTGTGGGCATGGCGACGTGAACAATTCCTTTGAATGAACTATCTATCTCGGTGACTACACCATGTCACTGCCCTGATCAAACTAATGAATGTGCTCAGAAGCGTATGCACTCTGAAAGTATGACATGTTGGATATTGTCTTATTTAAAACACTGCGTTCCCTTGATCCAATTCACCAATAACGATAGAAGACATACGTCGCGAGATGTTAACATTTCGTTTACTGTCTTCAGTCACGAACGTAAAACATTGGAATATATAGGACATGCGGATAGCAACAACAATAGAAACAATCAGCAATTGGGTTTACACAAAACAAGAACTGTTATCAGTTCTAGGGCACTAATATTCATTTTGATTCACTTTTAAACCTTTTTAATTCTGCTCATCCTAATCT
>JTDE01000333.1:65874-77282 GCA_014338405.1 Paragonimus skrjabini miyazakii
TAGGAAATTCCGGTCCGGAGGTGGATATGCATTACTGACGAGCTTTAATAAGGACGAAACTCAAGCCTAACACTCTCTTTCGATGTGGGCTAGCCGAGAAGCTTGTCTGAATGTAAAATCTGCGATCAGGTATGAGTTGTGTTCAGTCTGAAATAATCAGATCGTTCTCTTAGTGAGAAAGATGCTTCTCAGATCGTCTGCCGAGTGACAAGTTGATCGTTGTCGAGACCATTGGTAAACGATTGCACAATCCAGATATCCGCCTTCAAAGTTCGTGCGGACATTTTATTTCCTCTGTCCCACAATCCATCAAACTGATAATCTGGAATAATGTCTTTGTAACTGTTCGGAAATATAGAATCCGAAATTATGATGTTACTTCTCTCGTCTATCCTTTTTCGACTATGTGCGATTTCAGGAATGTTGACAATGAAATGCCTGTTCAATTTAGAAAGCCGATGAAATCAATATTAATTTTAATCACTAGTTAGACTTATGTTATAGCTGATCGATGAATACTTGGAACATGTTCATTTGAAAACCTAGCTATATAGGAGTCATCAAAAACATGCTACGGCCAGTAACATATAAACAAATGATTTGGATTTGGATTTATAGTCAAAAATATAAAGCTACATTGAGAGAAATCCATATGAGATGTTTGAGCTGTGTTCAAATTATTTTTTGCTATAAAAAGACGAATTCAAACGGCTTGGAAGGTTTTGCTATTTCAGCATAAATGTTTGAGATTCCGCTGAATGCGAAACATTAAAAAGAATCGCATGCTTTTACTAAGTGTATGCTCTACCTGAAGAGCTATTAAGCAAAGTCTGAAGCCCACAGTGTACACATTGTGATCCATTCATCCACTCATTTTTCAGGGTTGCATAGAATCTATTAAATAGACTGAGTTATACGTTACTCTTGAATGATTAGTCAGACGGCAAACGTTTGAATCCACCTCATATCACTTAACTGATGACTCCCAGTGAAAATAGTATGCGATGATTCATCATATCGTGCGTAGTGCAGATACAACAACAGACGCCTTAAAAAGAGATCAGGAATATGAAATTATTCGATAACAAGCTCGTGAAATATCACGTGAACAGCGTATCCGGTTGGGAAGCATGGATGCACGTATCAACAGGCCAGTTGAATAGGTGATTTGCAAACGTGCGAGAATTAACACACCGGAATCATAAAAATAGCTCTTTTATCATAATGAAAACATCATGTTATTGTCAATCAGACTGTCTTCTGGATACTTAGCACAGAAAACAGTCTAAGTCAAATTTCGTTATTTACCTGAGAGTGTGAAAAATTAATAAAGTCCTTATGTTTATCGGGCAGCTTAAGCGAATGTAAGGTACACATATAGTTGGATAGGTTCAGAAAATGACAGCGAGACTAGGGTGAAACAAAAGGTTACGACAAACTGCCCAGTTAAGCGGGAAGTGGAAACAAAACACACTGATAACTAACAGCACATCATTTGCATACTTCAATAAAAATGTCTCATCAGAAAGTTACGCAGATGACAAACCGAGAAAAATAACTGGATGAGGAACGCATCTTGATGAATACCAGAGACACCAGTGAGTGGTAATGAGATATGACCATTAAATTGGATAGTACCACAGCAGTTCGCGCAATGATCATGTCAAGTATCAGCAGTTCGAAGCTCAATGAGAATCCGGGGGTAGACGTCTTTAGTTAACTGGATTAAATGCACAGATCTGTTCTTAGGGATATACGCAGACGGCTGATGGCAAAATAAATCTGAACGGACCTCAGATGTAAAGTGCAGACTACGAAAAGCAAATCATTCATAGTCCCTCTTGTCCATCCAATCACACGAGGTTTCGTTTTCAAAAAAGCTCAAAGCTACGGATGTCCAGGGAATTGGGAAATCTGTTATTTCGTACACCGTTCTTTTGCAGCTAACACTTTTGTCATGCACAAAAAACCAAGGGAATATTTGAGTTAGTATATAATATGCAAGCTAAACGAATTTCCAAACCACGACACATATCTGTTCGATTTAACACACTTCAACCGAATATATTCTTCATTAGCACATGTTACCTCAGTGGTTGCCTGTACCTCATTGGATAATGGATACACAGTGGGAGACGAGATAGGTTTGTGTTTTGTCCAACTGAAGTTATAGCTCAGTACTACCTCATCAACAACACTGCTTGCCAGAAGAGGTTAGTCTACTGAACTTTCTCATGAGTTATGGTTCTCATAGCACTTTTTTCAACCCAATGATGCATAGACTCACACTGTAATTAACATCAGTCAACTGGCTCGGACATGACCTAAAAAGGTCACGACTGTCACTCGCGACTCGCAACCCTGTGGTATTTGCCGTGAATGTGCACCCACACACCTAGAATGAACGAAACAAAGTACACATCTCGGCACTCATCTACTATGTGACCTTCAGTCAATACGGCGGACTTACCCAGCCAACTGTTCATTCGGCCAAACGCCTTTCGCTACAGCTCGGTAAATTATCCGAAAATACGTGGAGAGTGTTAATCATTAATAATGCGGTAGGCGAATTGATTATCCATGGTTTTTGTAAGTGTCTAGAGGCTAAAACGTGATCGGTTCAACGATAACAAATGTATCCCTCAGATATAAGATTCCAATGACTCAGTCCGTCCATGAGGCATAATGTGAGTAACTAGGACGAGTGAATTTGTCTATCTGGGTCAAACCTTCGGTTACTTGAACTACAAGTGCTTACTTTAAGAACGTCATTTTCTAGCCATGTCAACCGGTTAACTCTAAATGTTAGCAAGCTGACTGACCGATACGACTGTGTAATGAAGGATGGATCGTTCTACACCCAAAACCACCATTTCCTAGGTGATTTGACAACGAAGGCATTGCTCGGATTTGTCCGTGTGTGTATATCACCAGGAGTACGGTGTCCAGACAGACTGATTGGAAACAGATAACGTGGGTTCTTGCGAAAATCAAATAACTGAAGAATTAATAGTAAACAACCAGTTCAAACTATAGTTAATCGATAGCGATGTGCAGTGGACAAGTGTGTTATGTAGATTTTAAGCACCAGGAAGCCACCCTGTCAGTTATTGTGTCTAAAAATGCATGCGGAAAGGAGTACAGAAACTCTCATTTTTGCCAACGTATCTTTCAGACATGAAAAACAGCAAAGTATATCCTTAGGTGAAAGTAACAAACAAAATTTCCGTTCGTATTGAAGAAACTCTTAAAGTGATCAGACGCTTTGTTTTTATAAAAAGAAATGGAATGTGTGTTGTTTAATTTAAAGATATAAAATCTGCTGACGATTTTCAAAATAAATTTTAGCTTCAAAGATTTCAGTGTTGCGTAATAAATCCAATGTACTCATTCAGTTTATAAAGCAGTATTAAACAGTGTGGAATAAAAAGGTAACGTTGCACAGTCTTTTACTCCCGAAAACATCAATTAGGAAACGTTTCTGTCATTTCATTGGAGAGCTGAATTTGTACAAGTCGACCTTTAAAAGGTATCTAAACCCTGTTACGGGGTCAAACGTCAACATAGTTCGAATATAACATACAAATAGGGAATTTTTGATGTGGTAACTGAAAAGATGAGTAACTAAAGAAAGGTTACGAATTGAAGGAAGCAGAAATGCCCTTGAATTACCGAAACCTAAATGGTACCAAAGGGGTTGAGCGGTTTGGAGAACAACCTGGAGAATTAATTGGTTATATATTCAAAACGTCTTCCCAATCACTCCGCATGTTTTGTGCTGCCGAGTATTGAACAAGTAAACGTACAACAAAAGACTTCAAGAATTTGACCACATGTTGAAAGACCAAATAATCTGACATATGGTCCGTCATTGGAATCATTAGATAGACAGATTTGATCAGTTCATCATTCGAATGCTGTACCTCGTGCATTGAGATATGAATATATCTCACAGACGTGAGAAACAAAACCTTCTGAGAAAACCTCAATGCGAAAAAGTTCTTGATGAAAACATGTAACCATCAAACCGAGTGATTTTGTGGTAATAACTTTATAGAAATGGCGGGTTCATTATTAAGGCACATTGTCTAAAAACAGTTTTTCAGAATATTCTGTCACGCGTTGAACAAAAACAAACGACGAGATTTCTACGAGAATAAATTATAAAAATAACGACTAGCAAGTTCAACAAAACAAAACTGGTTTCGATACGTTTTCGAAGTTCAGCTGATAAATGTGAACATCACACTCGTGTATCATAGCAGATTTAGGTCTCAGGTTTTTTTTTGAAGCTAACGGGGGTGGGGTTATTAGGTCTTTGCATTGCCCAGACGACTGGATAATTTGTGCGGTATACACGCATTAGTGTTACTGTGTTCAGTTATGATATTTTGGGCGTTCCTGGTATGACGTAAATGGCCAAGTAGATAAACGGTTGTCTTATGAGAATCCATGTCAGGGTACAATTCCCGATAGTGGCGAGGATATGCACCACTGATGAGTTCATAATATATTATTTGATTCTGGTGTATAAGTCTGGGACAATTTTGGCACCACAAATTTCTACATCATGTGCAATGAAGTTTAGGGCAAAACAGACTAGAATTATAGGTTTTTCTTACATAATCTGATCATTTTACCTGTCGATATTCGTTATTTAGCCAATTTAATATATACAGCCCCAATGCAAAGACAGAACGAACTCACTGTGTACGCTTTGATTCGTAGGTTGCTTGACAATGATGTGTAGGTCTTCGTGGATGAATAGAACACAGTAATACACGAACGAGTATATTTCCTTCCGGTTCAACATAGTTATGACAACAATTCATTGAACTCTGGAGCAGCTCAAGTGGTCATTCTATAAAACATGATGGTCAGTGTCCAAATCGCACACTCCCATGCCACCCACGTGTTCGCATTAATGAATCGGAATTCCAACCCACAACACCGGGGCGGTTTACACTTTCACACCGTGTCACTTCTGCCTGGTTCGTGTGTGTAACTAATGCTTTCTGTCGTGGGATTTTTGCCTCCCATTTCTCGTTTGTTCGTTCGATTTCGTTGAGTGCTTACTCATCCGGTCGCTCGTGTTGTCAGCAATTAACTCGCTGTGGGCTTTGGATATACCTCGCCACCGAGTTGAGATATTCCACCGAGTGATGGAATAACCGCTCCTCCGATTGGGTCACACGTCGCAGTCAGAGTGAAGGCCAAACGCAAATGCACTTGTTTCATCTTCCCTCATAGAATGACACTAAGTTAAGTCTGAATTTTAACAGATCGAAATCTGTTGAAAATGTACTAAACAGTTCGGTGATCCTATTGCCGACAAACAGTTAGTGCGGACCAGAATGTATGGTTCATGTTGAAAGCGACTAGGAAAGGCTATAACAAAGCAAGATAGCCCGCAAGTATTACTTAAGGCAATATTTTATGCTGTATCTATTGAAGTCTATGAATCCGTTCTAGTACTATCGTTCGAAGAGTATTAGTCTATTTGACTGAACCGGAAAACGGTTTTGTTAACAATTAAAAACCATTCACAACTCGTGGTGGCCTTCCCACAATCTCAAACTCCTTAAGAAGTAGGCAATAGTCTCAAGCTTCACTGTTTTTAGAGTTCGTCAATATTGCACATTCTTGTCAAGGACCTTTAATCTGGTACTTCTTTTCGAAAGGGGATGGTTAAAAAAACTATTGGGATGCAAAAGCTGTGACCAGTTGTGAGTGAGGCTCAACGTACATTAGCCGAACTAGTTTACTACCTGCCGGTAATTCTTTCATTCATTTTTCAATCGACCGGTTGAGCTGATTCAACTAATCACATTGCACCTCCATCTGGAAAGCGTTACTCAATGACACGTGTTTCCCTACGGTTGATTTTTATTCAGAATTCATTTATGACACAGTATTAGCATTTGTAGTGATAATTTTATCAGTTCGGGTTCTCAAGTGCTAACTTGGCGCGCACTTTTAGAAAATCTAATCTAATCTTCATATAGTGCAACCAGTGGTATGGAATTAAGTTCGATTTCACACAGGTTCCATACACCCGTTGTGTATTCTGCTACACACAAGTTGTTTCCTACATACTTGGTAGGAAGCAGTAGGACTTACGTTGTGTGACCCAGTTATGCGTTGGTTTTCCTCTTGCGTTTCGTTCTCAATCACATTCTTACAATTAATGGTTTTCCCAATCAAAGCTTCGCTTAGTATTATGCTTTCCATCCATCATTCTCCGGCGATCAGATCTCACAGTCAATCGACAATGTCACTTTTCTGCAGGTTATAATAGGTTAAATTAACACCCTGTTAAATATTTGTTGAATTCAAATCTTTTGTTACACATGAATTTAGTATAAGTGTGATTATCGATATTATTGCCAAATTGTCATAAAAGCGACATCGGATAATTCTCTTAGTGTGTTTGTTGATAAGTTGTAGAGAGTTTCCTGAATTTTTGATCGGGACAATGTTCACAACAACCTACACAAACGTGCTCTTTATCACAGCATTCAAATCGTATCCACTTCTCAATCAATCTATTTTTATAGTTTCTTCAGAATTGATTTAAAAAGACCGACGGTAAGTTGATAGTTTCGTCTTATCAGTAACCTCACAAATTTAAATTTTGTAGTCAGACAGATACGAAACCAATAAAACTTGATTGGCATTAGTCAATTTTCTGCTGATTAACAATAAAATGAAGTGATTAAAGTTTAATTCAAATTTGATCATGCCTTATTTTTTTCTGTAGAGAAAAAGTTATATGTTTTCGAGAGCTAACTTGTTACAAATTGACAGCAAGTAACAAGATAGTTCAATAAAATGAAACCAAATAAACTGATGGATTTCATTTCATTGGCCTTGGCTGTTTTTGAGGGATTGTGAACACACAAACGCTGTGTACTATTTGACGATTCGACCGAAAGCCAAGTTTGTGTTTCTCATCGTTAAGACAGATAGGTAGGCTGTGTTTATAGACTATACGTAAACATTACTGGCAGCAGCTTCATAACGGCTCCGAAGTAAACGTGATTAAATTGCCACTCACCAAATTCCGTCGCAGAGTGCATATAGGGAATATTCTCGTAATAGTTTACTTTCATGGATTTACTACTGTTCATCAGTGTATGGAATATTAACGGACCATCGATCGCATGATCTACAACAACCTCACTTGCACGAACTCGCACATGCGCCCATTTTATTGTCCTAGAACGAAAACACTTCCACATAGAAGTGGTATTCACTAAGCAGTTCGGCACTGCGATGGCCTTGACGTTTACGTTGTGCTACGGACTAGTATCATTGACCGGAATCGTCTAAGCATGTTATACCAGACAACCCCAAAACCAAAGTAGAGTTTCACTGATATGTACTTCAAAAGTGCTGGTATACTCGGAGTTGTTATACAGCTTTATGTGTTACTTGTTTGTAACAGTGGTAAATCATCGTATTGTAGAAAAAAGTCATTCAGTAGAACACGATCGCCAATGTCCAAATTGTACGTTCCCACGCCACGCGCGTGTTCGTATTAATGAATGGGAAGTCCAGTCCACAACACTGCGGTAGTTTCCACTTGCACAATGTCTGTGTTTTGTGATGTGTGTGTGGCTGATGCTTCCCATTTCTAGTTCTTTCGTCTGACTCGAGATATTCCACTGAGTGTTGAACTAATCGCGCCCCTGATCTGGTCATCCATTACAATATCACTCAATTAACACCGACCTTTCCATTTATACTGCACGATTAATATGTTTGCTCTAGGCGGGACAATGATGCAAATGCAGTTACATAGACAGACAGGACAAAACAGAATTAGATGCTACCTGGATAATGCCAGTATATTCCCTAGTTTGATCATCCAATGTAGCCTATAATCTTATATTTACAAACATATGGTTAGCGTACACGTCTAACAGCGGTAAAGAGAGAAGTTGTAACATTGGTTCAGAAGACGCCGTACACTTTCCAGTTAGACCTGACACAAATAAACCGAACTTCTAGGAAACGTGCATGGGTATAAAAACATCAAGGTTTGTGAGAGTGCAAGTAATATAAAATTACTTTAGAATAAGTAATTCACAGTTTTGGACTGCAGAAAAATGGTAACTTGAAACATCACGAACTAAAGTTCCATGTTTTACCAATAAACACACTTACGGTGAACATTGATACCGCGTGTATAATTTTCATGCTGTGCTTCTAGGGTCCATTCGTGAGGCAGAATGGGACGACGACGATGAGGACAACCTAAACGTGAATTCAAGGTAAATAATACTTAAGGAAATGTCATTCGTTCATTCAGGCTTAATGCAATATTTTTTACCTATTAGTTAAACTGATGTCTATTCATGTAATGTATTCCAGCACCACAATATAATACAATCATGACTATGACGGTAATAGCAGTAGCGATGTTATATATGCGAAGTACATTGGTCACACATAAAAATCAAAGAGCAACTCTTTCATTGAAATTAAGCTCTCAAATGAGGTCATTTCAAAAGTGAACACTTTCGGTTAGTTCCGAAATGCTTGCCACTGAATCACCTTTAACGGGAAATTCATCATAACGAGAATACATTTCTCCAGAAACCACCCATAATCGATAAATAATTGATGGTCAAATGTCAATTATATCAATAATACAACTGTGTTCACCTAGTCACGTGAAAACCATATATGTCGCACCATCACGTGAACACATGTGGTTGTTTTCAGATTGTAAGCTGAACATAATTTCTCCAATTGGCATAACAACAGCAACCTGAACCAGTATACTTTGAGTACGTGGTGTATGCTCCTATGTACAGATCGGGCAAACAACCAAGATAAGTTGTTACCACCGAACTGGGTCCAAAGGGCTATGCTAGAAAAGATAGAATCACAGACTGGACGCGTGTAAATCAGACATCAATGCATGATCAGGTGACCGCTTTGTCCAAAGTTTAGACTATCCGAAAACTCATGAAGGTCTGAATAGAGAGGGAAGTGATCAGAACAAGACTGGATCGATTTCCCAAACGAAGACTTCATGTCCACATGACAGGACCTATCTTATCGGCCCCATTTGTACTGATTTTAAGGGGAGTACACAATGCTTGTTAGTTGGTGGTGCAGCAATCGCTAAAATAACGGACTGCTTAAAGCACTGTCAATATTAAGTAAAACATCAATCGCTAGCTCCTTCTATATAACGACAATTCTGTAATATTGACGAAATACTTGAATAAGAGGAAGTGCGAAGGGGCATCCATTAATGGACTGCGATGATTCTCAGTTTCAGTCTACATGGTTTGGGTACTCTCACCGAGAAGGGTTCATCTGATAGACCGGGATGAATAGATAAACAGACTTCTAAGCCACCAAAGGAAATGTCGCAATCGTCATCACATTCAACCGTTTCCAATCAGTTTTGAATTGTGGATATTACCAAACAACGAACAACAGGTACGTCATAATGGAGATACATACGAAACGCTTATGTGCGTTTGCTGTTATTCCAGATTACATCGAACAACTGTGATAAAACTCTTAATCTGTAGCTGAACAGTTCTCAGGTGCTGGGGTTCAGTAGAGTTGACAACCGCTTGGTCAACGGATTATACGGTGTATTTCAAGTGTCTACGATGTAGCAAATCCAATGCAGATGTTCCTCTAGTGTGTAGTATCAGAAACTCATGCTTTCTCCCTCCATATATTCAAACAATCGATGGCTGCTTTGAAAAAGTTTGATGTAAATGCAGTACTCTTGATATAGTTATAAATCATAAAATGAATCCCCTTAACAAAGGTAAGTTTCTATTGTGAAATTTGTTTTGTTCCCTTGAACAAATATCTGTTTCTAATACACGAACTAGACAACACGATTTGGAAAGTTCCCACCTAGGGTCAGCAAGCCTGCAAATCTCAACTCAAACAGAAAACGCGGGTTAATTGCTTAAGTAGAACGTTCTTCAAACTGCCCTCCAATGTTTCACTGGACGTGTAATATCGATGTGAGTTCATAAGAGGACGTAGATTAGAACCGGATCGTCCAGACAAATACCATCAGGACGGGCATCCGGAAGTTGAGCGGGAAATGTTTTGTTGTAGTTAATTCAAGCGCGGGATTCGAATGAGATGTCTGAACACTTCCACACAGCGGTGGTATGATCATATGGTACTGCGACGAATGGGTCGTGGATGCGCTGATGGATAAGTGACCTGATCATAGCGAACGGTAAACGAAGAGACAAATACGTTGGATGCAAGGAATTGAGTCAATTCAATGCGCTCTCGTTCTTATCAGCTGATAAACCCACCTTCTAATGGACCACTATTTCGGCTTGACAAAAACTTGGATCACAGTGACCTACTCTCTTTTTTTCTTCAGCCTTGTTGGTGCACTATATGCTAAAGGTTATGTTCGGTTCTCAGCCTAAACTATTCTGCTAAATTCATTTCGTAACATAATAAATATTGTTGTAATACGTATTCTTAAACTTACATTGTCAATACCTTTCAGTATCTTTCTTCTCACCTCACAATCTAACATTCTAGTCTCTCCAGCTTTTAAATCTGAGATATGTGTTTCGCCGTCACCCTAGTCTACCATCTGGTTGAACAACATTGCTCGGCTGAACTGTAAAGGCAGCACCCACATGCGTTCCGTTCTTACTTATTCGGGTGTACATTGAATAGATGGTACATGAGTGGAACCACCAGTGGTGCAGCTGTAGCCACTGATGACCACAGTGATGTGCAGACATACTGTGGCTCCGGTCACTTGGACAGGCTAATATGGAAACGTATGTCGCCAACCGTACATAAGGCAGACATCCAAGGTATCTGTGTATCTATGTTTCAAATTCAAATCCGACCTAGTACTAGCTTTCTCAGTTGACTACCTAAGTATATTATACCTCCTCTGTTTGTAACAGTTTATCGTGCCAGTTTAAAAGTTGTGCGTACAACTCGCTGCTTACTATTGCACTTTGCTTGAGTGGTATTTACATCACTCACTTGAAGCCCAGCTAAATAACGTTTTTTGGAACTTCCCGATTGTCCAGAAAACTCCGCTGAGTATATGATCTTCGGTTCATGACCTGCAAATGATCTGCCGATCAAAACTAGTAGGGTTGGTAACATATTCACTTTGCTAATTTGTTCACTGGCACCACGGCATTGTAATGCAATCACTGTTTTGATATTTTTTCATTGTTGGTTTATCGCTACAACTTGTTGTAAGTCTTCGTGTAAGATCGTACAGTCTGTCCGTTTGTCTTCCACACATGAAACCATCCCACAAACTCACCAAAAGTGAATACCAAATCTTCGTTCCAAGTGATTCGACTCCATATAACACCAAATCAAATACAACCTCTGACCCTTAAGTATAATTGCCTTCCAGATCCTCT
>JTDE01000333.1:77382-99332 GCA_014338405.1 Paragonimus skrjabini miyazakii
AGCGTCAGGATAGAATCTCCACGCTACTCAGGCATCATCACAATGTATATAAGAAAATCAGAAAGTGAGTAAGCTTACTCACCGCCTGACCAGAATTAAAAGGATTCCATCTTACTGTTTTCAAAGGATGTCGATTCTCACTGCTGTTAGTCGTTTCTCAACAAACACTTGTAAAAAGACGTTCGAGGTTTTTCAGTTTCTTTAATGGTGTCAATCACAAACAACATTTTTCTAGTTAACAAGATTATCCAACTCCTACCGTCTCGTGCAAGTTACAAGCCAGCTGGTTGTCAAAACTGTGAGTCTGGTCTTTGTTGTACAAAGTTAATAATGCATTCGAAATCAGATTTGTACCTGTCTTACTGAACACAAATTGAGCTTTCCATAGTCCCTAGGACTGAGCGTTTGACCTTTTCTGCTATTTTGGCGTGATAGCCACGATTGTGTGCTGTTCTGATCCTGCGGGCTATCCTAAATAGGATTCAGTCATATCAGATTAGCCAAAAGGAAACAGCCAAACAAAAATCAGATGCACCGGTTGCGGATGATGCCAGTTTGTTGTGTTCCGGTTCTGTTTGGTGTTTGTTCTCGCCTGCTCTGTTCCTGTGTGGTTGTGACTTGTTTTTCTCTACAACAGTATGTTTTATGTTGTATATTCTACGTATGTCTTAAATAAGCATGTTGACTTTATAGGTGTGTGGTTCTCGAACCTGTGCGTAACTATTGCAATTGGGTTGTTGTTAGTGGTCGATGTTGTTACGTTTGTGTGTGCGTGTGTGTCGCCCGCTGCCTTGCGGTACAGGCTTTTGAGCCAACGGCTTTGGTTGAGAGCCCTAATCGTTCTCATGTCCATGTCCTGGCGTTCCCACATAATTTATGCAAGTGCAATATAAACCAGTTACCATACTAAATCGGCCGTCACGCAGGATAAACCTGGTTGCATTATCTGCTGTTTGCGACAAGGTGGATAGGTGAAAATATGCTACTGCCAAACCCTTCCCCTACCCTAATGACCTCGCCGGCACGTATCCTGGAGCAGACGATGCTCATGCAAGTCTCAGTAACACGAAGATCAGCCTGTGACACGCTCGGGGACGCAAGACGCTCTCGGTTCGGACATGGAATGTGCGAAGGCTGCTGGATCGATTCACCACCACGGGACGACCAGAACGCCGAACCGCACTGATCGCTAAGGAACTGTGCTACTATGGCATCGACGTAGCAGTCTTGTGTGAAACAAGACTTGCAGACAAAGGTGTGTTCCGAGAAGCATGTGCTGGGTACACCTTCTACTGGAAAGGTTACTCGACAGGTGGTGTTCGGGAGTATGATGATTGTTTAGCAGTCGTTGACCGCATCAATACTTTGATGATAGGCGGACACTACGGCATCAATCCTTGAATCCTTTCCATTCACCTGCAACTTGGTTGACGTGAGTGTGTTATATGTGTGAGTTGTTATAGTCCAATCTTGTGTCACACTGGTGATACGAAGAACTACTTCTATCATTAGCTGTCCGCCACAACCCGCTACCATTGATTGGATGACCGTGAACAGACTGTCAAAACAGGCCGTCAAATCTTCGCTTGCTCTCATCCCGGATTTGGCAGGGTTGCAGAGAACGATTAGACGACTGTGCAATGGAAAGGCTGTAGACGACGATGGATTGTTAGGTGAAATACTGAAGAATGGCGAATCAGCGTTGGGTTTGGCTCTGCTCCAGCTGGTTTATTCCATCTGGGAACACAAGGTGATGTCACAAGAATTCAAGGATACTTTGATAGTACCTTCATTTAAAGGTAAGGGTAACTAGCTGTGCTTCTATAATTATCGGGGCATCAATCTGCTGAGCTGTAGAGGCAAGTTGTTTGTCAGAATCTTGCAATGAACCGACTTAATACGAACGTATTGGAGGCCTATGTTCCTGAGTAGCAGTGTGGATTCCGGTAGAGACGCAGTACGATCGACCTGGTGTTTGCCGCTCCACGGCCTCAGCAGAAGTACCGGGAACGCATCCAGCCCCTGTATGCCCTCTTTGTGGACTTCATCAGGGCATTTGATTCCTTAAGCCCTGAGACGTTGTGGACAGTTCTTGATGAACATGAATGTCCAAGTAAGTTCGTCAATTTAATTAGAATGTCGCATGTGCGCATGAAGGTGAAGGTAAAGTCGTATGGATCGATTTGTAACGAGTTTCACATTGTCTTTGGCTTGAAACAAAGTTGTGTTCTATCCACAACCCCATATAGTTTATATTTGACTGTCATACTGACATTTGCTTTTCAGGACTCGGCGGGGGAAGGCGTTCAGGTTGTGTACCGGGCGGAGAGATGCTTATCGAATACTCGACTTTTCGGCACCCCAACCCGGCTACATACCTCAACGACGTACATGTTTCTGTTCGCATACAGCGAAGACTAGCTATAGCGACTGGCCTCGGCTTTCGCGTCCGCGGCATCCAAGTTTGGATTTGACATCAACACAAGCAAGAGGTCTTCCTTCTTTCAGCCATCTCCGGGCGGAACCGCTGTTCATGCACGTATGCACGGTCAGTACGCAAGGGAACCATCGGTTCCATAGACCGTGTTGACATGACTCTATGGTGTTGCGGTGTGTGCGGCCGCGAATACTCTGACCGCCTTGGAATAATAGATCACCAGCGTACTCATAGTACACCATCGACCAAGAGACAACGAGTATGTTTGACTCAAGTGGGTTATATCAGCTATGTCCATTTTTCTTGTTCGCATCTACCAATGCTGTTTGGTAACTTAACCACTCCTCTTTTCAGAAACTTGGTTGTCTATGGCCGTCTACCTTTCCTTCTGTTCAGATTTTTCAGTGTACTGTATGCAAAATGTTTTGTCTGCTTTCTTCCAGTTCAACCTTGAACTTTATGTTTTCTCCTGCCCTAGAGTGCACCAACATTTACTACTATACTGAACTAATACTAACTAATAACTAATAACATATAGACCTGTTTTAGTTAGTCAGACTCACCAGAGGTCTTGAAAAATGAAAAGACCTACAGTGCTGCACAACTGCGAGTCGTGTTCACATCTGACCTGGTAGTCCGCGTACAACTCAAAGATACGTTGCCTAAATGTGTGACCTAATTTTGTGTTTATTCTTTCACATGCTCCACAGGAGCACGTTACATCGGTCGCACAATCAGGCGTCTTTCTCAGAGGGTACGTGAGCACCAACCCACATGACTGACTAAGGGCGAGGTGAAGTCCATTTCGAGTGCAATTCTGGCGCACCAAGTCTCACCGGAAGTAGCTTTCCAGCCTATTTATGGCTTGTCCAGTCGTCAATCCAGAGGAGTCACATTTCATATTCTGGCTACAGCGGAAGCGATCGGATTTCGGTTGCGCAATCCACAGTTGTGCGCTCAGGAGAAATTTATATAGGCCTTGCAATTACCATGGTTCCCCGTTAACGACTCGACAACTCCGAAGGTAAATTTTGTCACCTTATTGCCTTCCAATTCACAACCACGTGACGTGATCGTGCGACCAATTGCTTTTAGCTTTGTTCGCTTGACAACCATGATATAAAATGACATGTAATTGACTTGATGATGAATAACCGAAAACGGAATGTTCGCCAAAACATCTTTTTACTTCTAATGAACTCATGGGGCTATTCGAATCGTTGAAAATGATAATTGGCCGTCGCATTGTGCAGAGCAAGGAGAAGACAGTTCATCCGACACTCTCCGGAATAAAATTTTATGTTTTGTCACACGTGGCCAGTTAGATCGTTTTAAACAAATGAAAAACGATACACAAGGCGGTGGACGCGAATCAGACCAATGAAGTCTAAATTTGTTCCCATTAACTTCCCCCCTCCACAGTGTAGTGAGAGCGGTGTCATTGTCCGTTTTACTCAACAGTTAGCAAGTGAAAATTGAAAGCAAAACATGAACAACCTAAAGCAATTTGATATAATTCAGTGTAAACCTGCGTACAAGTTTTAAGACTGAAGAGTAGAATAAGTCAGACACGACGATATGAATTTGTCATCGCCAAGCTGAAGATGAAGTAGAAGCAATCTCAAATCTCCACGTTCGGAAATGTAGAGCGCTTTAATTCAGTTTCCTAGTATGGTTCCCCCATGTTTAAAAAATAGGCCCCGACGAGTAATATCAGCCAGTCTCAGAAACACAGAATTAAGCAGACGAACACGAAAACATGAGCAATATCCACCTGGATAACCGCAACGCCAGAACAAGCTATTTCAGAACACTGGTATTTTGATGTCCAGTTGGCAAATAGACTCCAGAATGTGATTCCGGTTGTTATAAAAAAAATCCCACATATTGTATCATAATCTTGGACTTTCCTGTTCTGGATAATGTACTTTCCTACTGCTGGTGCCGAGTACCGCTCGTGCGCAATAGCGTCTAGCATTTGTGTGTGCAGTTTCATCCACTTAGAAGTATACTGCATGCTAGCAGTAATGTAGTTAACAGTTTGGCTTCCCTTTACAGCACATGTTGTGGTTACATGCATATATGTGAAGACAGTGAGATATGATAGATATAGACCTGTTGTCGGTAGTGGAGATGGCTGTCAACGTCCATACCCACATTACCACATATAATTTTGCGAAACTGTAGACTGTTCTTTTCTTATCGGTAATCGGCTATCACCTAGAGACAGCCCAATCACCTTGTACACCATAATTATCCACATTTGGGGAGAGATAACGCTACATTAACTTCATAAGTGCACAACTTGCATAACTTCCATTAACGTGTTTAATTCTTATGTTGCGTTGTGTTACGTGCATATTCTACGTGTCTTGTGAGAAGGCGTTATTAGCAGGGGTTTTATTCTACACAAGACAAAAACTTTTGAAGCGTGCATATCGTACTGTTCTTGTAACCTCACTGTTTGAAGAATATTCCATCTTATCATCTGGTCAGCAAGTTGACAGAGTGACCAACATTGACAGACAAACATTCACTTCGTTCTTTTTAGCATATGCTCAGGGGTGGCTCGACACACACTTATGAATAACTTGGATTACTCGCACAGCGTCCGTACACAACTGATTTTGAGAGGACTTAACATGAAGGAATATTCTACAAACGGACTTATCAGAATACAAAATGCAAAACAATCTACTTGCTGATAAGCGGACGTCTGAATGTTTTATTTTGTAGTGCATGTGCACAAAAGCAATAGGGACTTGAGTTTAGTCAGTAGGGCGGATAAGCGGGTACTGCTTTTCGGAATCCGGTCGCGAATATTGTCAACTGTTTCACGGGCTCGAGGTGATACTAAACAGGGACGTATTAATCTTTTCAGAATATTCAAACTGTCTATCTGATTGACGAGTTTATAACTGCCTTTCAGACCTTAGTTGCTGAGTTGTTTCCTATATAATACAAGCCACTCGACTAACCGACGGGTCGATTTTTACTAGGTTGTGTTGTACAGCCGGCCAGAGTCGAACAGTTAGTTTAGTGGCTTTGGCAGTTCATATGGGCGTAGTGTGCGTGAGACCATGAACCACATCGCCCTGAGTAAATCAGCAGAGATTACACCCCTTTTTCTCACTTTTTTCAGTACGGGGCTTGAATTCTTCTCTGTTTCTTGAAGGCTATGAAGAATGTCATTCTGCAAAGATCTCTGGGGATCACTCACGAGTTTAAACATCTCAGTATAATTGGTGTTCATATAGATTGAACATCACCCACAATTGATCGCAGCTGTCCCATTCCCATAGACTTTCCAGTCGGCTCCTTGGTGTTATCAAAAGAAATAATCAAAATGTTACTCCAGAAAACATCCCACGTTTCACGTCTTCGCAAAATTTTTGTTCAACCTAGCTAAATGACTGCATATTTCAAGTTGTTCAGCAAGTCGACTTCAGAATTCAAAAGAGCGGACGAAAGTGAGACAAAGGCCATTTAGAGTTAACGAGAATGCTGCGCAGAGTGGGATATCAATGAAAAATGTGGGCCAAAACAATTGACTGGATGATCCATCAACGTAATAAAAACACTTTACAACGTCTGACGGTTTGAGAGCTCTATTTTTCGTAGATAAAAGAGACAATGAAATATTTTCACATTCGACCTATGTGACAAAGTTACCTGTGAGATGATCTTCACCCCAGTTATAGAACTCAACAATAACTCCTCAGAGTGACAAATTCCCCATTGTGCGTATCACCTGTTATAAGAATAGATCAGGTTAGACTAAGACCTGGAAAAGTTATAAATAACTGTGTGTAGCGTTTTGCTGGAATGTTCAATCGACTTTGTTCTCGGTAACATGAGCCCTCGGATTCTAAGACGTCTAGTGTGAGGCTTCTTTCCAGTAGTTACCTGGCCATCATACGTGATGATGAAAGTATATTTTTTAATCCTTCATCCAAAAACCTGCAGAACATGATGAGCATGCGTTGACCAAATGAGTTGGACAGTGAAATTTTTTATTTCTCAAACATGACTTAGATCATCACAATCTTATATTCTTTACAGTAGATCTTCGTTCTGAAATTACGGAATCTTTCATTGACTTGAATATCCCAACTTAGTCTGCTTGTAATATTACTAGTGGAATATGAAAAAGAGTTTTGAAGACTTGTACTACATTTGCCCATTTTTGTGACCTACATATTGGAATATATAGAGCTACATTTCATAGAAAGTGTATGCACAATTCATTATACCGGAAAACGTGAACGTGGCGCGTTCGTGACGATGAAGTAGAACAACCTGTTATTTTCGATCATTGTTGAATACATCAGTTTGGTTGCATCACTCAAATTAATCGTGACAACAACGTAGCTGCTTGTCAACACGAATTTTGTAAAATTTTGGAGGGAAGGTTTACTTAACTAATAAACAAGAACACAGTCTGCGATTGTCAGGATTCATAATACAAATGAATGTGTTGCACAAACTTACCTTTGCAAAATCAACGTGTATGTCACGGAATATTAGTTCCAAGTATAGCCGTTTTAAGCTCAGCGATCAACCAGAATAACACACAAGCGTAACATCGCATTACCCATAATGAGCACTTGAGTAAAAAAGTCTGTTTAGGTGCTTGCTTTGTTAAAGAATAATAGAGAAGAGACGGAATAAAGCCAACCAGTAGAAAACCAGAGGTTTTGGAACCAGCAGGGTTTCTTCGTTTACATGTCGTTACTTGTGTATATAATAGCCCATAAACACTCCCAAAATTCAATAGTGATCTGTTATCATGCTTCATTTCAAGAGACTATGGGCGCCCGGCTAGATACTAAAGCTGATAACTGTTCAATAAAGCTGGTACATAGGCGGGCAGTTGGTTAGTCACTTGTTCTGAGCACCTTGATGTATCCGTTAAAGAAAGCTGTTTGAGTATCCTCTTTTCAGACTGAGATCTCCGTGATCAGTTGACTCGATCAATGACGGTGACAAGTGATGTAGAGCACTTAACAACGTGTGTGCATGCAAAAAGGTTACTACAACCCTTGTGTTGCTTCTCAGTCCTATCGGATTAGATGTAATCCCAGTCAGGGACCTAATTTAGGTTGGATTTGAATCTTATCATATTACTGAGTATATTCCTCACTCAGGTGAACTTCACCTCCGTAAGTCTATCCAATACAAAAATAAAAATTGTCAATCCACTGAAAATATACCGAAACATGGCTTAGTTTTCATCTTGCTGCTGTACTGACGGAGCGCACGTGAGACCGGTTTGCCAAGACTTATGACAGCACAGCCCCCATCCAGTTAGACTCGTAAACTTGCGGATCAATCCAGATGCGCATAATTAGCAGTGCCAACCTGAACACAAATCAGCCTAGCGAGCGTTTGGTCATTGAGACAGGTGGTAGGGTACCAGTATGTCTGTTCCAGCATATCGGCTGTCTCGCAAAGAGAACCAAATGATTTGTGAGTGAAATCGAATGGAGCAAAATGTTCGTGTACCGGCATGACACTACTATCCATCACCCGTGTTCTGACACTATAGAAAAAAAAGGAAACGCCCGAAGTCTAGTAATCAATACCCACTCACCTTGCTCCGCACTGAAGCTGGTTAGCTCGGATACGGTGGTTAGCTTTTTGCGTAAGAATGCGGAAATGAACCCAGACATCAGCGAATTAGTCAGCTGGGTTTTCCCGACCATTGTAGACCCGAGAATTTTTAGCTTAATTCGGGGAAGTTGTTTTGTTTCGTGTAACAACTGCTCCCTCCATTGTTTCACTTTTCCCTGCAATGGAGAAAAAATTGAACAAGATCATAAAAAATGAACTCATTTATTGGAACGATAATTGCGATATCTGGAAATGTTTCAATGAAGTAAATACGTGTTACAAAATGTACACAGAAAAACTCACCCACATTTACTAAAAAAGTGCATTTTGGCTATTTTAAAAAGGTAGTTAACAGGATAGGAGACGTTTAGTGCCAGAAAGTTTTGCTTGGTTTTGATGCGTTACTTCAGTGAAAATGATGCACTCTAATTTCGATAGAGGGAAACAGTAGGACGAATAATGGATAGTTGGTAACGACAAATCGCTGATGTTCCAACCGTAGTAGCCTAATGAATTTATTTGATCATCAGGGTTACCAAATATCTGGTGGCATGAAAGTCCTACTAAAATCTCCTACACGGGCTGCGAATCAGTATAATTGGGACGACACATCAACGAACATATCTCAGAGTGGACGATTGACTCTACAGTAACTCTCATATGTATGGGCCCGACGACAAAATCCGGAGTCCGATCCGAAGCGTAGACATGACCCAGAC
This sequence comes from Paragonimus skrjabini miyazakii, assembly GCA_014338405.1. Classification (NCBI taxonomy): domain Eukaryota; kingdom Metazoa; phylum Platyhelminthes; class Trematoda; order Plagiorchiida; family Troglotrematidae; genus Paragonimus; species Paragonimus skrjabini miyazakii. Next base: position 86,152 of record JTDE01000333.1, read on the forward strand.
GTGTGACACGTCTGAATAATTGAGTTTTTCTCCTATTACCATCCGATCATAGACCAACGAGGAGATATGCTAACCGAGTCGGGTAGACGAACAGGCAAAATACACTGCTGAAACCATAGCCAAATTAACCGACGGGGGAATGGGGAGTGCGTGCGCATTTTCAGTCAAGCGGCTCGACCCGAAGGATCCATTGTTTTGGCCACCAACAGCCACGATCGTTAAAACACCTTCCTGGTCACACACGTACGTCTCAGCTCCCGAGGCGCAACGTTAGACTGTGAGCCAACATGCATCGGTGAGTGTAAAAAGATGAAGTATAAATACGGTATTTCCCTATTAAATTGTGATATTAAGATAACTTTTTCATCAAACGCCAAATAATAAAAAAAACCATTGAGGAATATAATAAATCAAAATGACCACTCGAAAGTTAACCGTTTTTCCCAGACAATCTCAAGCATACAATGCTGTGTTTGGGTTTATCGCGCCATTTGTTGAATCTGATCGACGTTTTATAACTATGCTACCAAAATGATCAGCGTCGCTTGACATGTCGCAGTTCTGTGGCCTCAAACTGTCACAACTAGACTGGACCTTGACGCGGTGTGACGGCTTGCGCATCTCGATGGCCTGCTGGGCTAAACTGGACGGTATGGCCACCACACAGATAGTCACTCATGCTAGGCATGCCAATAGGTAGAGAGAAGACATGACGAGATGTTAACATTTCGATTTACTCTCATCAGTCACTAACGTATAACTAGCAATTTTTATACAAACTGCGCATAGCAACAACAATTGAACGAACCAACCACATAGTTTTGACCTTTCACGCTCTAATAGTTCAATCAATTCCACGGCAAGGAAATTGATTGCGTCAGCGCCTTATATGCACACCAAACTGGCCGATGTTGTTTGACGAGCATTGCCTCGCTGATCGTTAACAGTTTCGGGTTGCGATTATGTAACAGTATTTTGAGTGATTTAACAAGGTCAACTAGTTTATCGGTTACTAAAATGTATTTGCGATCGATGAAGCCGCGGCCTTCGAGCTTGTTAGCTGGCGGCATCCGAAACGGATAAGCATGTCACGGTGACCGAAGCCAAAGGACGCATGCGCTATAAACCATTACCCCAATTGACTTGCGCTGCACCACTTGCGATTCCACTCACACACCGCGTATCCGGTGTAAACCCGAAGGAATAAGACCAGTAGGTGTGTGAGTGAGGCCTTTGTGTCCAGCCGGCCAATGCTGATTAGCCAATTGAATGGCTAGCACGAAAAGGAAATCCTTATCTCTCGGAAAATAAACAGTGAGAGAGACTGCAATGACAAGATCTATACTAAGAAGAAAGATATGTAAACTGTAACACAAGAAGCATTTAAGTATACGAATGCATGCTAATGCATTCCGGAGAGGATAAATTAGAAAAACAAAACTCAAAGTTGAACTACGGTAAGATCAGACAGACGACTCATCATTCAATACACCAACAAAGCCCAAGAAAAGAGTAGGTAGAAGATCACAGACACCCCAGTATCTGAAAAAAGGAGCGCATTAGTTGCCAAACGACCATGTTCTTGGTAGATGCAATAGTTAACAGAAGTAGAATGGATGTGCTGATATGAACTACCTGAGCCTAACGTAATCATTGTCTCTTCGCCGACGGTGCACTATGAGTACGTTGGTGACCTACTAATCCAAAACGGCCAGCGCATTCGCGGCCGCACACAACGCAACGCCATGTAGTCATGTCACCACGACCTATGACACCGGTGGTTCCTTTGCATACCGCGCGCTTTCGTTCTCGGCCGCGCAATAACTGCTCGTTGAACTCGCGGACGCCCGTCCGAATTGTATTCCTCCAAGCAGTCCGGTTCAACGATAAGTCTTCCCAACATCTAAAATCAATTTTACACCTGCACAACATCCTGGTATCTCAGCTTCTGACCACCAGGATTTCGCTTACCTGATCTCAGTTGTCCATACAGCAGCTGCTTCGGGATACGGTCATCGCCCATCAGACGAACGTGACCCAGCCAACGAAGCTGATTCAACATCAGCAAGGCTTCCATGCCGTTCATGTCCGCTCGCCGCAGTACCTCAGTGTTCGGAACCCTGTCCGACCACCGAATAACCAAGATGGGTCTTAGACATTGCAAATGAAAGTGGCACAAATAGCGCACGTTCCGCTGTTACAATGTCCACGTTTCACTGCCATACAGCAGTATAGACAGCACCATTGAGCGGTAAACAAAGAGCTTAGTGCTCGGCTTCAGGCTGTGGTTCTTCCAAACACGTCTTTCAAGACGTCCGAAAGCAGTACTAACCTTTGCCACACGAGCTCTCAACTCGCGGTTCACGGACAGATCGGTGGACAGATTGCTGCCCAAGTAGCAGAAATCTGTGCAGCTGTAAACAACGTCTCCATTGATGCGAATATGGGGTGAAGGTGCACAGACAACACCTCCGCCCGGAGTCAGTAGGTCGTTCAAAGGTGACTACTTGACTAACAACATTAGTCACAAATTGATGTCGGCGTTGCAACGTACCTACCCAGCTGCTCAACTGCGCGTCCTGCTAAGTACTAGGGGTTTGGCTTTTCATAGCAGTGATACACACTCAACCGATCAGTCTGTCTCCCACGTAATCTACCAGTTCAGTTGCAGTTGCAGTGAGGTCTACATGGGCAGGACAGATCGGCGTTTACATCAACGTATGGCTGAGCACATTCCTAAGTGGTTGTCAACAGCAATCTCAAAAAATGACTTATTGACTATAACAAGCTCGAAGGCCCCGGCTTCCTCGATCACCAAACACATTTCAGCAAGCGACCACCTAGTTGACCCTGTTAAATCACTCAAAATACTGTTACATAATCGCAACCCGAAACTGTTAACGATCAGCGAGGCAATGCTCATCAAACAACATCGGCCAGTTTTGTGTGTGCAGAAGGCGCTGACGCAATCAATTTCCTTGCCGTGGAATTGATTGAACTATTAGAGCGTGAAAGGTCAAAACTATGTGGTTGGTTCGTTCAATTGTTGTTGCTATGCGCAGTTTGTATAAAAATTGCTAGTTTTACGTCAGCGACTGATGAGAGTAAATCGAAATGTTAACATCTCGCTATATGTCTTCTCTCTGTTTTGACTCACTAGGTCTGACAAACCAGTCTCCTGGTCCTCCATGTTAGGGGTTGGAAGAAGGTTGGCATCTTTTTCCGAAAAATGTACCAATTCTGGTACACTGTCACCCACCCGCTGCCTTGCGAGACAAGCTTTCCGGGCAAAGACTTTGATTGAGATCCCTAATCGCTTTCCTGTCTAGGTTTGGGCGCCCTGGCAGTATCTCAGCCCACACACAACCATGATTAGTCACAACATCAGTAATTCCATACTGCATCGGCCGTCTCGCAGTATAAACTGGGTCGCCTTATCTGCTGCATACAGCAGGGTGGATAGGCGGAAACATGCTACTGCTGACCCCTCCTCCACTGTCCTATCAAATTTAATTCTAAGGCCCCTCCCGACCTCCATTTCTGATAGTTACTCCACAGTTCCTACAACAGATGTAGCTAACCGTGGTAACACTGAACCGGTAAGTTCCGTCTCTTGCCATTTCGCTTCAGGCCTCCCTCGTCCCTTGCTTAGACCTAGAATACGAATTAATATAGGTTGCCTTCAACGTTCGCACTCTAAAACAGATAGGTCAACAGGCCGCTCTTGCACAAACGTTAGACTCGTTGCATATCGATGTCTGCTGTATCTCAGAAACTAGAATCCAGGACAGTAGTCTGCGTATGGAACTAACAGCACCCGGATTGTATACCCAGTACTAGTTATACACTTCGGGTGACTCCACAGCCGCTGCTACAGGTCAGGCTGGAGTAGGTATAGTCCTTAGTACTACGGCCGCAGCCGCATTGATAGATTAGATTCCTGTTAACAGTTGACTGTGCCGTCCGCTTGGCAGGCTCTGTTAAGGCCAGCTCTAGACGCAAGATTTTCAGGAATTTATTCATTGTGTCTGCTTACGTTCCTCCTGACTGTAGTGACGTCGGCGCTTTATTCAGATCTAGCCTCTTTCCTTCGGTCGACACGTGGCTATGATATAGTCGTTCTGGCCGGATATATGAATGCTCAGGTCGGCCGCCTTGGTCAGGCCGAATCTCGTTTAGGTGGCAGGTTTGGGATAGCGTCACGTCGGTCAGATAATGGTGGGCAATTGTTGCAGCCGTGTGTTGAGCATAAGCTGTTTTTAGCATCGTGCACGTCATTACTATACTTCTCCGAATCAGGCCTGATCTCAGATAGACCACATAGCTGTTGGTTACAGGTGGCGTGGTTGCATTCAGGACTGTCATTCTTATTGGAGCACGTACTTGGACTCAGATCATACACTAGTATGTTGTCGTTTTGTTCATACTTTTACTGGTCGACGACCCCACAAACAGCAACGACTGGCTGTTGAGAAATTGGCTTTACCATCGGTTAACCATCAGTACCAAACCAGCTTAGAAAGCTGCCTTAGTGATACTCACTCCGAAGACCCTAATAGCTGCTGGACACAAATCTCACAGCCTATTCAGAATTCGGGTACTGTAACATGCGGCACAGGGATACATAAATTTAACAAACACTGGATTTTAGAGAAATCTCTAGAGTTGTTAGAAGCCAGGCGGAAGGTTCCTCCTGGTATTTCACATTATAAGTCTAGAAGAGATATCCGTAGGAAGCTGAAACGTAGTCTAAAGGCTGATCTTGAGGCTTGGTTATTGGAAATAGTTAAAGAAATGGAAATCGCTTTTGTCTCAGGGAACACCGGCAAACCCTTTAAGCTGATCTGTGCTACTGGTCCCAGGCGACCGTGTGTCAGTAAAGCCATCAGCGAGGCCGATGGCACATTAATCTATAATAAGTCCTGACGGTTAGAAAGTTAGACGGAACACTTTGAGGGTCAATTTAGCTGGTCTCCTGCTTCTACCGTGCTGCCACCACAAACTTCTGATGTAACGCCGTGGTCGGTAGATTTAAAACCACCCACTGAGACTGAGGTTTGCAATTGCATCTCGGCTCCCAATCGTAATAAGTCTGCTGGTCCAGATGATCTAGTGCCAGTCGTTTTTAAAGAAGGTGGAGAGGTGTTAGTTGAGGCCATGACTCAGCCGTTTCAACTTGTGCGGACGATGGAGACCATCCCTCCGTGCTGGGGTCACGCGATAATAGTTCCTATAATCAAGAAAGATATGAGGAGCTCTTGCAAAAACCATAGGGGAGTTATTTTGATCACAGTCATTTCTAGGGTTCTGGCATCCATTATACTTCGTCGACTCGCCGCAATTCGGGAGTTAAACATTGGAGAAGGACAGGCAGGTTTAAGCCCTGGTCGGGGATGTATAGATCATATTTTTACCCTTCGTCAAATTCTGGAACAGCGTCATGGGTACCGCCGGCCAACAATTGCCATATTTCTCGACTATAAAGGTGAGTTTGATCCGGTGGATCGATCTACACTGCTAGAATCGCTTAAACGCAGGGATGTACCGACCAAGTATGTGAACATACTGTCGGCGCTTTACTCCCATACTTCGGCTCAGGTTAGGGTTTACGGTGAGCTGTCTGACAGTTTCAGCACCAGGAGTAGCGTTCGTCAAGGCTGTCCCCTTTCACCATTTTTGTTCAATTTCGTCATGGATGAAATAATGGAGGATTGTCTCTGGCAGTCACAAGATGCCGGTCTGGACCTCCTACCTGATGGAAAGCTGACTGACCTTGATTATGCTGAGGATAAGGTGTTGCAGTTTGACAACTTTCAAGCAGAACAAGCAACGCTAAATACAATCTCACGTTCTGCTAAGTACTTCGGAATTCGCTTTGCAGCCTCGAAATGCGAAGTGCTTCTGAAAGATTTCTGTGATTACGTAGATTTAATGTTAGATAATGAAGTCACGGAGGTTGTTGACCGGTTTGTATAACTGGGAAGCTGCATCAGCGGCGGCGGCGAAGGTGTAGAGAATATAATAGAGGTGCGTATTTCCAAGACTAGAACGGTGTTTACTAATTTGAGGCACTTATGGCGACAGAGAGTGGTATCTCTCTGAAGCTAAAGGGTCGCGTATATCAGACAACATTGAGGGCTGTATTATTTTACAGCAGCGAAACCTGGTCACTCAGGGTAGAAGACCTGAACCGTCTTCAGGTGTTTGACCACCGATGTCTGCGTTCAATCGCTCGTATCGGGTGGAATCAGCGAGTGAGTAACGAGAAGGTTAGGAAGCGGGTGTTCGGCACTGATTGTCAAACGAGTTCTTTCGTTCAGTCCCTATATTTGCACAGACTTAAATGGTTAGGCCATGCACTAAGGATGCCAGCTAGTCTTTTGCCACACCGAGCACTGTTTGCGGACGATTGGTGCAAGGTGCGAGGTGGACAGATGATGACCTGGCGTAGACAAATGGAATCGTTCACGAAGGGATTGGTCACGATAGATCGGGTTCGTCTTCCGGGCTGGAGCTCTCGCGACTCACAGAGTCGGTAGCTTGAGACGTTAGGTGAGATGGCGGCTAACCGAGCTCAGTGGCGTGAATGTTGTCGTTGTTTGGCCGAGTTGTTTGTGAAGTGAGTGTACTTAATAACGCGGGACAGTGAAAGCCGTAAGGAAGCTGTCTTGCTGATGACGCCTTACTTTCACTTACAACTCGACTGGATGTTGTATGTTTGAATGTAGACGTAGCTATTCTTTAGTGGTTAGGTCTCCTCCCCCTCCCTTTTCTTTCTTCTCTTTTCCTATGCAGAGTTTGCTTTTTCCTCTTCTTCGTGGTTGTGTGGCAGTTAAGCGCCAGTGTGAACCACTGATGTACTGTTGTCTATGATGATGATGATGATGATGATGATGATGATGATGATGATGATGATGATGATGATGATGATGTGGCTTCAGTATTGGGCTGTGTTGTTCCATTTCCTGTCAACATTTAACCATTGTATGTACATATGGTTGTCGTGATGAAGACAACTTGTTGCGTTATCAGAATTAACATGCATAACTTGATCAGAAATGGCGATCACATCGACGTGCTTTGTATTCTGGAAGCGACTAGGAGAACAATGCGTCGCTGACCTTAAAATACAGCAAACCGATGGAGACTGTTGATGTGCCCGAAATGGGATTTCTGCATTAATCCATTCAGACAGAATGTCGCTTCGTCAATACATCCCCTCCGAAGTATATCGCGTGCAAAATGATTCACGTTTGTCCGCATCCGAAAAGCAATGTTCCAGTAATGAGGCCTCCCCGGATTGGCCGATACTTGCACCTTTTGAGTATCCAGTGGACTTCAAGGAGTTACATGTTTGAACGAGCCGACAGACGCTCTTTTGGGAAACTGGTTAATGCACATCGCAAAACATCCCTGGCAGAACAATTATCCTTTGATTTGTGCGGTCGACCACTTTTTTGCCCGCTGCAACATACTTTTACATCATCCTTCAAGCTGATTTACAGGCAATCGATCGCATATCCACATGCTTCGTACTAAAAGCCATAGTGGTCTCATCCACATTTTCACCACAGGCCACATAAATAGGAGCCAGCTCAATACGCTGTCCAGTTGTTAGACTACATGCACAGCTTTCTCTTACTCGCGTTCCAGGAGTGTGATCTGATGATTCGTTCAGACCAAGTCGCGTGCAGCTACTATATCGCGTACATGAACGGGACCATGTGTTAACGATCGGTATTGTTTCTTGAACGTTATGGGTGATCTCGATGAATTGTCGCTGCAGACACACACGTGGACATACATCACGATGGTCTGTTTCAATTGTGTTACCACGGCTTACCACTGGACCGTTTTGTGTTTAATCGCGATGCGTGTGCAACAACACTCTTGTTCGTCCATCAGCCATATTGCAGAAAACCCAACCTGAAGCTGTTAACTAGTCCTTTGTTCAGTTTGACATCATAGATGGACTTAACAGTTCTTCCTGCTAAAAACGTGATCAGCCATCCCATCAGTTAACCGTGTACTACCTGCCAGCTAGCTCACCTGTTAGGAGGAACATCTCCTAACGAAGAAGCCAAGATGTATCAAGCCAAGACGATTGATCGATCCGGTTTCGGATAGTATGATGATAGGTAGTGGTATGGTTTCACTCAGCTAATCGGATTACAGCCTGCGGTCGAACGCCTGTACACTATCTGGACTGTTTTCTCACGTTAGCTTTCTGAAGCCCAGTGTAACATGACTTTTTCTAACGCCTTGAATGTCATGTTTGACCGTTTCATCTAACTCGCTCTGTATCCGACTGCTTATATGGTCGTCTCGTCTGAATTGATGTGCGTCTTGTCGGCCATGTTTGTAATCGTTTCGCCCTATATATTTAGTGCCCGGGTGGTCTGATTCTGACTGGGTTTTCCAATGAATGGTGTGGCCACGTCTCTTCTCCTTCTCGGTTTTGGGTCAAACGATCAAGCAAGTGACAAAAAAAGACAATCCACTACCGTTACAACTAGTCAAAGCAACGGATTGAATCATGTTATTATGAAGCTTTAGGTCCTGATATAAAATTAACTATACACAGAAATTTTGGAAATGAGACAACAGTAGACGACAACCTTAGATTGCTACAGTGAGTTTAAACTGATCCGTATAGCCTTTGTTGTTTGGTCACATATACACAAGGTGCTTGAAGAGCTGGATATGAGGCATAATTTGGTCGATAATGCATTCGCCAGATTACAACTCAGGTTGTTTGGTTTGAACTAAGTGTCAGGTGACTGAACTTCATACAAGTAAAATTTTCGTTTGCATTCACTCTGTCCACACCACGTCACGAGGTTGCGACCATGGTGACTTGGAAAAAGACAATCTTTTCGCTCCTTGACACATCCAGCCAAGCATCTCACGGAGAATCAGCTCCTGTAATATCAGTGGTGTGAAGCGGGACTTTGTCATATTGGAAGCTTACACTTCCGTAGCGAATTGAAAAATTGAAACTAAACAAGGTTTTCAAGCCACACAATATAAAAGGTGACATAGATTTTTGTCAAACATGGCAAGTTCACTGAAGTTGCCCTTTTCCAGTATGATAAGCAAACGCTTATCCTAATGCTCTGATGCAGCTCAGAGTAACCTTGGATGGTTGTGTAGTTTGACTGCAGTCGTTTCCTATGCGTACATTTTTATCAGAACTAGTAAAACAAAAGTCGACTCAGAGCCTTTTTGTAATATGTGTTTATTCGTTACTTAAGCTTGTTGTAGTAGGTTAGTTTCTAAGGTAGGTAAAAATGCCATTTATGTTTTCTGTAGTGTGCGACTAAGACGTTTTGTCTGTGCCTACCCCGGGACAGCTCAATTGTTGATATGAGATTTTTCCGATTGTCATTTGGTAGAATTTGAACAAAACTTCAGTTTCTCATTTCGGGAAGGCGTATATCTCTCAATACTCACAAATGACTGATAAGTTTCAAATCGTAACCTTATTTTGACCTTGAAAACTTCTATTGTTGTGAACCACAAAGCCTTCTTTATAGGGTTTTGGGGCCAGGTTTAATAGGTACGTTTGAGTACTAATGTTGATTAGATGAATTTCAAAAATGAATCACAATCTTATGTGGAATTGTTTACCCACTTTCAACCATTGAGGTAACAGCTCAATCGCTTTTGTGTTCACGCAGCTATTCAACAATTATCCTACATACTTTCTGTTCTAAGAAATTACCTGGTAAACGTAAATACCATCAAATTCAAACTAAGTGTGAGATAATTAGTAAATTATGTGAATACTGACTTAAACTAAAGAGAACAGCATGTGTTTTCAAATTATAAAAACGAACTCTGTAGAGTTATAGATAATATTCCTTATCCAAGATGAAACACTGGTGGTCGTAAAATGTGAACTTCTAGACAATTACCCCCAGAAGGCAAACATCGAATTTAGCGAGAACAGTCGTCTCTATTTAAGGAGAATACACTGAGAAATTCTACGAAAAAGAACGATCGTCTTTTTGATTTTAGTACATCTTGATGAAACTTAACCAAAAACTAAGTTAGAAGCACTGAAATCGACGTTTTCAGTTTGTTTGTGTGTATCACGATCTCCTCTTGTCATTTTGCCAGAACATTTATTGAATTGATGAACAATCCCCTAATGAATATTCATTAAACAGAAGTTGTACAATTCTCGATGAGAATGCCCATCGTTACGTTATATACATATATATTCATGAGGCTTAATCTTGAGGTTTCAATAATATGCTTGGGCCCAACCAATATATCTTTTAGATATATGAAGGTCACTGAGAGATTATTGGAAAGTCTCCACAGACATCGAGTTTCTTCCAGGCGTCAGACAACCCTGCGTTTATTGTGAAAATGTAGTTCACATCCTTAAACGAGAGTGGATAGGTTAAAAAGTCCAGGATGTTGATATACAAACGAGATCAGGGTGATAGTGTAAAGCGGAAATAGTACACTCACGAATAAACTGTAGTTCAACAAACAGTAGACATAAGTACTCGCATACATCCTAGGCAATGACAGACAGTGATCTTAGTGAATTTACTATTAATTGTCGCCAACTGATACGATGGTATGACCAATTCGTCAACAAAGTGTGAGACATTTTGATCACCACTTCGAACACCAATAAAGCGTAGCCACTGTGTCTATCCACAGTAACATGGTAAGAAAACGTTACACACAGGATGTATAAAAACCCTTATCGACCTTTGGGCTGCCTGAACAAAACATAAGCATAAACGTCTGAGACGCTGAACAACAATGATCATGAAAAGTCAAACGTCGCGACGTCGGCATTCAGTCGCGTACTTGTTATTTATAGACCACTGACAATACTTCGATAGATGATTAATATAGTCATCCGCATAAGCATTTTATCGTATCGTGATTGTGAGTGTCTACAATACGCGGCTAGCCAAGTACTTCCGGTGGTCATTGTATGTTCTATCTGTCAACCACCACTGACCTTGTAGTCTGTAAGCCTAAGTGACACGTAAATGAGTGGCGGCTTGTTGCTATGGGCCAACTGTAATGAATATGAGATTAATTACACTCATCCTCAATCATTCGTTCTCCACACATATAGTCGGTTGACCTTACGCTTTAACTGTGCGACCTACGCATATAAGTATGAAAATGTGAATCATGAGTCTCCCACATTTGAATTCTTCAGGTTTGCCTTCAGAATCGTCCAACTTTCCACATGTAATCTCACAGGTCAACTGGATCAAATTCCAGCCAGATTTGTGGCGAAAACAATGCACGTGACACGATGTGAAACGTCTTATTTCCACAGAATTTCAAATCCTTATAGATTGAACATCACCTACAATTATTTCTCAATATGTCCTCTTTCTGACGGTTGATTTTTGTTACATTTTTGATTAAAACGTTTCAATATTCCTGTTCACAGAAGGACTATTGTTTGATGGATCAATAATGCGTTCGACTGTCATTTCCATGATTTGGCCACCTGTCAGACGTTCGTTATAAAACAGACATGCTTGCGTCGATAGTATATGTCCATGGCTTCGTTCTACGCTATTGGTTGATTCACTGTGAAGAACGGCTAACCATGGTCATTTTCTGCCCTGGATACAGTATACCCGTGCGATCCGATACGCGTACTGAATTTTCATGGATAACAACTTATGGGTGTCCGTTTATAGCCACGTGGAACACTTTCCAAGACATCTGTTAGTACTAATGATTTTAAAAGACTTCCGGAACTGTGACAGCACGCCACCCGAATCTAAACTCTGAGCGGTACCGTCTTCTTCGTTTCAATTTTTGAATGACAGACGTATAGTTTGATGTGATGATAGAACAGGCTGAACGGGATGGCTACCTGTAGAGCCAACTCCGCTTCCTCATTGTATTCTCTTTTTGTAACACAGCTATCCTTCGAATTGTGCAATGTTCGCTTCATGCCATGCTCATTGTAACGTGATGACTTTGCCAGCGTAATTCACGTCGAACTCAGCCGCAAAATAAAACGAAGGGGAAGCACAACAGAAAAAGACAGATCAACCTCAGCTTTCTGCTGTCGTGAATGTGCTGTCTGACATCTTCAACGGATTCATTGTCAGCCGGGCAGGGTTGGAGCTGTTGATCTGTATCGCAGATAGGCTTGTCACAGCTGACGACTAGACTGGCTTTGAAAAACCGATTCAACTTCACCTCTGACATTTCTCCAACGAGCATTATCGTACGTTGCTGTTACGTTTGTCCAAAAACGCGTTCTGTACGACTGCCGAGATTAACACAGTTCCACCCCACAGTATACCGTCCTGATGTTTTACACACGATTCTGGACGAGGACGAATAGAGTTAGTGCAAGACTTCTGACAGCTGGCAGAATGAGCCCATAAACGTGTCAGCAGATATGGGGAAAAACATCCTTTAGAACGATTACTAAAAGTTGCCACTCCCGAGCGATTAGACAGGGCTGTAGGATTTTGAAAAAATTCGATTGCTTAAAACAGTTACGGTTCTAGTCGACGACGGAAATTACGTTGTTCCATTCACCCCGTATTATTATTTTATCGCCGCTATATCATACGCCAACAGCCCGGAAACCACCGAGCTCGACCTTCATCAAACCGTTGGAACAAAGATCCAAGGGGACGCGTGAACAGGACCCTGTAGTCTAGACCTCCCCTTATTGTGGTGGATTGTCAGGCCGGAGGGGCGAGTATTCAAACATTCGGCGGAATGCCTCAACGCGGGGAAAGGCACGTCCACAAACCCTCAGCGATCGGATGGCGGACAATAGGGGCAATCGGATGAGTCATCGCTCGATCGGATCGGACCAACGGGAGAGACATGACACGCAAAATAGGATGGACGACCAAATCGGAGGCTCGATTATTCCAACACACGCAGGAATATCTCGACACTCCCGTGGAATACGATCAAAGCCCACTGTGGATAGATTGCGAACAACATGAGCGACCGGACCAGCCATCGCTCAACGGAATCGGACCAACAAACGAAGATTGGCAGGCGGAAAACCCCCCGATAGAAGGCGCCGATCACCCACGTAAACCGCGCAGAAATGCACACGATGCATGAGCGGAAACCTCGGGGTGTTGTGGACTAGAATTCTGACTCATAAACACGAGCGCGCGTAGCATGTGAACTAGCGTGTTGGACAA
>JTDE01000333.1:99928-134604 GCA_014338405.1 Paragonimus skrjabini miyazakii
GTAATCGAGGCTACTCTTCAAATAACATTCAACTGTCTAGTTCTTTATGAGCTTCGTCAGTAGTTTCGATCGAAAAAAAAACAGCACTCATCAGGTTTGCGTGGATCATGGGCGCTTGAATGATGTCAGTCAGAAGGATGATCTTTCCGTTCTAATAACAAATTGTCTATCCAATACTGTAGACAACTTAACCTATTTCACTATTGTACGATTAACTTCACTTTACTAACAAGTGAAAGTTAATGAGTATGGTAGAATACAGCTTGTAATTGCTGTACAATTTTGTCTGTTTAAACTCCAAATTATGTCATCTGCGTTACTCAGCGCACTGGCAACTTTTTAGCGCCAGACACGGAGAGCACTGTGTAGCCTCATTCTAAATGGATAACCTGTTTATAAAGATAGTGAGATCGTTAAGCTTGACGATAGCATAAATTGAACTGGATGACTAACTGTAAGGTGAATTTCATCTTCTCATTTTATTCCTCGTTGTATTACAGCTGTTCTACTTACTATGAAATATACAAATCCTATACTTCTTTATACTTCATCGTTTGCTTGTATTTTGCTCAACCTAGTTTCATTTTGTTGTCTAGCAAGTGATACCACAAATCGGTGCAAGATCGGGAATCTTGTTATCAGTGTACATCGTAGTTACCTTCCCAGTGGTAAATGAATATCCCAAAAAATGTGTAGAAACGCATAACATGATGAACAAGACAGTTCACGTATATCAAAAAGATTTCCCCCCCCCATTATTCAAACAGGATCATCTGGTAACTGACAACAAACACAAATTGAAGTCTGCTCTATCTCGTACATGGGTAGCTGCCCAGTTGAGCTTTGTTCAGACCACCAAAAGATCAGTACTACGAAATCGCGAACGCAGTTTGTTCAACTATTCAGTCTCCTACGTTGTCTGATAGTTCATTTTCGACCACAGTAACATTTACCTAGGTAGAACAGGTTGACAACTTTCTCAACGAGTATCAGAATACTTCCCAAAGTGGTTAAAACAACTGATAACACGATAATTTAAAACCGGTGAACCTGTTGCTCGAAATAATGTGTCATCTAATCCTACACACGTCATTACAACAGATCAAGTTAACTCATTCATACTATAGTTACACAACCAGAACCCAAAGTTACTGGTCTTTATCGGAAACATGCTGATCAATACTTGCCAGCCAACGTTGTGTGCACAAAAGTGATTGAATTAACATAGCGTGAAACTGTGGTGTTGACCACATAATACTTGGTGTAAATGTATGGATATTCATTCTCTGTCTGTCTCTATTTATCTAACGTATCCAGTCTGCTTGTTTTGTGTTTGTAACTTATGAGAGTAAACGAACTACTAACATACCGCAACATATGATTCTTGTCTGTTCTGATGAAGTTGTTAGAGAGAACTCAGCAATCAATCTATCCAAAGTAGATATCCATGTTTAGGGTTACAGCAGTCTATGTGTAATTTCTCCTTTTTGGGAGATCTAACACTTTTTGAGGTGAGGTTTTTTTTCTCTACATGTATACATAAACCGAATAAAAATCGATATTTCACTGTCAGTTTTTCTATCAGCAAACGAAAACGGTGTGGTGAAAGATTGAATTTTGTTTACTCCAATCAATGCATGGTCAGTAAACACTAAAAGTTGGCTTATTGAAGCTTATCAAGTAAATATTTTCGTAACTTACTGGTTTCATTCTGGTCAACAACAAGCCAACCTTTTTGTGACCCTGAGCAAATGCCATAACATCCGGTGTGATTCCGTTCTGCAATTTGGGGTACATAAAAATATTAGACAGTGGATACATGTGGAAACGAGACTTGGAACTACAGTTCTCAAGAAACATGGCAACTTGATATTATCGTAAACGTGTGTTGTTTGTAAAACTAGGCACAGAGCACATTTTTTTAAGCTCTCTTATAAGGGACGGTTTCAACTCTGGCATTTGAACCTTCAAATCGAGAAAAGCATTTGTATGTATCATTCGTTTATTTATGTCTAATTGATAACCAGCGTGATGATTGTTCATCTGGTGATCGTAAACTGAGTGGATGAGTCCATCAAAGTTGTCAGGAATGATTCTGGCAGCAAACGATGGTTAATCAAAAGTATCACTTCAAAACGATTGGGATAACTGCATTCCGAGTAGATCATACAGTTTTGCTCATAAAAGAGCTCGCCGGTGCATCCGATTCCCAGTTATCAGCCATTAATCCATCATTATCTTACATTTGATGATCGCAGGCGATACAAAATAAGTACAGTTTGCTTGCTTAAAAGTTTTAGTTTTATTTGTAAACAGCCGGACAGTGGTTACATACTACAGCCCTCACGAACTCGGAGGTGAGTTATGCTAGCTAACAATTCGGTTGACTGACAGTCTTCTAATATTCATGGTTAGGGTGGGTCAGTTTTAGCGGTATACTCGTATACGAAGCTTTAGATCATCAAAACATCAACCCACAAAAGTAGTGAATGTAGCCAAAGTGACGGTCAAACTTGCATCAAATGGCATAAGTAGCATGAGAATGACACATGCTGTTGAAAATGGAAGCCTGAAAAAGGCAGTTAGATAGAACCCACTGTTTCTATGTCCTATAACGGTCTATTTCTCTGCTTCATAACCGACGCTTCACGAGATGTGTCAGTGTTACCCTCGATAAGTACATTACGACATTTGAACAGGGGGGGGAACCTAAGATTCACATTTCCAGTTTTGATGTACTCCATAAGGTGCCAACTAAGGTTTGTGCCAAGAAACAACATATATGAAGTGATTACATGTGGAATCAGGTTAATCAAGTTTCATTCTAAGGTATTGTGTTAGAAGGTATGGAGTTAGGATGGGAAAAGCACAATGATACGCTAAGAGGCCCATACAGGTTTTTGGTCAGAACATCTGGAATGTCAAAACCTCCATATCTTATAGCCAACTAATATAACTTCAGCCTAGCTATAACGTATACTGCCCATTCGAATAAGTTTTTATTGACTGGGAGATGTGAACTACATGTGGAAGTTACTAACGCAAAAAGATTCAACTCAGTGTGCCATCGACCACTAAACCTACTCATTTCACACTGAAGATGTCAAACTTCAAGGGCTTGTTTTAACTTTATGTGCCAAAGACAATTAGTAACGAAATTACATACACAATGGGATGATATTACAGGACAATCCCTTTTTTCGAAATCGACCACGTGCAATTTTCCCTGGAAAAATGAATGTGGGCGGATATGAAACTAATTCCGTACAGGTTATGTTCACAAAATTGCCATCACAAACGAGTAATCGACCGATTAATGAAAAATTATACGATAACCTCCAGTTACTGCGGCAATTTCGGACAAAAATGCCGATTCAAATTAGCCGGGCTCAGAGGTGTTCGTTACTTCGAGAACTTAATATGATCAGTCAATCATTCAATTATCTGGTTGTCGTATCGCTTTGGAAAATCCTAGAGGGGCAATCAATCCCGTGGATCATCCGTTGAATTCCATATGATACAATGAGTCTAGATGTTACATTTCTGAGCTCCCCGTATAGCACTGTTGTTAAGTTGGTCGAGTGATTGCCGCGTTTGGGTGTGCTGGTGCTGCTGCTGGTTCACACGTAACCGAAGCCCAAATGTTTCACTACTGAGTCGTCTCTACATTTTAAAAAAGCTGCCAAACAACTCATTAGTTATATTTTCCGAGGCATATACTGTGTAACGGGTCTACAGAAGTTAGTAGTAAGCAAGAATTTAGAGAGACAAAAGCTTCTTTTAACAAAATTCCTCTAGTTAAACACCTTGAATGCCTTTTACTGGACCAAACAAACGTGATTGTATGCACCAAGTAATACAATTAAAATATGTTTGGGAATTTGTGACCCAAATGTCTCAGACTCATCATCCTTTGCTAAAAAGGATTACTGATTTCTATTTACTGAGATTAAAAATTTCAAACACATTTTGTCTATCTATAAGAGCTTCGATTAGTATGTCCTGATGGGTATTGTCTTAATATGAACTACACCCACTGTCATCTGATAGTCATTAAGGCGTATATTGATAAATGAGAAGAAGCAGGTGGGAACCCGATGGTGTAGACATTAGCCCAGATGACCTGTTACGGATCATCAAAAAGACAATCGGAGACCTACAGTTGGTACGTCAACATGTGCTACACTCCTGTAAAGATCCTCCAAAAATGACAGTTCTCAGCAAGAAAAGTATGCGAACAAATATGTTGACACTGAACCATGGATGATCATTGGAAACGTTATGACATGCTTGGTTCGCCTCCAAAATGATCACCTTCAAGAAGAAATTGTCCATTTCCCCTGAGGTTAACCCTAAAACGGCAAGTCACTGTGTACGCTTAGCGGTTAATGAGGATGGATTTCACTCTTGTGAGGCAGTAGATGTTATCAAAGCAGCCGCATCGGTTTGTAACCACTCTCGGGTGTGTTCATGACTCCTTGTGGCTCCAAATGTATCATCCTTCTCAGCTACATAGAAAATTGTGAATTATATGAGACATAACGTGTCCATTCTGGTTCCACTTACTCCACATTGCTCGTAGTTGTAATGTTCGCATTATTGCTGAAAGTTGAATAGGTATGCTTTTGATAATAATATGGAATAAAGATGTTTAACTAAGGATGCATTTTGTGGGTAATGTCCTAGCCGAACAATGGAAGCAATATACGAATGCAACAATTTCGTGGACCTATTATACAGATCTATTTTGATTAGTACATCGTTCAGCTGGATGAATCTGGATAATTAAGTGTCATTCTGTGTACTTTAAGATTCTTTCTGTGGTATCCGTCACGCAGGAACGTCTATTTGTTTTCTGGTGACCTGTACCAGAACCAAACTGGTATCTGTGACTACATCCCGAAATTGTCGCAAGCTTAGATGACTATCCTTTATGCATCAGCTGCCGCACAAGATTAAAATTCATCTATCTTAATCGTTACACGACTAAACTCAACTGACCCCCAAGGTGAATGCCAAGAGCACATCGAGTATCCCATTGTGCATTACAAAAAGACTGCTGAAGCAGTTTGCCTGCAACCCACTTAAAAATTCTTATTCGCGTACTTCCTTTATTTTCAATATAACCCGTTTGAGTTGTTTCTCCAGCTGCTTGGAAGATTTAACAGGATGTAGCATTAAAGAACTGGTGGCACACGCCCAAAAACAATTTTTTTTATAAGCAGAATATAAACAGTTTAATAATTTGTTCGCTCAGTTGTGTAAGCTATTTGACCAGATTTTCTGCGGTCGTTTAACAGGAAATTTTACACATCTTTACCTCAGCTATCACAGAACAACACTTGCAATCACTAAGAGAACTTAAATACATTGAAAAAATGCAGTTATAATTAAGTCAGATAAGGGCTCTGGAACAGTCATTTCACACAGCGATGCGTGTGTGCAGATGTTATCAATACTACAGGACCAAATGAAATCCCAGCAGATAGACACAGTGAACAATGTCACTGAAATAGAAGATCACATAAGACGGTATCTTCAACTTCTCTTACAAGTGCGCATAACTGGTGACATGACCGACAAATCTCTTGAACCAGGTGGGTATTCAACACCTCATCCCTACGGCTTCCCTAAAACACACAAGTCCGGAATGCCCCTTAGGCCTATCCTGGCGATGACAAATTCTCCATATCACAAACTGAAAAACTGATTAGTCACCATCGTAACTCCATTAAAACACAAGTTTCAGACGTATTTTATCAAATATTCTTTTGAACTGATCAGTGACTTGGACAACGTCAGTCTTGCTAATGAGTGGATCTGTTCCACATATGTTCAGTCACTGTTCACGAAAGTCCAATTACACGAGACAATTTTTATATTCATGATTTCGTTGGAACTACCTACATTACTTCGCCTCGGCCTAGCGATACTCTGAGGGAAGTTTTATCGTTATGTACTGAAAACCCCACCTCAGTTTCCTCGATCGGTGCTACCGCCAAATAGATGGGGGTAGCTTTGGGAAGTCCACTAAGACTCATCCTAGAGACCTTTTTCATGTCAAGAATTGAACAAGAGTTAGCCGCAGATATAGTGAGTCTTTCACAATACAAACGCTACGTCGATGATGGACTAATATTCAGTCGGTCCAAACATGCAACAGAGAAACTAGTGCTGCGCTCAACTAGTTGTCACCCAAACCTGAAGATAACGTGCGGATTTGAGGTTGATAATTGTTTGGCGTTTCTAGACATACTCATAAGTCGCCGGGAAGATCTTTCTATTAAAAGAGCTTTTTATATCGAAGACTTAAGGGGCTCGGATGGATAATCAATCGACGGAATGGGAAAGGTTATTAAATTCAGAACAGTGTCAAGGTCAGGAATAGTTGTTTCTGAATTCACAGGGCCGGCTTCAGTCAACTGATTACGACAGCCTAAACAAACCACAAGAATCTTTCATTGGAATGATGTAACAGGATTCTGCATGCACAAGCTGGGTTGATGACGCGACCAGTTGTCAGAATATCTCGCAACTGTGGAAGATGGTTGCTTGCGTATTTCAACGACATTGCTGTTCTTCGGTAATACGAGCGAACAATTAAACTTGGTCATGCCTATTGTAAGGTTGTTGGCGTTTAGGTTAACACGCTAACCTCACAAACACGAGAATCAGAGTGCAGGCTCCGATCCAGACAAGGATATGTATTACCGATGAGGTCTAATGAGAGCGAAACTCGAGTTTAGTGCTTCCTTCTGAAGTAGGCTAGAAGTAAAGATTATCTAACTACGGAGGCCACAATCAAGTACGGATGGTGTTCCGTTTTGAAACAACTTAAATCCTTGAACCTTGACTACTGATACCTCATTCACTTTATTATTCACGTGAACAATGAAGTCCGTTTTGATCTTTATTCATGTAAACCTTACATGACGCTGATGAACAGGCATGAGCAAATTTTTGGGACAATCCGTTTCTGCTGGTCCCCTGGCAACAGAGGCTATGAGGCCAAGGATCTGTTGAATAACGAGTTTTGTAACGGAATCTCAGCAAGAAAATATGACAAATCTAGACTTGCCCATTAGTTTGCTGTATTTTGGATTGAACTTGTACGAAAATGCCCTAGATTCACTGGGTCAAATGTGCGCAAATTCCCGGACATTTCGCATTTTAAAGATATACATAAATATGTATGGAAAATAAATATGGACTGGGGAAGGTGGTTTAGTAGAACAGTACAAAAACTGTTACATATTAAAAGCGCGAAATTTTAGGAGTCCGGGTTTACATGTTACATTTCGACCGATTACTTCGATCTTTTCCACTGTGTTCTTGTCACGAACGACACTGAACTGTTTATTTGTCATAGCTCCCCCTATGACCTTCAGTACTTCAACACTCCTTCAATCACAACATAAAACTGCGAGTTTTGTAACTGAAAATCTGCCTGACTTCACTCATTCACAATCCTAATTCGGATTTTTACAAATATATTTCAACAGCCACAGGTGAATCTAGGTATATTTAGAAAGGACCCAATTGTGAAAAATCTGGACTTCGATTGAATTCGAACCCGCTACAGAAACAACATGCCCGACGCGGCAAATGCTCTACCAGCTGAGCTACGAAGACTCGCTGGAAGCTAAGAAATTTCAAATTTGGACCTAGTTACCCACCTAACCAACTTTGTCATATGGAATCCACCAAATGATTCAGCCGACTGACTGCCCATGCAGGATTTCTCGGTCAGTTCACGCTGGAATCCACGAACGCCACCGATGAGCATTGACATTGTATTACTGATAAGTAGGTCCAAATGTGACATTTTTGGGCTTCTAGCCTGGCTTCGTAGCTCAGCTGGTAGACCATTTACCGCCCTTGGGCACGTTATTTCTATCGATACTGGTTCGAATCCAGTTGATGTTCAGATTTTCTTCACTTGAATCTCTTCTCTTCTGAATTATAGGATATACGAAACTACTTATCAGTAATCTAGGTATAGGCATTTATTTTCAGATACCTGGTTATACAGATTTTACTACCTATGATTAACTAAACTCCCGACTCAACTACGAAACTGAACCGATAGTTATTTTTCACAAGAACTGAACATGGCTGCTCACTAAGGTCTCGCTCTCATTAGAGCTCGTCAGTAGTGTATATCCTTGTCAATGCCGGGACTAGAACCACGGCCACGCTGTTCATGAGACAACCGTGTTTACCAATGCGCCACTGACCTCACATTAGACACGACTGAATTATCATAGATGAACACTTAACCACTTTCGCCTATGAGTAATGGTCCGGTTACCCGATCGTCTCGATAAGAGACACAATTACTGTCTGTTAACTCCAATAGATAACCTCTCGATTAGGACTTCGTAGACAGGTCGAAATCTCCGATCTCATTAATTCGGTCGTGCCTAATGTGAGGTCAATGGCACAGTGGTCAACACGGTTGCCTCATGAACAGCGTGTCCGTGGTTCAAGTCCCGACAGTGGCGATGATATGCACTACTGATGAGCCTTAATGGGAGCGAAACTCGAGTCTAGTGCTTCTTTTCGAAAGGGATCGACTGGAAAGTGTATGGGAATGTCACAGCTGCGACTGGTTGTGGGTGATATTCAAATTGAAATTAACCAAATCCCTGATTACTAATCATTACTCATCAACGTGTCCGGAACTTTTACCATTATTATTATTATTATCATTGTTATTATTATTATTATGGTCTATAATGAGTCAATTAAATGCCTTCTGTTCGCTGACAGTGCTGGTATGCAAGAATGTGTAAATTCACCCCTTGATATAAGTAAGACGTATAAGTTGATTATTACAATTCGCATCTTTTAACACTGGAGACACTCAATTAACTACTACACCCTAGTTTATAAGTAAATATAATCTTCACTGTGATCGTGTGAACTGGTTTTTTAAATACAAACCATACACGATTTATTTAGCTTGAGTTTGAATGTGACTAATGCGTATAAAATGCTTACCTGGAAATTGTTAAAATTCGATGCGAACTATAGATAGTAACTGATTAGTTATGAAACCGATTGCAAACTTGAGCTCAGATTTGTTTGCTTACAACCTCATCTGGCCGGATTGAATAAAATTTTCACTTACAGAAGGTCTTATTCATCAAAGTTACCCAGGCTACAAAGTCTTAACTACCCGTGACCTTTGAGGTCACAAAGTAATATACGATAAGGTTGTTTTTATATTTATATACACATGCATTGATTTTCTTCTATGAGTAGTTGTTATAAAACGAAATGATTTGAGAACATATGGCTATCAGAAGTTTCCTAATTTCGACCAAAAAACTGGGCAAGCAATAACCTGTACAGTCGAACATCATGTCGCCTTAGCTTGCTCACTACAAAAGCAGTAAACTAGGAAAAATGTAATAACTTTCAAATAACCTTGGTAGATCAATTCAATCATACCATACAGCAATAATTGATAAGAAACTAGCCACTTAGAAAAACAGTCAACTTAACCACTCATACATCAGCTTATAAGATCACCGTTAATGCTGCCGTGTTCGTTGGTGGACCATTTGTATTGTGAATGCCAAGTTCTGAGAGTAACTGTATGATGTGTCTCGGAAGTAAGTCCCTTACCGGCTCCGCTGTGCGATTGAATGTATCGATGATTGCTATACTATGGTTCTCCAATGGTTCAGATTTGCGAACTGATTAAATTTGATTGGGTAGCGCATTACCAGTCACTGTTCGCCGTGGCCGATTGCAAACAGTGATCGAGGCATATGGCTTGTTCATCAAGTTCACCCACCGAATTCATCGTTTCTAAGACCTAATTCACTTTCTCCAATGAATTAGCGATAAGACTACGTACCTGATTTGGAAAAGTCGGATTCGATCCAGCCAATAGAAGGGTTCGCACGATTTTCAGATGTCCTTGTTTAGCGGCCAGTTGCATGGGACTGAATCCATTCTAAACAGAAATGAAAGCGTAACAACGTTACAGGGCCCGTGTCTTGACGCCATCTGTATTCAGAGTAATATGTTTTTGAAACCACTATCCGTCTCCATTACTAAGACCGACAGCAATTTTTCAATGCAACTTAGTTAGGGGGATGGACCTACGCCGTTCGACGAACTGCACTTCTCACATTGAAACGTGACGGGCAGTCGGTGGTGGTACAACTAAGTCCTTTCGTTCCACGAGGCTCTTTTGATTGCAAATGTTTTACTTCGAATGAAGTAGCTGTGAAGTTCGGTACTTGTATTAGAATACACCAGCTTGGGTTTGGGTACGTTAGTTCGGTATGAATGTGTACAAAACTTCACTACGTTAGACTCACTTCGCTTCCGCTAGAACCGTTAGCTTGACCATGCATCCTGCAGTAAATTATGTCACGCTCGGTCGCTGACCACCTGGTCGGAGCAAAGTTCAGGACAAGCTGGATTGACTATTCACACCTGCCGCGTTGATACGACCGTTGGTCCCCGAAGCCCAGCGGCCATGTCTGCATGTGCTACAGTGACAGAAATTGACCCCGTGGACCATGAGCATAACAGCACTTGGACTAGCATAGCCCGCCTGCTTTGTCTGTTCAATGTCCTGTTGGCAGTCTGTATAACAGTACTGTGTCAGACATCCGAGGTGCATATCGGGATGGCGAGAGTGGGTTTTGGGGTTCAGACAATGCCAAGACCCCGGTGTGCCGATCTCGCCAAGTGCGCTTCAGTCGATCACACCACGGTGCAGTCCAGTGCGTGTCTGTTCGTATTCCTGGATTTCGAGGGTGTTTTTGTGTAAAGTATCCTCTCCCGTACGGTAGCAACTCGTGAGTGAGCTTATTCTTTGTCTCATTTTATTGTTGCTAAGGTGAATGGAGACTTAGCGCACTGGGCTTTAATTACCCATCTCAGCTCATTCACACTATGAGTATTTTATACTGGAGTGTTTCTGTTATGTCGCAACTATCGCCTGAATAGCCTCACTATGTCAACTGAACACGCACGCGTTATTGCTTCGTTTACTCGGATTTAGTTTGTCTTGATTGTAGAAGGTACAAATGTACAATCGTGGGGATCTGACGACATCACAGAGCAAATAACTGCCCACATGAAAGCGTCGGGGGATCCTGAGTTGATGCTACAAGCTGGCGTCCTTGGACTTCTTTCAGTGTGATGTAACCAACACGGTAAAAAACGACCATTATGGTTTAGTATTGTGATGATGCTTTGCTGAGCGAATGAGGCAAACAATTTATCAGATCTCTGTACTTTAAGTGGATAACTTTGCTTATGTAGAAATTCTCGGTTTAGAGAGCTTCATATAAACTGTGTACGAAAGTCATTTACTGAAATATGCTTTCCCTATCGGTTCAATTTGCCATTGACGCAAGGACGTTGGATCCCGTCAAGAACATGTTGGATATACTCTGAGTAAAAACAAGCAAAAACGGTGTTGAAACCGCTTTTGGTTTAACAGTCGCGCACCCGTGAAAGTAAACAAAGATGATAAACACGACAAACTAGCCCAAACCAACCTGAATGAGAACCTGACGTTTTCAGTTGTGAACCATCTCTTACACACAGTACACAGTGGTCATAGAGTAATCATTTATCGTGCTGTCATGAAGTCGGGACTTTAAACCAGGATGGTTATAAAATAACATATACTCTGAGCACAAAAGCTGCTGACACAATCAGTAACGTTTTCATTGCAGCAACACTGTATTTAAGTAAGTTGTGCTACGTTATTTGTTGCTGTTGTCTTGCGTTTGTCATCTATAAACAAAGACTTCGTGTATGTGACCAAAGAACATAAGACAGACGTTACAATTTCATATTACATTTTTATTCTATAGGGCTAGTATCAGAGAAATCGAATATTTCAACTTCCTAATAAATGCGGTTTGAAGTTTTGTATGGTTAACTGTGTGCAATAGGCATCAATAGACCGAAAATGGTTTAATGTTTCTTTTCCGTTTGTTCAATTACGGTTCCTGGTTGGCTCTCTCAGACTGCAGTCTTGTGGCTATACATTTGCTTAGATCACCCATCTAGTTCATTAATGCAAAATTCTTGAAACTTCCACGGATTTGATTCGCCTAATTTGCAATCACTCATTTGTACAATGTTTACTCAACACCTTAATGGAAGCAGTCTGTGTGAAACAAATAAAATTCAACTTTGGTTTAATTTCTTTGGCACACAGTCGAAAAGTTCGATTTTTATTGAGTAACTGGATTAAAGTTTTCGAACAGTTTTTGAAATTTTAATTAACTCACCGTATTATATGTATCCAAATCCATGGTAAATTGACTCAGTAACTGAGCATTTTCATGATCTCCATTAAAACAGGCAACGTGAAGAGGAGTGTCACCTTTCTGAGGGAAGAATAGAACATCCAAAGACAAGGTGATAGTAGGACTGACATGGTTTTTAGTGCTCCCAGTTAGAATGAAAGAAAGAAGCGTTGGTAACATGGCCCCGTTTTCACATTCGTCACACTCGGACAAAGCCAAACCGTGTCCACCCCACTAGCCTGATCAGTGCTGGCTGAGTGGATGTGCTGCCACGTGATTGATAATTTGAAGGTTTGTTATTTCATTGCTTGTTTCAAAGTAAACACGTCAATCGGTAAAGTCGGGCTTATGTGAATACTCAACGAGCAGATTGAGGGCACGGACAAACAAGTGCCCTAAACAGTTTTTATCCCACCTGAATTGACACCGCTCGGGCCCGAAGTGTTTTCAGCCTGTCATTGGGTTTTTATTTGGCCACATTGGTGGTCTTCACTGAGTCCCCCAGTTGTTGTTCTTGAGGTGAACGTACTGACAACAGAGTGACTGTTCTGGCCTATCAAGTTGGAAGACACCGTGTCCGGGCCTGATAAATCCACTAAGGTAGTCGACGTAAAAATAAGGCTAGTGTATCAAGTTTTCACCCCAAATAACGCCTAAGCAACCATAATTTCACCAGATTTGTGTAGCTGTCGTTGCCATGTTTCAGGTCACGTATGTTCAGTGACGAAAAATGTGATACTAGTGATTTTGGTATACGTGTGATGGTGTTTACTCTTCCCGAGGGGTTTTACCTTGGTATTTTGAATTCATCACCTTGTTCATGTCATAAATGATGCGATCAGTCCGATCAATCAAGAGGATCGTCAGAGTAATGCATCTACTGAGTCGGTCGGGATAATTGCATTTGCCAGATACCCTCCCTGTACATATTCGGCGTACACTTAGATGAACCTATCAGTAACAGAACAAGGCACGTCCATCAACTGATCTGAGGTTCTCTTGTGCGAAACAATCAGCGCCAACATTTCTACTGAGAAAAAAATGATATGCTATTTTTTGGTTGTGATATCGTCCGTGCGATCCTTGCTGGCTATTCTTTATGTAAACCGGGTGCGTATTGATCTCCATCATTCAGGTAGACGCAAAACATCAGCATCAGTAACTGATTATGAAAGCATTTCGTTTCATGAATACAGGGTTATTCGGTTTACTGAGACCGCTGTCTGTATGGCTTACATGCTTGGGCCATTCATCATTAACGACCGGACGAACATCATATGTGGCACACCTACACCAAACAGAGAATATGCGCAACCCAATTCCGAATGTCAATCACCTCTTGACCAACAAGGATCATCGGTTAAAATTGATCACCTCTCAGTTGAGTAAAATATGGCACTTCATCTAATGACCATAAATCGACAATGAATGTGCTGAAATGCCAATACTGGATTATCAGTATTTTTGCCCGGTTAGTTCATTCAAACGTCTTAGTGTTAGTTCGATAAGGAAAAGCTTTAAGATTCTTCTGTTATAACACCTCTTAAGAGTTGGATGGTAGTATTTCATTATACTGTTCTTACTAAAGAAAAGTGGAACAACTATGTCATGGACTAACGGAAGGTCAAGCTAAAGAGCTGTTCAAGATACGAGTCTCCGAGTGCTTCACTTTCCATTTGAGTCCCACTATGTTACTGTCTAAATCGAGCGATAATTATTTTCACATTCTATAACTTTAACTGCAACAGTCTAGTTTCATCCTCGCACGAACGAGTAATCATACTGATTTTAGACACAAGTAGTGTGTGGGTACGGATTTGGTACGCGTAAGACTGGAGGATAACAGGCTATTCGTACTCAGTCATTTTCCATGTCATGTGGTTCAACAATCACACCAAATACTGAGTCTATCTCTATTATTCTCCCCTGGACGCCGTATGCCAGAGATACATCGTCCAACTTTGGAAGCTGGTCCTTTATTATCGTAACTTGAAATACGTATCAACTTCCATTTATCTTGTCAAATTATTCCTAGTAGGTTACAAAACCGGCTATACACTTCTACGAGTGTATAAACCATGTCTTTAGTAAAGGGTCTCATGAGAATCGCACCACTTGTTTAAGCATGTCTCTACTTCCTGTGGACCCTTTTTACTCTGCTCGTTGACTATATTGTTCCTAATTATTTCAAGGTGCTTGATAAATTTTTCAACAATCTCCCATCTGATACATATGATTTTACGGAATTTTTCATCAGTTACATTATACTAATACCAGACTATCCTTCAGACTCGTGTTTGCTCTCATTTCTGTTTACAGTGGTTCAGCTCTTTCCAAACTTTTACGTTATCTTTGAGACTAACACAGACCAGCAGGTGATCTGGAACGCTTAAACAGCGGTTACTCTCATTGTTTTTAATACATTGTACGTTTATACGTTGACATCTGTGTCCAGTCTGTTCAACTGAACGAATCTTTAGCCCAGCTAGTCTTGTAAACCATGATCGGATTCGCAAACCAGCTATACATTGGTTTATCAGAGGGAAACCTATCGCCACCGCCTCGCACTGTGTTTAACAGACTACGTGTAACTCCGATGAAAGTTATATGGACAGAACCGATGGATAATTAGAACATAAGATAAGGGAACGCTTATCAAAATAAGTTCAGAATGCGAATACTCCGTCCAACGCGTTCACGTTGGATACACGCAAACATCCAGCTCCGTCACTTACCAAATGCATATTGGTCACAGATCATCAGTTTGATCTCGATCCTTACGTTTCACCGAGAAGACCTGACTGTTATGTACGAACACTGTCATGGTTGACTGCTTCGTACGATGATTATTGCTACCGAATAAATAAATAACTGTCTAGAGCAAACGCTAGTTTTAGTCCTTTCTGCTCATAGGCAAATATTAGGTTTTATCTAGAGTAAGCTTCGTTCAGATTCAAACCGTTAATTTGTCATTTTCGGAGGATTTCGTATTAGAAACAGTTTTACCGCCTTTTACCTGGTTACCACAGAAACCGCTAGTCGGAGGCACCGGCAAAACCTAATGCGATTGTGAGGAACTATCCTTTTTGATGGAGGTCTGTTAGACGCACAAATTTGAAGAAGTCTATTGAGCGGTTGGTCTTGGCTTTATTCGTCATCATCCCTTCTTATTGTGCTAATGGACACTACACATGGTGAAAAGCACTGTTCCTAAGTCATAAAGAAGGTAACGGACTTGAGAATTACTTCGGTACACGTTGACACGCCTTGACGTTCATGCATAGCTTGTGAGATAGACGAAAAGGTCAATCAGGTGAATATGACACAACAGTCAGGCCAAGGAAGTAGATAGTCCCTCCATTTGCACCACGTTGCTATGGATCTGACAAATTACTCACGTTCAGCCAAATCACTTTGAATTGCTCAATTTTAAATGCTGATCAAGTTGTCCCATAGTCTCGACAGAAGACAGTTACTGAGTATAGACCCCAATCGATGACCTGCGATTAGGACCACTGAGTCTCTTCACACTCTCTGGTTTCTCTAAACCTGTTAAACAGTATATCGGATTACTGATGAGGAGTCAAGCCTTCAGTCGTTTCAAACTGAAGTTCATTTATGACTGAAGATTCAGGGAAGTCGAGGATTCTGATTTAACCCAAAATTCTTAATTATGGCGGTTGTGTACCGGAGTTAGCAGGCAGTAATTGTGTGTGGGTGCTTGGATAGCCTGATAGATACACATAAACCACGGTGGTTGAGTGTTGAGATGTGATAATTCGACCGTGCCTAGTCTGAAGCCAGTGACACAGTGGTCCACACGACTGCCTCATGGAAGCAAGGTCGGAGTTCTGATCCTAGCAGTGACTAAGGTATACACTACTGACGAGCCTTAACAGAAAGAAACTTGAATCTACTGCCTCGTTCGAAAAGGGCTGGCTAGAATGTCAACGAGAATGCAATAGCTGCCACTGGCTGGTATTTAGGAATTCGATGTTGCCCTTCGGCGAGCCATCAACTTGGGTATCACGATATCATTATTACTCTTTTGTATAGCTAAGTACTTATACCATTTAACAGTAATAACTGACTGACTGAATAGAAAACATACATTGAGAACTTGTTGTTGCGTTTTCGTAGACAAATCTGACCAACTGGCTTGTATGTTTGGGTAATCCATTACCCGATTAATATGTGCTTTTAATCAATTTATGAGCAATTAGATCGTGTACAATTCTGTGTTACTATCCGAAGACAGAATATACGCATCAAACTTTCCATTTTATTGGGTGAGTATTGCTTTTGATGCGGGTGCTACTCTGAGTATCTTCAGTGACATGAAACTGCGAAATCTGAGCCAGGTATTTTAGCTAATGAACGTGATCTCCTGCTCATTTGAAATAAAACACACCAAATTGGCTAGCTTACCCCATCTGTCAAATCCGTACGAGCTCCAGCATTCAGTAGTGCCAGAACACATTGAACAGAACTCTTGGTCACAGCACACATCAGCGGCGTATGATGATCCTGAAATTTTGGTACCAGTTGACAGAGAAAAAGACCTATCATTATGAGCCACCATTCGGTATAATGAATGGCATTTTTATATGCGGTGAATATTAGCATCCATTTTTCTGGAAAAAATTTGTTAACAGAAAGATGAGTATAAATCCGCATTTTCATTGGCGTTGACGCAAACCAAGTTTGTTTACGGTCACTGTTTAAAACCTTATTCCAAATGCTGTTTTTAACTTTAATAGATTGCAGCTTTTAAAAGTCATACGGCTACCAAAAAACCTTTCTTCAATAAGTTATGTGATGACATTTTAGTAACGCAGTGACTCAAGAGAAGTGCGTGGGATTTGAAGGCAGAACTGTTATTATGAAATAGATTACGGATCACTAAGCCTACTTTGGTGACGTCATCTCACTAACTCGCAACAATAACGAACAGGCATATATGCGATAATGTCAAAATCACGTACTACTTTCTTCCTTACAGAATTACTTACAACTTAGTGCAACTCACGCTGACAACATGCTGATTGTCAGCAGTTTTTCAGTATATTCAGCATTATAATAATAATAATAATAATAGCCATGAGCCTGATCAAATGGTACTGTGGGTCGGGTCGCCGCTCGCCCCAACAGTGACGTGGAATACCCTGAAAGAAAACGTTACTCGGAAGGTTGAAAATTAATAAAAGAAGACTAAGCGGAAGAATTAGAAATGGTATGGATACAGGTCCACCATTGACTGCGACACATTGCCATCTCAGATAACATTTCTAACCAGCGGTTTGAGTGACCACGAGGACCCCATCCAGTCAGGCGACACCTACCCACTTTGCTCAGTGGAGCAGTCAGGGTCTTCATATTTCGTGACCACGTTGTTGGTTGACCACCACGCGGTTTTACCCAACTATTGATGGCCTCAGCATATAATGCCCGGTATGGTAAACGATTAGATGACATACGGAGTACGTGACCCAACCATCACAAGCTGTGTACTGTGATTAATTTACCAATTAATCGCGCATCGCGACCGTTCCGGACTACGCGCCGGCGAACTGCCACATTGCTCACGCGATCAGTCCATTTAATATGGGTCAGTTGGCGGAGACAACGATGGTCAAACACAGCAAGCCTGTTGATATCTTCCTTGTGAACAGGCCCGCGTTTCCGAACCATAGAGCAAAATGGAACGCACATAGGCATTATCTGCTCTTCCTCTCAACGACAACCGAACCTCTTTTCGATGCCACAGATGACGCAGTTAGGCAGACGCAACTCGTGTCTTTGCTATCTTCGTTGATATCTCACCACCAATATTACAGGCTGACGAGATAGTGCTACCCAAGTATGTGAAACTGTCCACAGTCTCAAGCGGATTACGTGCAATGAAGAAAATAGGAGTTGAAGTGCTCCAGTCTTGAAGCAACACTTTGCAATTTGAAGGTGCAAAGCGCATTCCATACAAACCAGCTCGGTCGCTTAACCTGTCCAGCATGGTCTGCATGTCTTCGGCAGAGGGGCTAAATAAGACAATCTCGTCCGCATACTCCAGATCGGCCAATCTAGTGCCAGGAAGAAGCTCAACACCAAATTCACTGGACTGCTCAAACGCACCCTCCAGAATGTCGTCCATGACAAAATTGAACAGGAAGGGGGCAATCGGACACCCTTGACGAACACCACTAGAAGTGATGAACGCCCGAGACAGTTGTCCATAAACTCTCACCCTGCTTGCAGAGTGAGCATACAGCGATCTCAGTAGATTCACGTATTTCTCTGGTACTCCCTTGCGGAGAAGGCAGCTCCAGATAACGTTACGAGCAACAGAGTCGAAAACAGCCTTTAGGTTCAAAAAGACCACGGCTGTCGACTGTCTGTAACAGTGCCGATGTTCCAAGATCCGTCGCAAGGCAAAAACATGATCAACGCAACCTCGATTGGATCGGAATCCTGCCTGTTCTTCGCGTATCTGACTTTCTCTGGGCTTAGTGAGCCGACGTAAAAGGGGGCCAGTGAGTAACTTGGACGCAATAGACACCAAACTGATGTCCCTGTGGTTGTCACATTGAATTCGGACCCACTTTTTGAAAACTGGAATGACTGTTGATAGGCATCACTAAAAGTACATACTATACACAACTAGTCAAATATAAATGCTCGTCTGGTCAGTCGGGATATACATGATCATCTAGTCGTACCGATCGCTATTTATGACGTGATTATGTTCACGTTGTGCAATCAATTTCTGCTATTTAGGTCAAGTATCAAACCATCTAATCGCATCGCTGTGCTATAGTTCATGGACAACCACTGGTTGATCAGATCTTCACCGTATTTCGTCACTCATAGGCACGGCTCCAAAACTTGCGATCTAGATCTTAACGCACACGTCTGGATGTGACTGCGTTTTCCATGGCCTTTGAAGATGATCATATTATCGCGCTCACGTCACGGATACTCTCAGTACGATCAATTGAAAGCTTACGGGATCCAAACGATCAACGTACTGTTCACGAGTGGCAGGTGACCAGGCGGAAAAATCAAATACCAGGATTGAACAGCAAACGAATCTGTCACAAGTTTTTGTGTGTGCACCATTCTGGAATACGATAGTATCCAAATCAACTAAACAGTCCATAAGAAGGTCAATTCGAGCGTGCTAGGGAAGTACGCCTTATCCCAACCGAAGTCCAATCGATCAGTGCAAATCCACAGCGTTCATGCACAAAAGTCATCCAAATTATCGAACTAAAGCAACAGCTATCACTCGAAATTGGAAGCCTGCTATCCCATTCGAACATACATGACGAGCTAAAACGAGGGTGAGCAAGACAGACCTATCAAAAACAGGTTAACAAACCAATTTGCTTTTGAACCGCCGAAGAAAATGCGGATCTCCACTTTATATAACCTGATACAATTCGCCATTTTACTAAATTGTGGCTCCTCCTCATGTTCGGGCGTAGTATCAGAAGAACAGAAACCCAAAAATAAAAACTATAATTGTGGCGAACAAACCATAGTTTTCATTGCGGGACCGCTGAGTATAACAGAAAATATACTGACGGATGGATGAGGACTACATGATTCCAAACACTGTGGTACTGCGACAAGCGCACATGGACGGAATGGAAGTCATGCTGACGCTCAGTCAATCAGCTGCCCCAGTCGGGTCACGTCCGTCGGATCGTATTCCAAAACAGCTGCTGTACGAGCAACTGCAATCAGGTAAACCGAATCATGGAAGTCAAAAGTTGAGATACCAGAATGTCATCCAAGTAGGTTTTTGCGCTGTAACATTGGTTTTAACGTTGAACCGAACGGTCTGGAGAAATATGTTCCGGACGAGCGTCCGCAAGTTCGATGAGCAATTATTGCGCAACCAAGAACGGAGGCGCGTAATACTCAAGAAAACCATCGGTGCCATAAACCGTATTGACATAACTCTATGATGTTGCAGTGTATGTGGTCGCAAATGCGCTGGTTGTTTAGGATTAGTAGGTCAGCATCGACCAAGAGACACTGGGTACCTTAGATTTAAGTAGGTTATATCAGTTATATCCATATTTCTTGTTCACATCAGCGAAAGATTACCGTCGTTTGGCAACTCATCCGTTTTTCCTGTTTTCCTTCAGTCCAACCGTGAATTTTGTTTCTCCTCTTTGTTTTGTTTAGAGTGCACCACCATCTACTTCCATACTGAACTATTTCCTGCATTATGTTTTCAACATTCTTCTTTGCACTTAAGGTCTTAGCATTGGAATCTTTCTCTGTTTATTTTCCGAGAGATAGGGGGGTTCAATTTCGTGCTAGGCATTCAATTGGCTAACCAGCATTGGCCGATAGGACACAAAGATCTCACTCACACGCTTCCTGATCTTATTCCTTCGATTTTACACTGGGTACATTGTGTAGGAGTGGGTCCACAAGTGGTACGGCGCAAGCCACATGTGATGGTGGTTAGACCTAGGCGTCCTTTGGCTTCTGTCACTGTGACAGGCTAAGCCGTTTAAGATGCCGCCAACTATCATCCGTTTTAGTCATCCTATACGTTCATAGACCGTAGACCCAGTTACAACACTTCTGATTGCAATATTTGTCATTTTTATGGAAGTCAATGAACAACAACCTGTCAACATCTGTGGTATTACCCACATGACGGTTAGACGCTTATGCTACGTAGCCCTAAAAGATTTGAAAGAGAGTTGTGCTCGTGATCTGCAACGAGATGCTCTTCGATACAGAAAATTGACGTTGATGTAGGGTTGCAAAGCAGTCGAATTCTGCGAACTCACTGGCTTAAAAGTATTGACCTACTAGGTTTTTCTTGGTTATAGACGTAATAATCCGTACATTCCTGAAACTACTACAGACTCCTTCTACTTATCCCATCCACGGATACTAGAAAACTGAAAGTCAACGTGACGATCTGCATGAGAAGTTGTGAACAAAAATGCTCAATACTGAGTGGAACATTCACAGTTACAGTTCTGTTGGCTATCAGCCAAGATACCAGCAGAAAATTAAATCGCTCGCAATCTGTGACAGTTAGTTCTTAACGTATTCTCCCAATCAGAAGTTCGTAAGTCACATCAACTTCTTTGGCGAAGCCAGCATTTTTGGCCTAGACTGTCTTCTATGGCATGTTCTCAGAATGATTGCGGCGTTCACTGAACAACCAAATCCAAGTTCCAGTGGAATAGGGTTGCAAGAATCCATGACTGAAACCTGATATACGACTACCACAGTTTACTCATTTCGAAGGTAGGTCCACGTAATGTATGCTCTATTCATAGAAAAGAAAACCTTTTTTTCACTGTTTTAAAGATTCTTGCCATCTCTTTAGGTTTTTCTCATTTCACTGGATACCTGATGGATAGAGCTTTGGCTACAACTGATCTGTTCAGATATTCATCAGTCATCAACTATAAAAACCTTGAAGCATTCACCGAAAAGAAGTGTTAGCTGTTTTTTCTAAGCCAGAACCATTCTGTTTTCGCTCAAAGAAAAGAAATGCACATCCAGTGAATAGGTCAAGGATAACGCAGACCGAGATTGGCGTGAATGGTAGCTAAGCGACCTATTCATATCATGTTTCGATCACGAGGTTATCCAAAATCACCGTTCACCTCACCATGTGATTACATCTCGCAAGCACAGTACCTGGCTAAGCGAATAGGCTAGCTCAATGCCACCGAACGCGTTCTCAAGCTGTGGATTGGGAAAGACCTTCCAAGTGAGAGAGGACTGTCAAACAGATTGGGATCTCGGCTAACAAGCACTGGCTGACAATGAGTAATAGTTATACCACAGCGTGGTGGGTTCAACTTTGGCAGCCGGGACCTCCACGAAATGCCACGTACACTTTTTGTTGGTACTGTGATATGGCGTACGGTATCAGGCCACAAAAGGGTTTCAGATGCTTTTAATGGGAGTACATCAGCTTCCGCACCGCACGTCGTTCGTGTGACGTAGAGGCGTCTCCAGTCTCCGCCAAACATGGACAAATACTGAGGAAGTCGCACGAGTCACCTCGGTGATCACTGACTCCAACGGGTACGCAAGGTATACCGAACACCTTAAATGACTGGACTTTATTCGAAGGGCGTATGAACCAGTTTGGCCCCTGGCTCACGGCAGCAGAAGGCATGCGTCTCAACAGCCCTGAAGATCTGGAACTCCCTGGCTGGACAGATCTACCACATCAAATCCGCTTTCGTCGGTGAGTCCTTAAGCTGCTGCGCTGCTTCTGTTGTAACCTTCTACAGGGTGTATTGGACACCCTAGATGGATGGAACCCATCTGAATGGCATACGAACCGAACCACTACTGGTCACCGGTCCCAGCGGGCCCCAGACTCAATGCTTCACTCCGCTGTCTTGTGGGTTAGGTTCCTTTTGAACCAAAGGCCCCGGGTACGGCCTATTAAGCCAATCCCCTTCTTCGGCCTAGATAACCGAGAAATATCATGCCCCCATGCTATTGAACTCAGATTTATGTTTATTGTGAATATTCTAATACTTTTCTGTCATAACTGTTTGGCCGAAGTGCCAGAGACCGACTTTGTTCCCATGTCATAGTTTGCCGCATGAACATATTTTCTCACTATCCCCCTTCTTTCTTCACACAACTCTATACATGGTGACCCTGAATCCTATTTTCAGACACACACCTGAGGTTCACTTCATTTGCCGTTGACGACGGAAGTCATAGACAGAATGATAGTATATCAGACACCAAGGTTCCTTTGGCCGAAGAACACAAGCCCCTACTCATTTCTTGAACACCATGTAGGCTTGCCACCTCTGGTGTTCGAACACTTGTGCAAGTAGGGTAACAGGCATCTGTTGCACTTACTTTGCAGACCCATTGCCATAGATATTTGTCGTCATGTTGGGACATGTCTTCAGGTTTCTAGCTAAGTGCTGCATCTCCAATCTCCTTTGGCCGCTTCACTACGGGGGTACAATATGCACACTTTTGGAAACTCTACAGCTCAAGCCACTGGCAAACCCAGTGATGGAAATGCCCATTAGTGAGGTCGTTCCATTCGATTCAGGTTTGACTATCATCCTCATTTTCAAAAAGAACTCATACACTTTGTGTGCAAGTCACCAAAGGATTAGCCTGATTCCCACCGCGTCGAATTTGTTCACAGCAATCGTACTTCGTAGACTAAATGAAACACGCGAACAACGTTTTCGCAGACGACAAGCTGGGTTTCGCCGTGGCTGTGGATGCACTGGTCGCGTCTCCACACTCTGCCAGATGTTTGAACTTCACCAAAAATTGCTATCTTTTTGGATATTGGGTCTAAGTGGCAAAACTCTACTTTGGGACTGTCTGTCGAGAAATGCTGTTCCCGGACAGTATGTCGACATATTGAAAGCAAATTACTGTCAGACCTGAGGCCAGATTGGGGTTTATAGCAGCTTATCGCTTACCGTCAGCAACTTAGGTGAGAAGTGACAAAGTCGTCCAGCCCCCTTCCTATTCAGTTTTGTAACAGACAAGTTCCTAGGATGTGTCCTGACAAATTGCGAACATGATAGTTGGAACAGCTCCTAGGCATTCGACTTCGAGATATAGAGTGTGTAAATGATACCCCACTAATCTGTGTGGGTTTACAGGGAGCCCAGAACAACTTAGACAGACAAGGCTACAGTTCGTCAGGTTAGTATGGCATTTGCATCCATTAAGTTCAAGTTGTTTTTGCAATATTGGCATGACTTTGTGTCTGCTCTCACCCTTGATGGCGGGCTGCCGGATGTAGTCAAGAAGTCTAAGAACTGTATCAGCGCTGATGGAGTGTCTGTTGGGATCACAAATCGCATAGCGAAGGCTTGGATAGCGTTCGCCAACTTACAACGTCCATGGTGACAGCATGATTTCAGTTTTTCTGTGCGACGCAGAGTATACAATGCCGCCGTAAAGGCAGCCCTATTGTACGGCTGCAAAACCTGGTCCATTCGTGCGTTGGATGTTGATATAGTTTCCGTTTTCGACCATTGGTGTCTCCGAAGCATTAGCAGCGTGTGATGGGAACACGGAGTCAGCAATGACGAGGTCAGTCCACGTGTTTTTGGAACAGATAAACCCTGTCCACCCTTAAGTAATTTGATACCATCTCATAGGCTTCATTGACTTGATCACACCTTACGAATATCAACTCACCACCTGTCACATCGTGCCTTGTTTGTGAGTGGTGGGTTAGGCTGTAAGCGGCACCATGGTGGTCAACGCGTGATTTGGGTTCGAGGTATGAAGGCATTGCTCGTGCAAACTGATCACACCATTTCGGCATTGAGATTGCTAGACGTTGCCCATCTGGGAGAATTAGAAATGTGGACATCTCCAAACTTAACATTAGTACCCAACATTGAATTCTTTGTCCCACACACTTGCATCATGAAACCGCTCAGACTCGGACTCGCATAGTAGTAATTGCGGTAGATAGCGTTTGTTCGAAAAGGCAGTGTAAAGACCAGACAATAAATTTCGATAAATCAACAAGGCTAATTTTAATTACTTCAACAGGCCTACTGCACCACATCTCGTTGGACTTGTTGTCAACAGCGGTAAAAAGAATATATTCAATGAGGGCAGTGAGAGAGGTTCTCTTATTCCAAATTTACAACAGTTTTCATTCACTTTGCCTTTTACACTTGAGTTGTTAATGTGACCATACTTGTACAGTAAAGTTTATACTATGTGCGACATATACTCGAACATAGCCTATGAGTAGTCTGTGAAAATAATTATTCCAGCATAGAATTTTCGTTAGTCCAGATGAACTAGTTAAAACGTTTCGAAAAGCTATGGCAGACAAAAGGTGAACCAACCTAGTGAATCGGATGGGGTAAGTCCTCGTTTAAAAGTGCAGGTATGGGTGTCAAGTCTACGTTTCAGCTACTAATGTCGATAGAATTCGAAATGCGCGGATGATGACAGAACTGAAATCCATATAATCAACACACAGGTTATTATGCCTCACCCATATGACGCACTGTGCGACCGAGGTCATTGACGAACAGTAATAAGTAGGTATGAGTAGAATGAAAGAGATTAAGGAGAGAAAATCATGGAAGTTACATTGTACAAGAACCAGCGCTGACGTACAATCCGTAGTCTCATATCATGAGCCCGAGATACTCTAGCCATGGTTTCATACGCTTTCCAGCTTGTTACAAGAAGATCGTCTGTTGGTGCTTCTGTTGTGCTATCGTCGGTCGATGAGCTGAGAAGCACGTCAGAGGCATACTTATAACTCACAAATTTAGGACATTGAGTAACTCTGTCATAGGCAAATAACATTTTCCAGCACTCTGTGGTGTTAAACTATTGATTGGAATGAACATTTGAGTTAATCCATCATGTTTCCAACTGATCGGGCGATTGAAGATAAGCGGGAGAAAGAGAACTTTTAACCACAACTGTAACATTTTCCATCATGGTTGGTTTCTTTTGATATCAAGGGAACACAATTTGATAACACTGACAGATAACTTGATTCGCTCCTGGCCTGGTTTCATGATGGATTAACTGAGCTCCGTGAATGTCGTTCAACCACTCCAGTGACTGGCTGGAGTGGTTCACTACCCCTCCAATCAACCGGTTTCCACTGGTACATTATATTCGCTGAGCGACTTGAAAGAGACCGCTCAGTATTATATATGGGAGTACCAGCGGTTGAATTGTTGAACACATGTTTCAGTAAGTTGGTTCACTGCTCAAAGTGACCGTAAGGTCCGTGTGTGTGTATGTATGTATGTATGTATGTATCAGTTCGTATCTCATGTTAATTCACCTTTCGAACATAAGTTACCAAATAAGTCAGGTGGAACAGTGCGAGGGCGAACAACGCTAATCCATCATTGAAACGGTAGAACGATGCTCCACGAATTCGGCTAGCTGTGCACGAAACAGCAAGCCAGTCAATTTTTTCCTAAGCATAAGAATCTATGGACGGAACTAACGACGCTCTGATGTTCACCAGTGAGAAAAGGCATAGGGCTCGGTTAGTTCAATAGTGCTAAGTCTGCTAGCTTTATTCACACGATGACCGGAGTTAAACTATCGGTTAGGAAGATAATAGACACTAAGGATAACCTCGGAAGACAGTGAAAATCGTAAGTAGGTAGTCTCGCTTGACTATGGCAGCCGAAAATGGAAATAAATGCCAAAACTAATGGCAAATGTATGTACTCGTCAACTTGCACCGGTTTAAATCCCCTACTACTCGCGAGTAGTTTGAATCAACCGCAGAAATAAGGTTCCCTAAACAAAGCAGATCACATTTACGAAAACTATTATAAAGTTGAACAAACTCCTTGTTTTGGCAAAGTTTCACACGTGGGCCTAAATGGTCGTGCACTTCCTGGTTTGCGACGTTTATCAGTTTAGAGTTTACGATCAGTTTGCACCCCGAGCCTGTTTTGTAAATATGAATCGGTTGGCTACCAGCTGGGTTGTCCGTGCTATATGTTTGAACGAAATTTGTATTCACCCTGAAAGGGTAAAATTTTTTTAGATCAATGTTACGCTCCTCCGGCTAGCACGTCTTTATCTCACTAAATTTAGAGAGGTGCAGATTTTTATATTGAACGGGTTACTTGATGTTCAATGTTGGTTTACCTTATTCCGATGTCACGGGCATGTGGTTTTGGCATCATTTTCATGAGCCTCGAATTACTCTGGATGATTTTTGTTCAACCATAACTTGAGAACATTAATTTCTGGTTCCAAAATACTCAGCCTTATAAAAGCAAATTATTCAAAACGTTTGTAGCCTACCTGTTTTCAGAGCGTGTCATAGTGGCGTACATTCAAGCAATCTCAGTTTAACTCAACTGTGTAATATAAGATACAAATCCCGTCATAAGTTTTCTATTTGGATGGTATTAGCTAAAAACCGGAGCATCCATGTTAAACCTGTCCAGCAAGATTATATGGCTGTAATCAAAATCTTCAAGATAGCCTGACGTTGCTGTATGGTTCTTGACTCAATATGGTCCAATGTCAACAATAGCGTTACTCTCCTGACGTCAACTCTTTAGCGGCGATACTGTCTGATAAATCGGTGTAGGCTTCGTGAAAAAGCTCTTACTCTGGACTCCTGCTGCTTCCCAGTTAGCGCTAATTCAATCATTGACATCATATATCCGGGCTATACGAGTACATCTCTCGGTAGATGAGGTCCTACCATTAAAGGCGATCACCAAATTTTACAAAATCCGACGGACACCTTCAAGGTACAAACTGCAAATTGCAAAAGCTTTAAAAGTGCATGTTAGACTCTGAACTGTATTGTGTTAAATATATTCTGTATACAATACAGATGCTGTGGTTTACCAGACCAAGATCAAATGAAAACACTTACACGCAAGCAATATTCATGGCCACGTAGTCTTCTCTGACCATTTCTACCATTCACACAAATGTCGTACAATATCTGTTTGTGAAGATGAGTATAGAAGTCCTCCTGAATGGCCCTTCTTACACATGTTTCACTTTGATAGTCGAATGATAGACGAAAAGCCGACAAACAGCACTGAGTGGTGATGAAAGCCCACTCGCCTCACTCGTGGCTCGCTTCCTCAATAACGTGTATGACCAGCCAACCGGTCTACTTATGCACTTTTGCTGCGGGAAGACTCTACCCTGTTTTACATTGGCCCGATCAGAATGAGCCACCTTTAACAGTGTGCGCCTGGAGGATACGAGTGACTTTTGCATAAAAGGTCGTACTACTGAGCTTATTAAGGAGACTGCTTAATATATGTTTTACTAAATTTTGTACTGAGATAGTGACCCTTATAACACCAATATAGAGGCCTGACCTATTAGGTTTTAATAAAGCTTCAACTGTTGAGCCAGAAGGCGCTGGTCTACTGGTTCGGTGACTCTTGGGCATTCGTTTGAGTGGTCAATTTGAAGTTGACAAGGCCAAAAACCGCAGCAAAGGTACTATTTTCATCTACCGAGTTTTTATCATCCGAGGTTATTCAAGCCATCAACTTGGCTTAATTGAACGTGGATTATTTAAAGGACCAGGATTTATACAAAATACACTTGTGAATAACCAAAGTTTACGCTTTTTAGTGAACCATACTTTGAGGTCTGATATTGTACTGTATAATTAGAAAAGTAGGATTGGGTTTAGATATATGACCAAAAAGCAGACATTTCCAGTAGTCTCCTGTAAAGAGAAATCATCTTTGAAATTAAAAAATATCCTTCTAATACTGAGAGGTACTTGCCCTACTACACAAACCAATTTGTCATACGGTAATATTTAAAAGTATGAGTGACTACCTAACTGAAACCCCGTCAACGGTGATCACGGTTAAAAACAGAACTTCGGTTGTACGCTTTTGAAAGATAAAACTATCATGGAATTCAATGATATACTTTACTACCGATTGTATAACTCATTGTTGTATACCTTATTAAGAGCGTTTCTGTCCGTTCCCACAGCACAAAGTCCATTGACAACACCATACTGACCAGAACTGCAAGCCACATGAAGCGGTGTGTTGAGCATCTGTAGAAAGTAAGAAACAATAGAATGACATAAACTATTATCATGCGCAATGTAATATTTTTGGACGGTATTTTCTATTAACTAAACTATTATAGTTGATTCCTGCTCCTCTTTTTAGCTTGTTAGTAGCCCATACGGATTTGTCCGAAATAACAGCTGCACTCCAGACTTTAGTACTGAAAGGACACTTTGCCACTAGCAAACTCAGATTTGGTACATCGTTCGGGGTGGTTGGCCATAAAGTACCCAACAACCTGTGGTCGTA
Organism: Paragonimus skrjabini miyazakii; assembly: GCA_014338405.1. NCBI lineage: Eukaryota > Metazoa > Platyhelminthes > Trematoda > Plagiorchiida > Troglotrematidae > Paragonimus > Paragonimus skrjabini miyazakii. The sequence continues at coordinate 129,045 of JTDE01000333.1, forward strand.
TGTAATTGACACTTAAAATGCAACTTTTAAAATTACCTGATCACTTCTAATCAGTATGCAGAACACTGTTCAACAGATTTAATGAAGATGATGATTTTAACCTGTTTAATAGGACCTGATTCATGCTCCGTTAATTTGGATAATCTATACAGTTAAACTATCTCCCTTGAGATAATCGAGCAACTCTAGCATAACGCGAAAGTAAATGTTTGTCTAACGTTCGTATATTCGCTAATCGGACATGACTGTAATATGTGTCTCGCAATCCATGCTGCGCATCTATGCATGTATAAAAACTTGGCCAGTGTGATTAGAGTAGTTTGTTGTGGTTGTTGTTATTGTTGTTATCACCTGTTTATAACAGTTGAACTAAATGATTCTAAGTGAATATCTCTCAGTCATTCAATCACAGTCTCACCTGAGTGAGACTGAGAAAATGTGGTAATCTGTTGGGCTGTAGGGAGGTGAGTCTAACCATAATTTCGACAGAAGCGTTTTGTGCTCATTTTGAACAAGTGCTCCGAGACCTTTGAGGTGCTGTGAAATAAGTATGGATCACAAGCCGGTAGTTAACAGCCTCATCGCGAACACAGAAACATTGTAAGAGGTTTGCGTGAGAACCGGTTGGTTTAGCCATCTGGTCGTTTAAGTCTTTGTGAGCCTACTTGGTAAAATAGAAGTGGCAGGTATGTTTGGAGTGAACGATGCATCAAACAGTTCGACAGAATGTTCACAAGGCCACCCTCACCAAAGAAGGATCAAAATAAGTAACAATAAACAAGACTGAAAGTATTTTACAGTCGTGTCCTTCTTTTTTTATTGACTGTATGGTGAACGGGATGAGGTTGTCCCTCTATCGAGGCCGTCGTGAACATGTAGTCCGGCAGAGAAATCCACAACTGGAAAAATTAGTGGTACTCAGTAAACGCATTTGAGCGTACTGCATGGAGAGATATGCGCACATACGTAAGATTACTGCGAGCCTAGAAATAGGTAGCAATGAATTAATCATGCCCAGTCCTCCTGTCTAAGTGAAGCGAGCTGTGCCTGTTCAAGCTGTGTCCAGCAGTGTACCATAATGTCTATCACCTATTTATGAATGCCATACCCACAAACATTACCCCATTTAGTGATGCAAAGGAGAGAGGAGTGAAGTTTAATTCACGTATATCCTGGACCAAGTTCCGTTCTGCTCTCCTCTTTGGCTCACTTGGTTTGGTGGCACATTACCATTATAAAATTAACAACATAAATCAACCATACGGATCAAAACTGAGCATTGCTACCTTTTAATTGTCTGTCTGGCAGCTATTCAGCTATAGTGACCTGACTTCGAAAGGGTTCATGATAAATGCCTTATTTTTCAAATAACATACGTAACACCCTATGTACAGCTCATGGATCAGGGTTGTTCCTCCGATAACTGATGACTGGTGTTGGCCTGCATTTCAATTCGACTATCCGTCAATCCGGTTATCGGTCCAAACAAGAACGAAACAGACACCGGCAGAATGTGAAATACAGAATGAAACAGATGAACAGCTAAATAAAGCTATACATATAGCACTCCTTTTGAAACAGCGTGCGTTTTCTGGTTGGATTACTAATTGTTTTGAACCACAAATGGACATCCGGTAGGACGAAGAAACAGCATACCTTGTGTATTGATCCAGAGATCTGACCAGTTCGTCTTAAATCAGACGGCCAGTTTTATTAGGTCATGCTAATTCAGCTCAGTGACCTGACGGCGGGTCAGTAGAGTAACAAAATCTGTTCATGAGACATATTCTCACATCAGTCTTTCAAAATGAAGTCAGACCAACAAAGAACCTAGTCCCGCTCAAGCAACGTCCATCGAGTGATCACTTGACATATGAGCGATACTGTACAAGCAATATCTGTCACAAATACTAGCGCTCAACGGACAGGCAAGACTTCATTTTGGGATCTAAGAAAGTGGTATTTTTCTTCCAAATGAAATACCTTCAATACCTACTAAAGTTTATTTTGTTGCATACCAGAAAGAAACAAACTGCGTATGACCAATCCTTTGTAGTTTATCGAACCGGATTAATCGAATAGTACTTTCTAGAATGCAATCTTTTCTGTATCGCCCTTCTTATCATGATCCTGAACCCAGAGAAGACAGACGTTATAATGTTGTTCTGCTATCGAGAGTTCCAAAGTTAGGATCATCATCATTATTCCGAGCAAGTCTGTAGACCCACACAGTTCAATGGATGGTTCGCATGCGTGAAAACGTGTTGTTGTACGGATGACGTAAGAACTGTATTTTAATATTTGTTTTCTGTATTTTAATTCTTACGGATTGTAGTTATTTTGTTATACACCTCGTGTGGTCTTGTTTTACCACGTAGTGTTTGCTTGATTGTTTTCACGACCTGCAAACAAGTAGCACTCGTTAGTACATTGTTTCTTAGACGTTTCACAGTGTTTTAAGCGTATGAGAACAGTTTTTATGGGGCCTTATTACTTTTCACGTTCTCGAGATGGATGCCTTCTTCACGGTGTGGCACTCACGCTGATTGAATTTCGCGGAACTCACATTTTCCCTTCACGAAGAAACACATCCATTAGAAAAACATTTCTGCCTGGAGTAATTTGTAAAACGCCACAAAAGATTCTGACAAAATTTTGTGTTCGTTATGTAAAATTTGACCTAGAAACGCGACAAGTTAAGTTTCGTGCAAAACCGCACGACAACAATGTCTAGCTAGCAAACATCCTGTAACCGAATTTGATATGGAAAAACTTTAGTGTGTAGTTAAAGTAAAATGTCTGCCTGCATAATTTCATAATAACAGCGATATTTCCCTTCAACAAGTCTGCATAACTTTGTCCGCCGGCTGCTATTTGATTCACCAGTACATCTCATGGACATAACTAAGGATTTTCAGTATAGTATATTATAGTTGTGGAAATGACAAATAGGCAAGTGTGGAAGAATTCAAGCATACGAAAAAGCTGTAATCAGTTTCTTCCGGCTGATTTTCGAAAGTTTTGGCGGAACGAGGCTGACACATACATAAAACGCATGTTCAAATCACTTTAAATCTGATTAGCTAGATTACAGAATACTTTACTTGCTTACTCTGCGAAATTTCAACTTCAGTTGAGTGGACGCTGTAAATCATGGATCAGAGCCAATGAGTTGATAACCCCCACATACAGGAATCGATAGTATAAACCGAACATCACTCACGAGTGACCCCATCTTTCGTATTTCAGCACAACTTTACGTTATCCCCATATGAAAAGAGTCTCTAGACCGGAATATCACTTCTGTTGTGGCTCACCAGTAATGCATATCCTTTGCACGCCTGTGATTCGAACTCCGACCACATTTACATGAGGCAACCATGTTGACCATCGCATAGTTAATCACTAAAACCACAATGCAGTGTGACTATTTTCAGGACAAAATAGTGACTTGGAAGATAAAGGCTGTCTAAAGATAGTCTGTAAGTTACTATGTAATATTCACTCTAATTGGGAACGATCTGCTAAGATTTCCACAACTATATTGTTAACATACTTTGTTAACAGGGTATTCGCTGAGGAAACCATATTCGAACGATAAAATGAAGGCTGAATGCAAAAAGAATGGCCCATTGAGAAACATGAGCGATGCCTGTTGGCAGCGTAGATGTTTTGGTGTTGGAACATTAAGTAACAATTAATTCCAAGCAAGTATATTGAATGCGTTATCTTAATCCAAAAAGCACGTATGCTCATTTTTTGGCACTTCACGAGGGTCAGTAGTTGAACAAATGTTTCGGTAAGCAAACCCGATTATCATGGTTTAGAACTCTATCCACTGCCAGACTTGTAAAGATAGTCCTTCCGAGATCTTTTTAGACTAAAGGAGAGAGAGAGTGATGGGTCTCCAGTGCAATGAATCTTTTTAAATACGGATGCCATACTGACATTTTGCCATTCGTGCGTTCGACTACAAAACTGCGAAAACGATCACACTTTAGACTGAAGAGAACACATTGGTTCAGATGATGATGGTGTTAAAAAGTAGGAACACGAAACGACTTCAAGGTTTTAGTCTTTTTAAACCGGTTATAAATGTCTTCTAATCATCTCTGGCTGTCTATTCAAAACAAAAATTCGGTCATCTCCATTGCGGACATTTCCCTGGTACGCAATCTTGTTAAACTACAACCGGAAAATTGAGCTGTGCATTAGAAAAGTTGCGTGAAATACTATGGTAATTTGTTATACATGCAAAATATTTTGTGTCTCATGAGTTTCGCTAATCTGTGTACCTTTCACGCAATCTGTAGACTCATGTGAAAGTAGTGTCTAAAACATCTCCGTCGAATTACCGCTCTTTTATCCAAAGTTGTGGTTCTGCTTACCACTTATGTGTTCACACATTTTCAATGTGTGAACTATGTGGGTTGAAGACTAGTAGAGGAAGTTGTCCATTTCAGTTTATTGCTGATAGTGGCAGTAGTCGTAGAATTGTGATCACAAAGGACGTCTAACCTACGAAGTTGTTTATTGCGTGAATTCCCTTACAAGCTACGTTGAACCATAGGACCACGAACACGTACACCCACTTGCACGACTGACGTGTATTCACATACATTGGATAGAAGTATGTTGTCGTTCGCCTTGGTAGCACGTCCCCCATAGTAGATACACACCATTCCAATAGTCGCTTCTGGTCTCTCGTTTTTCCGACGTTGAAACTTGCACTTTAGTTCTTGAATGTACGCACTATAATACCCATCAACGAAACTGCTTGTTATACAACAGTAGTAGTTACCCGCACCATGAACTCGAGATAAGATAAGATCACCAGAAACGCTTTTGCTGAAAATAACAGAACTCTAAACTTAGGTATCCTTCTGAAGTATTAGGTATGTTTCTTCCATTCTCATTATTTCTGTCGCACAACTTGTTGTTTATAGCAGTTAACCTCACTACGAATTGATACATCATCACCTTCATTTTCATACGTGGTAATAAACTAGTTACCTACCCCGACTATCAAATGGCATACAACCAGGGAAAGGAGAAACAGACCCTAAACTGTATGTGAAGGAAAGAGAAATGACGCAAACTAAACACTAAAAATATCTGTGCCTAAATTCAGGGATACAGTATCAAACTGCCTCCAACCTTCAAACAAACAATCTGACTGTAACATGGCACACTTACCCATATTAAACCCAGAAGGTAAGACTGACAAGCAGAACACTTTGAAAACCAGTCTATTCAGTCTGTTGCTTCTATCATGCCGCCCCTCGTGAGCCTTTAGGTAAGAGCTCTGTCCGACAGATTTTGAACGACTTATCACAGCTCAAGTCCGCTACTGAATTTCGGCTCTCGAATGCATTGGTTGGCGGCATCCGAAACGGATTAGCCTGTCACAGTGACCAAAGCCAAAGGACGCCTGCGCTATAAACCATCACCGAAAGCAGCTCGCGCTGCACCGCTTGCAGTTCCACTCACACACCACGTATCCGGTGTAAACCCGAAGGAATAAGACCAGTAGGTGTGTGAGTGAGGCCTTTGTGTCCAG
>JTDE01000333.1:150902-164031 GCA_014338405.1 Paragonimus skrjabini miyazakii
GATCGTCTCGAAATGGAGACACAGTTACTGTCTGTTAACTCCAGTCGATAACCCCGCAATTAGAACTTCCTAGACAGGTCGAGATCTCCAATCTCATTAAACCTGCTAGGCGATATTTTAGATTACTGATGAGTAGTCGGGGATTTGGTTACATGTCGATTCCAAATGAACCTGGAGAAGGCTATTCAGGTATGTTACGCAACAAACTATTGAAGGCTTCTCCGGTTCGCGGAGGAGGTAGCAATTGGTAAATGGAAGCCACCACTCTGCGTACAGAAAGACTTGATCGCTAGTACCAGATTGCACTGGTAACTGATGTGCATAAACGTGTGTGACTGTGTATGTGTTTGTGTGGTTGGTGATTTTGTTGTTTAGCTTCACAATGCCCATTGAACTTTGCTATATAAACCCACAGACTGCAGTGTTTACTTGATGAGACGCAGGGAAATGTGCTCGAGAGATACACTGTACAAAAAACTGTTTCTAACTTCTCTGTTCGAGGTTTATTGTGTTTAGTCGAACCTCTGGTTGAAACCAAATCTGATAAAAAATCCAAACTTTGCTTATTTGTTCACTATTTCATTACTTGATCTGCATGTGATGAAAGTAGACTTGATCAACATTACAATTAAAAACCCAACCTATCAGTGGAAAACCATGTCGTGAGTCTTTTTCAAAATTTTTGCCTCTTCAGCACTTCCAATGATAGATTTAGAGTGTAGTTTCAGACAAAACGGCTTGGCATTTGCATACCATAAACACGATCACGCATAAACAGATGAAAGCGCAAAAGCACAATACAGATACAAAGACGATCAGTAGCGTGGGGCTTGTACAGTAAATGGGGTGGTGAAGAGTGTGTTGGTGTGTGAGTCTGTTGGTAGTCCAACAGACCAAGACCATGGTCGTTTGGCAACTAATGCGCTCCTCTTTTCAGATACTGAGGTGTCTGTGATATTCTGCCTCTTCTTTTCTTGAGCTTTGTTGGTGTATTGAATGATGAATCGTCTGTCTGATCTTTTCGTAGTTCAACTTTGAGTTTTGTTTTTCAAATGTATCCTCTCTAGAATGCATTAACATGCACTCGTATATTGAAATGCTTCTTGTATTACATCTCACACATTTTTCTTCTTATTATAGATCTTGTCATTGCAGTCTCTCTCACTGTTTATTTTCCGATAGATAAGGGTTTCCTTTTCGTGCTAGCCATCCAATTGGCTAACCAGCATTGGCCGGCTGGACACAAAGGCCTCACTCACACACCTACTGGTCTTATTACTTCGGGTTTACACTGGATACGCGGTGTGAGAGTGGAACCGCAAGTGGTGCAGCGCAAGTCACTTGGGGTGATGGTTTAAAGCGCAGGCGTCCTTTGGATTCGGTCACTGTGACAGGCTAATCCGTTTCGGATGCCGCCAACCATGGTAGTCCCATAGTGTACCACATCTCGGGTCCAGACGGAACCTGTTAAGGTTGTGACATCTATCTTTGAACGTACTATCGTGTGTGTCTTCTTGTAACGTTAATCTAGTCTGTGCAACCTTACGGTTTTACCTTTCGGCGAACGGCTTGATTTTGCATACGTTAATACAGATAACTGCAATACGCTTCTGTAAAGCCGTAGCAAAAAGTTACCGGGTACGTCGACCAAGTTTACATTGTCAACTTCTCCTATTATGACTCAGAATGGCAGTGAAATTCTTTCATATAAACGAGATTGCTGACATTTGTCCAATCTTCTGAGTTCGGTTAGATATCATCGTAATTGTTACAATCCAGAACACATGTTAAACTGCGAGCTCTGACAAGTAGTCAGCCCAGAGTAGAATAAGAACACGTGACGGCGATAACGCGTAGCTTTATCGAACACGAGAGCATGAATCATATTAACGATGAGACATAGGTAAGACAAACAGTCAACCAAACGATTGTGTGAGTAACACGATTGAATCGTTCGGGGCCAGGGTGAGGGAGATCGGGACACACACGAGTGTAGGAGTAGACAGGTGACGTACGGACAACGGCAGCAGCGGATGCCATAGCAATCAGTTATGATTATTGAGCCTGCTGGGCGAGGCCAGTGGCATCAACAATGAGGTGTCCAAGTTGTCGGTCGTCCGCATAGGTCACTGTGCTCTAAACCTCAGCCTTTTCGCTCGGTCTGTCTAGGCGTTGACCGATCATCATAGCATGAACTAAACTGAACAGAACTCAGTGGTACGAATGATCGTAACTTAATTAAGCTGGAAGTGAAGACTTACTCCGGCATGGGTGTCACTGCCGGGTTGTCAACTCCAGCGAAAACAAACCACTAGTTCCAAATGATCAGTAAGCCGTGTGGGGCCTGTATGAATTGGTGCGTATGACGTGCTACGTATACTAGTTTCAGGGATTTCAAATTGGACAGAAGTCCAAATCGAGGGGTCATTGGTTGGAGTTAACAGGACAATTACTGTGTCTCCTATCGAGACGATCGGGTAATCTGATGATTACTCACAAGTGAAAGTCGTTGAGCGTCCAGATATAGTAATTCGATCGTGCCTAACGTGAGGTCAATGGCGCAGTGGTAAACATGGTTGTCTCATCAAAGCGTGACCGTGGTTCAAGTCTCGGCAGTGGCGAGGATATGCATTACTGACGAGCTCTGATGGGAGCGAAACTCGAGTCTAGTGTTTCTTTTCGAAAGGAGCCGACTGGAAAGTCTATGGGACTGCGACAGCCGCGATCAATTATTGACGTTCAATCTACGTATAACAGTCCGGCTGTGTGTACGTGTTTCTACAATGCGCAAGTGTTATGATACATTGGTCGTACTGTTGTGACCTCAAAAGACGCTTGGCCTGAGAATTCATTTGTCGCGCAAACTCCCGTATAGGTCGTGTCGAAAATCAAACCCCAAACGTGCACACTTATTTGCAAGTTAGACATGCATTCATATACATCATTGTCATTCGCCTTAATGGAACTTCTGCCGTAGCGCCTGCACACTATTCCGATAGTATCTTCTTGTCCGTCGTCTTCCTGGCGTTCGGAGCTTGCCCTTTTGTTCCTGAATGTCGCCTGTGGTTAATATACTACTTGTGGGTATTATACTACTCACAACGAAACTGTCTGTCATACAACAGTACCACAAGGCGATTGTCTGATAGACAGTGTAAACACCATCCTGCGTGGTTGAACAGTGGTGTGATTAAAACGGGTTCAAGCGCAACTGTTGCTCATTTGGTCGATTCTAATCATTCCGTCAGTAAGAAAGATGTTTTCAGATTGTCTGTTGAATGCCAACTAATCGATCGAAAATGGCGAAATGCCGAATGTCGACAGTTGTCGAGGCCATTAGTATCCGATTTCGCAACCTTGACCCCTGCACTCGTTCGTGCGGACAATTATTCTCCTCTGGTTCATAATCTATCAAGCCGACGATTTGGAACAGTTGTTACAGTGTCAGACAAAGTGGAAATGACGAACAAATTTGGTTTCAGTGTTTCACCATCAGAGCATATCAGATGATAACAGTTAATTGTAAGAATGAGCTTGAACTTATCTATGGTTTTAAACCAGTGGATGGGACAACACGGTTAAGGTTACAACAGAGTATGCCTAAGAATCTAAAGAAATCTAACTACTGACTTAAATTGAAAATTACATACTCACGCCATCAAGATCTGGTGAGTAGTTTAATTCTACGATTCTTATTAAAATAACCGATCTTCATAAGTTCAACAAGCTGCTAGAAATTATCAACAAATTTGTGAAACTTAACTTTGGGGAAGGTAGAAAACCTCACCACTGAAAATGTGATAAGGTTTTTTATTTAACAATAAATTAATGATGTAGCAGTCTTCGATAGAATTCATCCTATCAGTACTGCATAAAGTATCACGATGTACAAGAGTGATATAAAATTACACTAATTTCCGACATCCGCATTTAATCACATTAGATCCTAAGGAAATGTGGCAACTCAAGTGCCAGAATCAGTATACTGAGGGACAGAGGTTCACTTTCAAGGGTAGTTCAATTTTTTCAAATATTCTATCGAATAGAATACTGAGGTTTTCCTGTGACCATTTCTAACAATTTAACAGGGATATGTATTAACAATAGAATGACTCGAATTATTACAAAACGTCGTCCGATAAAACAAATGCTCTGTTGCTCAATTCACACGCATATGTCACCGATCATGCGCTCAAGATTTTTGACTGAAATTTTTGCCCACAAAACCATAGGATTTTTAATTAAACGTCATATGCAAATCACTATGGATTTTCACCTGTCATTCTTTACCCGTTCGACCGATCTCTCACAATGCCGAGTAACTGCTACCACCTCTCGACTCGCACTCTGCATGTTACTCATGTGATGCAATGTCACAGTGTCATTTGAGATTCAACCTGTTGTCGAGTCCAACACACTTTCTATACAGTCAGCATGCATCAGTTGCACAGGTCTGCGGGCCGTTCTCAAAGGATTTACAACAGTGGACCCACCTAGAAGGAATTGAGTTAGCGAATATCTTGGACAAAGGTATAGGGGTTCTTATTGAGTGCAATGTTCCAGAGGCCCACATGATTTTAGAAGAGAGAATAGGAACTAAAAAGGAACCACACGTCATGAGGATATTCCTTGGTAGAAGCTTCAAGGGTGCAGCTTATACTTAATTTAGAATGTCCAAGTGTGTGAGCCCTCTGGATGCTCGGCTGGTTTCAGTAGATAATGAGTTTCGAAGAATATTTGAAGTGGTTGAGCAGGTAACTCTCGGTAAAGAAGTTCTATCAATGGAGGTTACTCAAAATGAAGATAAGACGAGAGCTAACTTACCGTTTTTAGATAAACTGGACTTTCAAAGACGATTCTGTTAACAAGAAGCTTATGAGCAATCGATCTTGGTTGTGACCAACAATCTATAGTGCATCAGAAAGAGATAAAGTAGTGGTGCTAACAAAAACGAACCGAAACATGTTATCTTGCCATCTCACGATAAGCTTACGGAACTTATAGCTATAAAGGGGGCGGATTGGACAAACACATCGATACGAAGTCAACCGGTGGTTCACAGAAAATACGATCAATCATTGTTGACAACGTGAGCAGATTGGCATGTCAGCGCAGTGGCCAATCCAGATGGCACGCTACCGTAGCATCGGATTTTGTCATAACGAGCATTAGAGTGAAACAAGTTGTTTAATTGCATCATGCGTTCAAACAAACGAGCTATAAACGGAGCCCAGCCGACTAATATGAAGGCCAAGGCGTCGGCATGAACTGTAACGTTTCATTTTACTGATGCATCTCGTCTATAAAGTAACCAATAGAAACTCAATATGCTTTATGCCAAAAGTTCTGATTTTGATTTCGTCTCGGAAGTTAGCAACTTTTCAGCAATAGATAGACACTAATGCGAGACAGAAGTTCAAGTATGTGTCACACATGTAGTTACATCTATTCGAACGGAATAGTGGGTGTTAAAGGGGATGGTGACTGTTGGGAGAATGATCATTGAACACTATAGATGTCACTTGTGTGAACAGCTGATGGCTCCGTTACCAATAACTAGGGTGATTGCTGATGGATATCCACTCCGGTACACTGGAGTGGAGTACTTTGATGCGTTCAGGATGAAGGTAGTTACAAACAAACACAAGCGCTACGGTTTTGTGTTTACTTGCTTTCAGACTTGTTTATGATGGCACTTATGAGATTTGTTTGCAGACAACGGCATCAACTTTGTGTCAACGGATTCAGAGCTAAAGAAAATGCTACGAGTTTTGAATCATAGAAAGATTGCTGATGGATTACTAATTCGCAATTTTGATTGGCATATTAACTCACCTGAAGCCAGCCATCGAGGTGGGTTATCGAAAGAATTATAAGAACAATCCGGTGAGCGCTTTCTTCCGTGACTCACCATCAGGTTATGCATGAGTCACATTGTAGTGGTGGAACGAATAATTAGCAACCGTTCGTCAGTGCCTATCCATGATTATTCTCAAAATCTATGGGTACTGAGAAATGACCTCTTATTGCTTTGGTGGAACTGGGGTTCTCTAAACAACGAAGTTACATAGTTAGAGCGCTACGGTAAGTGTTAGAGGCAAGCCCAACGTCTCGCTTGCGTTTTTTGGAAGCAGTGGCGACGTGAATACCTGCCTGGATTGCAAACATATCAAAAGTGGTTTACTGCCCCGCATGATGTACAGGGGGGAAACGTCGTCCTTCTTTGTGGCACATCTGCTCCTCGGGGTGTTTGGCTGAAAGTCATAGTAACCAGTGCACAATCAGATAATCACGTGAGACAGGTATTTGTGAAAACCTCACAGGGTGTGGTAAAGTGTGATATAAAGTCGTTGTGTCTTCTGTTAAAGCATGCCAGAAGTTACTACTAATGTATAAATAATAGTTTTAGAATGCCTAGTGCCCTATCCTCCATGGCCTTCGTGGGTTTGCATAGAAAGCCCAAGTAGCTTTCTCAGCCCGATGTTGGATCTGTAAAAGTTTATCTGGTATGGTTGTCTTCTTATGTTTGCTACGGTGCAGAATGTTACATTCGCTGAAATATATTTGGTTGGTTTGTAGAGAAACGATCTTAAATTTTCCTTCTTTCACCTTTTGCTGTATGTGGTGAACAGTCAGGGTGAATTTTGTGCCGCGACTGCAAATAAAATGCATGTCTTCTTTTTTTTATAACTATGGTTGTTTATCTATCCACCACCTTCTCGCTTGGTATTGGTTAACATGCTCACATCTTCATTTATATACCAGATTGTTTTAATGAATTCACTTTCCGTTGACTGGTGGCCATCTGCGAACTCGTTTTTAGTGGCTCCATTTCAAACGATTTTTCTGCTAGATAATTTGAGTATCCGGTTAGTTCACATTCGAAGTTAGAAAGCACGTCTATTGTCAGTTTTTCAAACAGTACCACATCAATTCCAGTCGCTTCGATTGCATTTCTGACGTTTTTTGGACTTGGAAGATAGTTCCATTAATCCGATCGTCTGAATAAGTGTTATTGGAATTGTTGGGTACGCGTTACTAATGGAATTATCTCAGATCGTTAGGAACGGCTCGAGAGTAACTGTAATTTTCTCGTCTTAATATGAATTGGTAAATCATGAAACAAACTAGTATGACACAGGCTGGTCATTATGCGCACTTCGATATTCATGCAAGAGTAAGACGTATTTTGCGGTCGTAAGATTAAGGACTACAGAAAGTTCTGTAGAGACGTTTTTTCTAAAATGCTGGCTCCAGTAAACCTATCGTTTACCAAAATGTGACAAATGACACACCCAAACGGAAGGGGGAAAAGTCGATATCTACCGCTGTATTTTTACGTTGATATGGTGACTGAACAGTGAGAAGAAAAAACTCAGCAACTATACATACACCTATATTGATGTACAATTACACATCATGTTCATCTCTATCTAATAGCAGTATTGTTTGATACCTTTTTTCTTTCTTCTTTCTACATCATCTTATAGGTCTCACGATGTGATACTCATCAAAAGACGATCAACAGCATCATTTAACTTGAATCAGGTCCATGTTGAGGAACTTGTGCACGCCGTAAGTCGTCATCCATTCGCCACAATGAACCTTGTATCTTGGTCTCCCTTGTAACTGGTCGAGTTCAACGAGTCCACTCAAAACGGTTCAGTGACGACTCATTCTGACACTTAGAATGCTCACTAGACCTGACGGGACGCACGAAGTGAATAAAAGTATTCGTCTTATATTCCTTAGCGTCCTTATCGTCGACTTGAAAACTTACCCTATGCTGTCTTGGTCTTCCTGGATTATTTCGTGATCAATTGAAAATGCTGCCGGCATTTAGTTTGGTCCCAATGAGGTGGCTATAACGATGGGTAATCTCTACAGACCTTAAGCAAAAATACTAAACAATTCAGAGGATTTTCTGAGGAACCTGCATACGTGATCCTGACATTCCACGTTGTTGAACGAATGATTAGTGAGTGCTTAGTACAGCATTTCAATCGGTTTTTCTAGTCAGTCCGCCAAGCTACGTGCACTCAATGAAGCAGGTAGACTGCGGCGTATCAGTGCTTGATTGTATACGGATTGCTTAGCTTTTGAACGATGGCTGAAATAGTGGGTGGGCAGTAGGAGGCTGTGATCCTACCCATCGTTGGGAACAACCTGAAGAGCCCCATTCTAGGCCAATCGGTATAGGCTTATCATCCGTAGAACAGCAGGCAATTGAAAGGGCCGAACAAATTCCGTTGGGCGTGTTCCCTGAGTTTGAACTAGAGAATGGTCATTGTGTGGAGACGACTAATCGAACCAATTCGGTGAACAGTTAATTGTGGTCAATAGACGGCAGTGCTCCCTAAACGTGCTGCATTTACAGCTGGTAACCGGACGGTACTATGAGACGATACACGGTATTCCGCCACCAAAATATCTCACTTTTCATGACGGAGTGCACAAATTCACCCGAACAACCGTGTATGGAAATTTCATTATCACACGAACCCAGGAGTGCTGCACCCTTAGATAAATGGACTCGGTTTCCTCACTTTCCCTGTGAGGATAAAAGTTGCGAGGTAAATCTACAGAACTCCGGAATGGAGTACTTAAGATAATCTGATGCTCGTCTGTATTTCCGCCTTGCACAGCTTGCTGTCAAGTTGCTTCTAGATGCTTGTTTATGCAATCCTGTGGAGAACAGCAGTGAGACCGAAAAATTAACTTTAAAAAATGGTCAACTCAAAACACTTACTTATTCCCTCTAGGTTTGTGTTCTGTGTCATCAGTATCGGACAGGGTGCATGTAAGAACGAAACGCCCAAGTAGCCTTCATTTTATTTAAATGTTCTCGAGGATGCTTGAAATTAACTAAGCTCACCCAGAACATGATCTAAGGCAAAAAGGTTCAGTTCTTATCTCATGAGAAGGCGCTTGTTTCTTATGTCACTTGTTATTTTTAAGTCGACCACTTTTAAAGCAAAGCTTGAAAATATCATGCTTTATGTAAACTGGAAGCACAATCTTGTTGTCAACAGTTAATATATTTTTATCCCGATTCCACTATTTTCCGCATTCCACGTACCAACCATCTACCACAATTGATTGGGTTTCATCATCCACGCCACCGAAATGGATACACACTAGGACTTTGAGGAACATGGATTGCATAGGCATCACACAGTGTAGCCCCATTTGGCGACAGTTTTTTATACGTACCTGGTGGCTTGAACATGTCATCCTGATTGAACTTAAAGGGTGACTTACGCAAACGATAATTTCAGCCCTGTGTTCAAAACTGTGTCACATATGACTGGATTAGAAGGTATCGAAAAGGGGTCCCTTTCCGTATACTGTCGTTTTGTGGTTAGGGTATTCCTGTGACCAGTGAAAAAATGAATAGCAACTGTTTTAGGTTAAGCACCTCATACAGGTAAATCTTGCACTGGTTGTACTTCAGTTTCGTAGTCTAGATCGTCGCCGCTCGGAACATTCTAATTGATTTCCGGACCAAATTCAGCTCGGTTGTGATGGCTTATCAGTTATAAAACACAGCTGCCAACGGCCGGGTAGCTTGATTTTGCCTCAACTTCGATCAAGTGAGTGGTTGAAAATACTGTCACCAGTCGGTAATATTACAAGTTGATATGAGATCGGGAACGGGAATACAGCGCTGTGCGATCAGCGCATACTGTAATTAACACTACAGTAGGACAGCTGGATGGGCAAACGCAGGGAGCATGTCTGGGTTCAGTGGTCCGTTGTCTGTTGTGTACATTCAGTTCTTTTCTGAAGATATGGTTTACAAGAGTTGGGTTATAAGTGTAAACAACGTTTCCAGTGGACAATATCCGTTTTACAATTAATGTTAATATGAAAACCTCAGTTTAATTTGTAGATATCAACTCACGTGATCTGTAACGGAAGGTGAAACACCCCCAGAAATCGCTAAATATTCGACAATATCCACATTTCCCGACTTCGCGGCCAAATGTAAAGCCGTTTCGCCAAACTATTGAAAAAGGGTTAAACAAAACAATTCATCATTTATTGCTACCGCAAACACAAAATAGTTTTACAAGGAAAAATATCAATTTCAATCTGTAGATAATGTAAAAATTTATTCCTGAACCCAAACTGCCACTCTAACAGTCAAACGACATGCTTCGGTTTGAGATAGTACCTGCGGATAGCGTGATCTTCGCAGGATTTTAAATGCGTATCGTCGGCCCCATGCAGGTCTGCACGTTGTGGTCCGTTTGGTCACACAGGGAACCGCCTGTCGCACCGACAAGAATTTATCGTCCCAGGTCTGCTTCAGTCGGTAACCTCCCTACCGTTGGTATCTATCAGGGCCTGGATGCAATCTATCCGTCCAGGTTGTGAGTGCTCACTGTTTTTGTCTGGGACATTAGGATTCAGACGACTCGACCGATTTTTTCTTTCCCAGTAAACAAACGACACATTTTCTTCCTTGAAGAGGAAAACATGGAGCACTACTTGGCCACTCTTATTCAACTTACAACCGCACCTTACACTGCTGCTTCCAACGCATGACACCAGCTCTCAAAATACTTGTTTAAAACCTACCGGTGGTATAGTGTGATTAGTTGGATGCTGGTTTGACATACAGTGTTCTGCTTGCTAAAATATTGACACTGCATTGGAGCAGAAGTGGTATTCAGCCCTACCACTGGGGACATTCTTCCTTGCATGTAGCTATTTCGATCGCAGTGGTTTTATATCCAAAATACGTAATTTCGACAAGCATCATTCACTGTTCTTTCAGGGCACTTGAGGCCAGGCATGAGTAGAGGTGGGCCACAGGCTGTCTGGTGAGTTACATCTGGTTTTCACGTCAGCCCACACTAACTTGAGCCGAGTTACGGATACTCGACATTTTGAGTGGGATGCTAAAGTTGCAAGCCGCCGTACTGTGTCCAGAAGGTAGTTAAGGTCGCCGCTTTTAAGACCCAAAGATTAGTGGGGATGTCGTGGTTTCTAGAAACTGTAGATTTTAAATTTCACAAAAAGTGGCTCACTGTGGTGATCTCAGGTGGCGGGCTGGCAGTTTGTAAACGATATTATGTCATAGCCACGTGTGCATCGGGTGTAATGGCAGGACTACAGTTTGCTGTCATTGATCCGATGACTGTTGGACAGATGAGCCCTCCACGACTAAAGCACCAAGGGAACACGGGGAGATGGGCACCTGTATATCTCGCATTCCCTAACCAATTGCGTAACGAACTGCCACATTTAAACGTACATGTAACTCGAAATACAATGAAGTCTCATATGTATCTCCAGCTCCCGGTCTTCTAGTTCTACTACGTTGAGGCTAGTATCGGGTTCGAGCTAGTTCATTGCCAGCTGTTAGACCTACGAGTTCGATTACCATACTTATCATATTTAAAGACGTCAACCAGTAACTAGTGTTGTGATCCAAGAACGCGGATGGCACAAGGGTTGTCTATTCGACAAACCAACACATGGGTTAAGCATTTAGACAAGACCAGAAACAAAACCACTCATTTGAACGCGGTATTCGGCCCCAGACCGTCTCGGCTGCCGCAGACGTCAATGCTCAGTTCCTTTAAGTAGCAGGGACCATTATGGGCGATGCTGCATTCTGATGTTCCTTCCTGCACTTTTCCTGCGGCTTGTACGATGTCAAAATATATGCTCCGGTCCTACTACTGAATAGAAGGGGTATGAGTAGTATTTTATGATCGCTCAACTTCACTGCACTAGTTATACCTGAATAGACGGGGGAAAAGTTGACCACAACGAAAACTCAATTTCATTAGAGGTCGGAAGGTGACCGATCTCAGATATGAGTGTAAGTTATAATCAGTTGAATCACAATGCACTCAGAGCTGTGTAACGAGTGAATAACCATTTCTTCGTCTTGCCAATCTTTCGTACTTTCGCCAAATGCGAAGGCTGTACCATCATCTCGTGTCTCTTGAATTCAGTGATTTTTTCTTAAATGCTAGTCAGATCGTTTGATTTCCTCCGGTACTTCGTCAGTGTGGTCGCAAACGAGTATTTGATTCCAACTTGACTCCCGCACTCTCTAATGAAATTGGTCTGTTAGAAAATTTCGCAACCGGATGTACTTGTGTGTCCAACACGTGCACAATTGGAAGACGATGAGTTATGCTGCTATGCTTCAGCTGGTCACGTCCACACAGCTAGTATTTTGATGTGGCAGCGACGACAGTGGTTCAGCCTGATAATCCAGTCTGTCATGGAATACAACAGTCTATTGGGCTTTATGTTTGTGAAGCTGAAGAAACGGTACAATTGAACTGTCTTCAGATTAAGCGCAGGTGTTTTATTCCAAACATGGAGGAGATCAGTTACCGATGACCGGAACATGTCAATGGGAAGGAATGCATTCAAAGTGATACTATTCGTTGAATATTCGTTGTGTGTATCAAACGTGGAAGCTATTAGTTGACGAAATGTTTTGCTGATGAACACAATCTAATCCGGACTGTAAGGAACCGGGGAAACTTGCAGTTTGTGAAAAAACGAAGAAATCTATGCTGGCACACCCTGTGCGCGTGGTCTCTCCGGAAGGACATTTTGATGAATTATTCTGGTGTGGTACGTTTTGGACAAAGAATCTCAAGTATACCATTAATCGATTGATATGTCGCCAGATAAAACCAGATTTGTGAAATGGCAATTAATATAGGAGCTGACTGAAAAATCTCTGGGAGTGAGGCGGATGCGATCATTAGTGAGTGACGTTCAGTTAAGATCAACTGAAATTCCTTGCTACTCATCCGTAATAAATATGATCGCCATTGGTTTTATAACAATAACAAATGGTGTGTTGACTTCGTGAACATTACGAATGCACAGCTGTTGGCTCCTATCCAGACGGTGGCGCGTTGATGTCTAGGCAGCACTTACTCTTAAATCTAACAATGTAATATCTATACAAACTAGTCAACGTTCGAAAGCATTATGGACATCACAGTTTTAAATATTTGGGGCTGTTAATAAGAAATTCTGGCTGCATTGATTAAAAGAAAACCCTCCCTTATAATATTAATCTATCAGTTATATGAAAGGCACAATTCACCATTGAATGCTCAATCTGTTTTCCAAATCAGCACAA